>OY101444.1:4656825-5256825 GCA_956483585.1 Gymnocheta viridis
AGTGACATATTTATTAGTCAAGATAACCACTTGCTGAAAATTTGGTAGCCGGTTGCTTTTTTAAAAATTATATCAATTGCAGAGAAATACTCAGAATTTAAACAATTTGATGGTTAAATTTTTGGCCATTTTAAAATCTCTATGCTTTTTAGAAATTCAAAATCAACAATTAATAAGCTGCGCCTGTTCGGTTATTTTTTAAATCAGATATGTAGGCGGCTTAGTTAAAAAGAAGGCCCCCGCCAGCTACTCTCAGATAACCTTCAGCCTGAAAAATTGCAGCTCTATACCAAAACCATGTTTCTTTTTATTTTTTATCAATAAGTGCCTTTTATTCTTTTAATTTTTTCTTCATAAAACTTTAAAAGTAAAAAAAAATATGCATTTTAATTATCGACATCTACTTCAGAAAGGTACCATAAGTATAGATTAGAATTACTCAAATGTTCTGGTGAATAACTGGTTCCAATGTCTACATATGGTCTCAAAATAACTACCTCGTCAATAGAACAAATATCAGTAATGGATAGTCAATGACATGCTCATGTTAAATGTCTATAGTAAATATCATTGTCTGGGGTATCTTAAGTTACTAGTACTTGTGACTGTGTCCGTAGTAAATCAGTACAGTTTCACTATTAACATTTCCTGCAGGCTAATTTTAAAATAATTTTAATTTTTTATTAAATAATAAATCAAATCTCAGTATTTTTAAAATTCAATCGATTAAAAAAGTTGATGTTTGCTGTGGATAAGGTGGTCTTTATGCCTGCATATCATTGGTGTTTACGCCAAATCAGCAGTAGACCTTTTACCATTATGTTTAATCTCTCTAGATATTTATATTTATGTATATAAAAAAATAATATAAACAACAATATTCGATATAAATCTTTTTATGTTTCTTACAACCTTCATACAATTAGTCAACCATTATACAATTAAAAAAAAACAGAACACCAAATTCTAATTCACAATATCGTTACCTCAATTAAGAAAAGGCGTCACTTACTAAAAATCCTAACAGAAAATACAGTACATAATGTAACCAGGATGACGCTACAATGGAACCCACATGTTCCTGTATTCCATATTGTTCTTAAACTATAGGTTAAACTTAGGGTTTCTTATAGATTTTTATTGATTTGACGCATCTGCTAAAAAGTAAGAATGAAGCAAAACTTCTTTTGTCGTTTTACCCGATACAATTATTTGTATTTTCCTTGCTGTGGACTGCGCACAAGAACTAGCTTATCGCTAAATAAACAATTTCAATGTGATTTTAATAAAACAATTAATATTCTACTGAATATGTAAAATTTAGTGAATTTATTATTTGACACATGGTTCGATATCTTATTTAAAATAATTTTAAAAAGTTTTATTTGTTGAGGGTTATGTATATCGATTAGCAAAACACCCTCAACAAACAGAACTGTTTGAGAATATGTAAAATATTAATTTCGGAAAAAAGTGTGCAATTATAAATTTAAAAAATCTTCCGGCATGTATTTTGAATCAAAATGTACATTTTCTTCAGTTTCCATTAACGTAGTTAAAAGTTCTTGTTTTATTGAAAATGAAAAAAAACTTGTTTTGTGCCGCATATCCACTTTGTTATTCAAAAATAGCATTTTGTGCTGCATACGTATATTAACTGCTGTGTTGTGAATAAGTTGTTGAGTTTATGTTCGACGAATTTCTTTTCTTAATATCCAGAGCAACAATCGGCTCAAAGCCGGCCTCCGCAATCTTTTTAACTATCAATCTGCTGCTACGCTTAACCAAACAAATAAAATTATAGAATTGTATTTACAATAAAGAATGATATTAAATAATTTCTTTTATGCTTATGTAGATTATAATCAAATAAAAAACAGATTTCCTTCGGTGCGCCAAACCAATAATGTGCTGACGATATGTTAGATTCGTCTTTTCTAAATTAAGGTTACGATATGTTTTAATTTATTCGAGTCTATAGATAACTTTTTGAAAATTAATTGTGAAAATATCTCGAATAATTTAATACATGCTTCATCAATTGTTTAGGATTGAGGAGGCAGCTTTGAATCATGTGATGCTTTGTGCTTTTAACCTATTAACCACTTTTTCCCCACCATTTCGATTTTGAACGATTTTTAAGAAATGAAGTTAAAAAAATGTCTAAATATGAAAATATAATTTTCATCATTTTTCAAAATTTCCCCAATTTAACCTTTTTGGTAACCGGTTACTTAAGCTTTTTTTCTTTTTATTCATAAATATTTTTAATTTTTCTAAGTCGCTTTTATAAAAACAAAATAAATATAAAAAACTAACCGGTACGCAATTAAGTACAAATTTTTATCACAGCTGTACAATAACCGATTACTTAAAAATTCAATAGAGATAAAAATGCTTCTCTAATTTTCCACCATATCTCTCTGAAACAATGCATTAAGTCATAAATATGCCTTTAGCTTGTCTTTAATTTACTAAAGGGCAGACATAAATTTTTCCTCTAACATAAATATAAGTGTCATCCATCGCACGTTGTTTAACTATTTGTCTATTTAGAAATCGATTAAAAGTTTGTCTTTATTACATGTTAAATGTCTGTTAATAATAATTTTACAAAAAGCCATAAATATCAATAATAATTGCTTAATTTTCTCTAAAACGTTTGAATGAACAGCCGGACAAACACACAGTTTTAGACGTCAACTGAAACCAGTCACCAAGCCACACTAATACTTTACGCAGCCACTAAAATCTATAACGCGAACAGACAGCTACACCGTTCGAATGGCGTTTTCAATATTGTAAATTAAAAAATAAATAGGCAAAAAAAATAATTTTAAATTAAATATTTAATCGTGGCTTTTAATTTCAAGCTCAATGATCGAATGCTGACACCATTCCCTGTCTGAGTTTTTTTGTTTTTTCTCTAATAAGCTGCAACTACGAGTATCTCTGGTGTTGACAGAGAGCATTTTTAAATAGAGACGAAACTACTGATATTGACAGAATTTACAGTCTGCTGTCAATATCTAATGTTAGAATTTACATGTGTATGTACATATGTTTTTAAATATCAGTTCATAATTATTTCGATATTTTTTTTGTTAAGGGTGCTGTTATCTGACGCTGCATATTGTCTGCAGCAAGCTTTCGCCTCTTGGCTTAAATACTCTGCAGCTCAAACCACTAAACTTGTGATTTTTTTCTTTTATATAAAAACTGAACAATTTGTTTAGATGCTGGTTTATGGTCTTCAATTATTGTTTAGCTTAATTGTTTATTTGGCTTTTGTAATAAACAACTGTTTATTGTAAAATTAACGTATACATTTTTTATTGAACACTGATTTGAAAACCTTGAATTAGCAACCAGTTTGTTTGAATTTTTATTTAATGAAATAATTCAGATAGCCTTTTTTCTAACATTTTTATTGCACAAAATAAATTTTCTGCAATTGAACGGGTTTTTGAATAAACAAATAATAAATATTTTTATATTTAGTTTTAATTTTTTAAATGTGCTACGAGAAATTTGTATAAAAATATGTAAATATGCGAAAAGGAGTTTAAATGCTATTCGCTTAGATAAAAGAAAGTGATAAAGTGAAAGGTCAAAAACATTGCAGTAAGCGGGTTTTAAATATTTTTGTAAAAAGCAGACTACATTCTTTTATATTTAAATTGAAAATTTCAGAAGTTTTGGGCAGGCACATATTTTAGCTTGTGAAGCTTTAGACTTAAACATTTTCTGTTAACAATTTATTTTAGAAAATTTATTTAAAAAAGTTTTTTTTTTTACAATCGTTCATTTAAAGTTTTTCAATTGTTTTGTGGAAAACATTTAATTTTTCAATTCAATTACGATTGTGTTTTTCCAACCACACACACACGCACATACACACATACTAGACAGACACAATCACATGCTTTCATACACTCCAACGACCCCAACTATTCAATACTTCATTCAACTGCCCTTCTAGACAAATTACGATTACAAATGGGGTTCATCATCAATAAATCTTATTTGATGGCTTTAACATGGCAATGAAACTGAAAATGGAAAGCTAAAAAAAGAGCAGTTTTTCTGGCCAATAGTTTGTTGGACTATAACTTTTCCGCAGTTGTATGGAAAAAAATTGTAAATTATTGTTTATTTTACATTCCATTTGAATACGTTACGACAGACTACTTTTTTGTATTGTTTGCAATTGACTGGCGATCTATTTGACTTGACTGTCTGTCTGTCTGCATGCATATGTAAATATTTATTTAATTTTTTTATTTGTTCTCTTTTAAGGATAAAATGAAATACATTCATATTTAATTTTTCATAAAAATCTGTTCACATGTACGTTAAAAAATAAAACACAAATGCGCACGCACATACATGCTCAGTATATTTTTATGTACATATCAATATTTACTTTTTTTCACTAGCACAAAAAAAATGGTTAACGGCATGTGCTAAACGGAAATTAAATTCATACATAAGTTCATATCAGCAGAAGCTTTTTTTTTTAAACGGGGTGGTTTTTTTAGATTTGTTCTGCTCGACTTTAATGGGGTGCTTTAATCTGAATATGATGCGTTCAAATTACAAATTTCATGGTCAGTATTTTTTTAAAAAGTGTGAGATTCATATGTCTTCCAGGGAATACTTAACAACTTTTTCAAATACAAACATTTCTGCATATAAATTAATTAGCAATTTTGTTAAAGGATTAGAGTGTTCGCGATTTAATTTTGTTTAAAAAAACTGGCTGCAATTTTTTTATTAAAGAAATTTAGTGATGTAAATTTTTCAATCAATTGTAAAAAATATTTTTTCTATAAATTACATATTGTAAAGAAATTACTATATTTATTGTTATTACTACTATATTTAGGCTTTTAAAACTCTTCATGTTATAGTTTCACCAAATTTTTCCAACTTAAGAACATTGTTGCCAGGACAACCGGAAATATGCTCTAATAGAAGCTTAATGCGCATTAAATATGCAATAAAAAAGTGAAAACAGACTCTAAAAATTACAAAAAATATGTTATTAAAAAGAAACAAAAATATCTTGTTTGAAAATTATATAGAAATTTGTTAGTGAGGCTTAATCCAAAGTGATTATTATTTTGCCTAAAGTTCGTAACATTTTTGTAGAAAGAATTGGATATGAGACAATATTCCAATATTTTTTATTCAACAATCTAATAGCATTTGCATTTAAAATAAGATAAAACTAAAATAAACAGAACAAGGACCTCAAGAACTGAATAGAAAACTAAAATTGTACATAAATTTCAAAGAACATATCGATATAAATATTAAAAATATGGAATAAAATAATGCAGGCCTTTTATACCCTACAGTCAGCCTGCGACCAAGTGTCTCTTTGCCAACATTCTTTTCTCCACTGACAGTTGCACTAGTGAAACTTTCGACCACTTTCCTTTCACGCAACAGTAGAAATTAGACACAGACAACAGATATAGTACATTTCTAGTGACACTGTCAACGAATGTGTCAATAACTTGTTTTTGTTTTTTTACTTTGAGCTCTAAAATATTAAAAACAGACTGGTTTAAATAATTTAAACTCTGTGATTTAAGATTTTCTTCAATAAAAAATATTATATATCGTTGGCTTAATATAGAAAGGACGTATCTCGATTTTTTACTAAGCACCGTTTTTAATCTTTTCTGACATTACAATTCCAAATAGAAAAGAAAAACTTAGAATCGCAATATGAAAAAATCAAGATACGTCCTTTCTATATTAAGCCAACGATATGTATGTGTTTAAGTATGTTGCCCCAACCCCTATAATACAAGCAACCTGAAGAATCGACTGAGAAACACCAGTTATGTAGACTAGAGTCACTAAATTGTACTACTAAAACTTTGCTTAAAATGTCTCCACGTGATCCTAAAAGTACTACCTCGTCAGTAGTGATAAGGTCTACAGGTGAATTTCCAATGACAAGCCTGTATTAAATATCAATAGGAGAAAGCATTGGCTGGGCTATAGCTGGTCAGTAGTACTGGTGACAATGTCACCAGAGAAGCCATCTGTTGATTTTTTTGGTTCCGTTGTAAATATATTTGTAGCAAATGCAAAAACAACGTCAATAAAGTAACAAAATATAATCTAAAATTGTCGAATGTGCTATTTAAATACAAAGAATCCCGCAAATATGATTTTAAGACTTAAATATGCAAAAATATGCATTAAAAAAAGATTCCAAAATTCCTTAAAAATGTCTGAAAGAGATAAATATTATCATCTTCTCCTCTATGGGTGGACAAGAAAAAACATCCAATTGGATATTTGCGGTTTCCCTGATTATTACTATAATAATAATATTTTTTTCGCTACTCTCTCATTTCTTCCGTTTGATCTACAAAAACAAAAAAAAAACTCTCAAAAAGCCGAGAGGTATTGAAAACAGGATTATAGTAATTATAAAATTATTATTGTGTACTACACAACAACTTGTTGTACAAAAATTGTACAGACCTCCAAAAAGGGTTGGAAGTCGAAGGAGGTGGGTGAGGTGTTGATGAAGGCAAAAGGTTGGCAAAAAAGTTTTCAATTATCTTGAAGAGTTGTAACAACAAAAACATATTAACAACTAAAGTTAAATTTCCTAAGGGAGTTAATTATGCCGACAATAATATTTTCATTATTATTTCTTTCAAGTATTTTTGTAATCATACTCGTACACAATGTATTCATTGGGAATAATTTATAGTAATTTTGATGAATAGTAAAAGTTTTCAGCCATCGTTGAATATGGTTAAACATGATTAAACAGGCAGCAGCAGGTATTAAGGATTAAAGTAAAATTTATAATTGTGAGGATATACTCGTACATTTTTTATACTGGAGTTGTATGAAACATTTGTAGACGACATTGTAAATACTACATAATTCAAAACTAAAGACATAAAACTTTTGGTCTTTGTGATTTAAATGGTGGTTGATTTTTAAACGGCAAAAATCAAGAGCAAAACTTTTAAATGGAAAATACACTGTAAAAATATTAGATTTATTTTTTGAAATTATATTGGTAACAGAAGAGAGAGAATCCTTATGAAAAAAAATATTACAAACCGAAGGACCTGGGTTCAAACCCAGTGTCACACAGAGTCATGAAATAAAAATACCACGCATTTCTCTGATGTGCATTGGTGTGCCTTTGTGTCAGTTGTTGGCGGAAGGTTTCAGTGGCGAAGGCATGGTCACTGGTCACTGAACAGTACCAACTTCAGCTGATACTAATTCCATTGTAACATCAGAGCGCCCTCCTTCGTTGGTACTGAGTAGCACAATCAACGGCGAAGTAAAATAAAATTAATAAAAAGAAGTGGCTACTAACTAAACACAGCTTCAAAACTCGTAATGTCCTCCTTGCCACCAGAGGCGCTGCAACACTGCTCTACGAATAAACGTGCAGAAAAAAAAGCAGAGTTGTAAAGAACGAATGAAGCTTCACCTCCTTTCATATCTATCACTATCCCTTTCCACTAGTTCCAGCACAATGCATTGCATGTGTAGGGGTCATCATCCCCTGAGTGCTGGTCCAAGATATAAAAAAAAAAAAAAAAATATTAGTGACAATTTTTTTAAGCAACTTTTTTGAAAATATTTTGCAATCGCAAAACTTTGCCAGTTCGACTCTTTTAATAATTTTTGGCCAGACAACGCCTGTCAAGACCAATTGTATGCATAAAAAAGTGTATAGAAGTTTCAAGTCCTTTTTATCTTTTTTTTTTAGCCATAATTTCTCTCAGTGATTTTAGGAAGATGTGTGTGTGTACAAACTAAAACAAGTTTAATTTCTGTTCTTCCTATTTTTAGATTCAAGGCATTGAAATATTGAGTAAAGTGTGTACATATGCACTTGTGATTGAGTTGTTTTTATGGTTTTGACAGTTGTGTTAATAGTTAGTCATATATTTCAAAACAGAAAGCTTCCACCAAAATAGGGAAAGAAGATATAGCAGTTTAGAGCAAATTGTTAGCAAAAAAATCTCAGTTCGAATAGAACATTTTCTGTTAAAAAAAAGAATGCTAAAAAATCAATTAAAACTTTTAAAATTAAAAAAGACTTACTGCCTTCTTCATAATAATTTATCGAAGGTTAATAAACAGATTATGAAACGAATTTCCATACAAAATCCGCTTTAGACACCTTTTATAAATAAAAATGTTTATTATGAATAAGGCCATTAGAAAAATAATAAATAAATAAACTAATTTCAAAGTAAAAACGAAGTTGTAGGCTTCCAATAAGTAAAACAAATGTAAACAATTGTGTTTTTCATATATTTACTGAATTATGACGTTTATTTATTCGTTCACATAAAAATATTTATGATAAATTTTATAAAATAAGATCTATGAAAGTTTTTATTTATTTATAAGAAAAGATTTTTAAGTATTAATAGAGTTTTTATAAAGAAGCTTGATTATCGCTTTTTTAATAAACAAAAAAAAATAAAAGCTTAATTTTTTAAATCTTTTAAACCAACAACTTTTGTTTTAGTTAAAGGTTTTCACTACCCTTCACAGTATTTATGAAAGCTTTTTCCAAAAATTTAAGAATTTTAAATCTTAAAAAATTTGCTAAATTTTGAAAGTCGTTGTTAAAAGATTTCATAAAAACTTTTTTAAAAAAATCTTTGCAACATTTTTGAAAGCTTAAAGAAAACTTTAGCATTCGATAAAGTATTTCCTATTATAAAAGCTTATTCCATTTGCTCCAGAGCGTTTTTTTTATTAAACGCATTATTACAGGTTTTCTAATAAAAAACTTTTTATCAGTTTTATATGCTTTAAGGTAACTCTTCTATTTCAAAAATAAAAATAACGAGCACTACATATTTTTATTGTGTCACGTTTGTGTACAAAAGCTTCAATTATATATTAAAAAAATAAAAGCTTAATGAAAAATTTCCATACGTGAAGCTCCTGTAATCCAAAATAGTCATACTTCGAAGGACTTAATGTTTGAGTTAAGAAACCAAAAATATTCGCCATATCGGGCTTCTTATAAATTTTTTTGAATTTAGTTTTTTCTTTTTCATAAAAATTATTCATACAAAGTCATTCGTTGCTTTTGAGAAAAACAATGCCCACCACTTCATTCTTTCAAAATTATTCAATGTGCCTTTCGGAGATATTTAACTAATAAAGAATTCATTCCTTTCGTGTTGATGTCCTTCTGCCTGGCAACAATGACCCTCATAATGAGTTTCATTACGATGAGACTAAACAATATCATTTGAAAAGCTTTTTTATCAAATATATATTTTCTTTTTCAAAAAGACCTTCACATTCAGTAAAAGCGTTAAAATTACAAACAATAAATGATAATTGCAAGTGATTTATTGAAATGTAGATGACAAAAAAAAAGAAAAGTAAAAAAGGATGAGCAAATCTGTTACAATGATGGTTATTTATGTTTAAGAAGAATGAACAGGAAATGGCAGGAAGCTTCATGCCGACTCTTGTCATACATTTTTGACACATTGAGTGGCTGACACATGGCTGCATTAAAGTACCAACATCACAAACTGATGCTACAAGACTTTAGTAATACTGGACTACGATATTTAACAATAGAATGGAAAATCCTTTAGAAAAGAAACCCTGTAATCACCCATATAATTATTATGTGAATGCAGGACTACATGAAAGGATTCTTTTTTTTTCGTAGGTTGCATTGCAGACAAAGTGGTGATTTTTATTTTTTCATTTTATATTTTGGCTTAAAAAAAGGTTTCATTATTTCGTTTGTTGTGTCAAGACTTTTTTTGTCCCATCAATTATTGTTATTAAAAATATTATATGGTCCGGCTCGTGTGGTCGGTTTCTCATGTGTAAATTGGTTGGTTGGGATACGAGTAAGTGAAAAAATTGAAGAAGAGACAAATGTTTTTGATTTCTGATAGACAAGTACAAGTAATAAAAAGGAGATTAAAAGGAATTTATAAAGTTTCGTTTCGCAAAATACACATGAAACAAAATATTAATCAAAAAAAGGAAAACAGTTATAAAGAGTTTGTGTCCTTTAGATATTAAAATGTAAAAATATAAAAACAGGCGCTGTAAAGTGTTAAGCATATGTTGTGTTTTTTTCTGAGAGCCGGATAATTATCAGCAGTAATTTGATTTTTTTTAAAACATTTGGGATTTCTTAATTTCATGGATTTTCAAAATGCAATTTGATTGGCTTTTCTTCTATAAATATCAAGAACTCTGTATTTACTCTAGGGTGATCGACTAGGGTTTTCAGCCGGTTTCTAAAACCGGATTTTTTACAACAAGGTTGTCGGTTTTTTCAAAATGTTGATTTTTCGAATGTCGAATAGTCCGGTTTTTTTTTTTTTTAAAAAAACCGGCTCAGTCGAATACTTTTCCAATTGTGTATTTTTTGAAATAAAATTACTTTTCACTACATTAAACTGAAACGAACGTTTTCTGTTGATTATCCAAATATATATATTTTTTTCAATGTAAAAGTTCTAGGTGTTTTTTGACTATGGCGAAATAATCTTATGAGGTGTTAGAGGCGGGGGCGAATCAAATTGGCCTTATTGCGTGCAGTGGAATAGTTATTTAGTTTTGTTGACATTTTGCTTCATATTTTATATAGAGTTAAACATCCATTGCAAAGTAAAGACGAATAAATGAACATCGCCTAAAAGGTTTGAATACTTTAATACAATATCTCAGAACTGGAAAATTCACCAAAAACGCGAGAATTTTATTAACTACTCTTTCATAAAAGAAGCAAAGGAATTCGCCGAGTAACGACGTAACTACACTTTTATTTAATTTAAAGGAGAAGCTAAACACGTTATAAAGTCAACAATAATAGAGTATTCCTTGCAATTCTTTATTTTTTTTATAATATAGACACTTATTTACTTCTGAACAAGACAACTCAACACTTTTTTTTAGAGAATGTAAAAAATATATGCACTTGTATTTACTCCCGTTAGAATTTCTGTAACAAAGGGTCTGTTTTTGAGCGTTGGAGTCTAAAATTGTCCGTGAACATTTAGTTTGACAAACCATAATCAATAAAAATTCTATGATGTGAACGATATGAAGCTAATTTTAATGTTCAACCTTTAATTTTTATATTATTTACATGAATCGTTAACTCTTTTTTTAATAAAGCAAATAAAAATCAAAACTTTTCTTAAGGAAAAAAACCGGTTGGCCGGTTTTTTCTGAATTTTTAAAACCGTAACCAGGTTTTTCAAAATTTCAATTATTCGAACTATTCGAAAACCGGTTTCTGGAAAATGTCGAATAATCGATCATCCTAATTTACTCGTATGTGATGCCAAATGAATTATCCCTTATTTCATATTGAATTTAATTTTGAATATTTTATCCTTAATATGTATTTGCTTTTGTATTGAGAACTACAAAAGGAACTCATAAATCAACATGTTTAAGAAACTTGCATTATTTTTCTATGGAAATTTTATTTTAAAATATTTTTCAAATCAAGTTCATAAAAAAAATTTAACTTAATACAATAAGAAATTAAACTTTAATACAAAAAGCTAACGATTTATGTTTTATATAAACTTCCAAATGCACATAACGAATATTTAGAAATATTTTTCTTGCTGCCGAGAAAGAAATACGCATTTCTAGTAGAATAATAAAATAGAAAATGTCAGCGAGTTAGTTGGTGTACAAGCATTGTTTTTGTAAGAAATTTGTTTTTATACACAATAAAAAACAGCTGATGACAAAGACAGTTTTTATAACAAATATAATAATAAGCACATGTATCCCTCCTCCCACTACTTCTTCTACGCGTTGAGAAAAAAAGCAATTCTTTTATTTCCGCATCATAAACGTTCCATATCATCTTTAGACAACAACTTTAAACCGGAGTTTCCTTTAGTACTTGAGTTTTCTTCTGTTTCGTTTTTTTTTTTTTAAATAAATAGATGCTGCTGCTGCTTGTTCAGTTAAAGTGAGTAAAGTAAAGTTAAGTAAAGTAAAGTATATGAATGTTATTTAAGTACATTTATTATTACCTCTTCAATATTTCAAAATAAGCACAAAAGCTATGGGGCTGGTATGGGGCTTAAGGGCTAAAAGTACCCCACCTTTCCTTTAATCCATACAAATGCTTAGGGGAACAGATGCATGCATGAACGCATAGTTGGATGGATGGATGGATGGATGGATTTATAACAACGAGATGAACGTACAATTGTGTCACAAAACAGCCAACCAATATTAAGTAGTATTTGGAGAATATTATGGGAGTCCTTAAAATGCAATGTACATTTTCGTGCACGTACATATGTATCTGCGTTAGAACCACCCTTCTTGTTTTAATACTTCACTTAATACCCTAAAAATATGTTAGAGACATGAGGTCCAAGTTCCATAAATGTTAAACGCAGATGAGTTGAGAAAATTCCAATGCATATGAAGTATTATAAATTTTAAGTTTTAACATATTGTTGTTAAGGGAAATGAAAACAACTCTCCCTCCTTATAAAGGGTGTCCCAAACTTAACGCAAGATTTCTGCAGCAAAGCTGGATTCCCCCATAACATTTTTTCCTGACAATTTTTTTTCATATGTAGTTTGATGTCTATATTCTTGAGAGAAATAGGGAGAGAGAGAGATAGAAATGATTTTCTTCAGACAACTCTCAACTGCTCTTGAATTTGTTTAATTTTAATTTTTGTCCGGACAAAGTTGTAGTGAGTTGTCTGTCATATTATAGTGTTTCAAAACCGGTTTTGCAGCAATTCTTGTATTTTTTAGTTTTTTTCCTTGGAAGTAATTTCATTTTATTTAGCTCATTTGCTTTTAAAAGAAGCACTTGTCCTTTAGTATTTTTTCTACACAATTCGACACAAATTTTAAATTTTTATTTATTTATATATTTCATATGGTAGTCTTGATATTTTTTTCAAATGCGTGAATCGTGTTACATAAAAGTCTCTGTCAATAAAATTTTGTCCGGACAAAAATTTTGATTGAGTGAATCCACCTTTAGTATCTCCAAAAAAAAAACAATTTGACAGCTGACAGTTTAGGGCTTGTCAAAATGAATCGTTAGACGGCAAAACAACGTGCTTTCATTTCATTGAAAAATCTGAAAAATAATGAAAAAACTAAAAACCTTTGTTTTCTATTAAATTCAAAACTTGCGTTAGTTTTGGGGACACCCTTTACTAAGTAAAAAAAAAACCACAAGGAAAATTTTGTTATTATTCCTTCAAAGTCAAGCAAGTGTTTAATTGGCACATGGCATGTTGAGCATAAAAATGTTGTTTTCAATTAAAAAAAAAATTATTTGATTTGAATAGTTTTTGTTAAGATTGTGTTAATGGATGTTTTAGAATTTGCCAAAAAAAAGAATCATTTATGATACTAGAATATAACAACATGGTTTTCGGAAGCCGCAGCAACCTCTTATCAGCGTGCAAATCAATTTCATCTAATCGGTGATTTTTTAAGAGCTTTCAGAATTGATTTAAAAAACCGAAATAAAATTTAGAGAAATTTATGAAATTTTTATTTAAGTCGATAAGAACTATATATATATAGTTAAATGTTTAAAGATGATTTCATATAAATGTTGAAAACGGCTACAGCTTCATATTTTTACATACTCTCTCCAAACATATCAACCGCTATCTCACGAATAAATTCTTCAATATTGGCTTCCAGTGCGTCAACCGTTGCGTGCTGGTCCCTATCGATATCAGCCTTAATAAATCCTCCTAAAAAATAGTATGAAGGAGTTAAATAGCACGATCTAGGCGGCCACTTGATCAGCCCCAAATGTAAAATTAACTGTTCACAGAACTCGCCTCTCAATTGGTCCAATGTTGAATCCACATGTCAGCCAAGTTCAGCTCTTCCATTTTGGGCAAGAAAAAAAATTTTAATCATCGCACGGTAGCGCTCGCCATTCACAGTAAAGTTTCTACTTATTTCCATACAGATCATTTATGAGAAAATAATATGATAACTATTATTATTATTCCAACATTTACTAATGTTCTTAATTGACCCTTGATTTTACCTCATGTGCAGTTTCCTTCCAACTGTAAAGACATTTTGAATACGAAATTAATTTATTACACCATCAAACCGATTTTGTAGGGTATTTCAATTTCGTTGCCAGCCCCCCTTTTATCACTAAACATGTGTTTAGAGTTTCATTAGTACTCATGTATGGATGGATGGCTGTGTTTGTGGCATCTAGAAAATTTTGTTTGTGGCTTAACTTTTCATATCCTAAGGACTTTTGTCCTTCCTAAGCCCCAAAATATCTGTATGAACATATTTTCATTCGGTCATGTAATTGTTTTATTTTCTCTGTGTTTTGTTTTAATTTGCTAAAATGCAAATTGAATTTATATCAATTTTATTTTATTTAAATTCCCAAAAAAAAAGAAAACGCATATAAATATGTTGCTAAAAAGATTTACACATGAGATACGAAATGTTTTCTACTAAATGATTCCTTTTTTGTCACAGACAAATGACAATTACTTATTTAAAAGGGGAGAAAAACCTTTTGATATGATAATTTTTGGAGTTTATTTGTTTGTTAAATGTTATAGAATTATTATCATTTAAGTGATGAAGAAAAGAGAGTTAGAGAGAGAGAGCTCAGTTAAAGAGAAAATTTTAAAAGGATTAAAATGTATGAAATTTACAGGAAAATAAACAATTTATTATGGAAATTTTAAATTTAAATTAGGATGTGTGCAGACACTCGGCAGTTTGAAACTTGAAAATGAGGTTTTTATATCTTGTTACATATTTAAAGACGCGTTCAGCAAAAATAAAAATAAATAAATACAAAACTGTCATTCTTGTGAAAGTTTTTTAAATTAAAATTTTGTATATAAATCGTATTTGAAAAACTTTGACTTACATACTTCCCTTTTAAAGTTAAAAGTTGCGACACTTTTCAAACATTTGCAAATAGCTAAACCATTTTAAAATTACTTTTCGATTTCTTGAGTTATTTAATCAATTCAATTTTCTACAAATCAAATATAAAAGACCATGAAATTAGACAAGTTTTTCTTACTTTTATTCCAACTTTAAATTGCTAATGCCACACTTTATCAAATAACAAATTTAATATAATTTATAACAATGTTTAACGGAAATTACTGAACATTTCAAATCTTCTGCAAAACACCAAGAAGAAAAAGGAAACAAAAACAAGCAAACAACAATCCAAGAATTAGTGCCTGTTAATTCTGCTTAGAAAGAAAACGAAAAAGAAAAATATTTTACCGAAAATTTCAAGTACAATGCAAAAAGTTTTCTTTGTCATCCAGCAACAGAATACAAAAATAAAAACGTACAAAAAACATCTTGTTGCTGAAATTAGAAAACTTGTAGAACATGAAGCTTTGCAATACACAGACTAAACGAAATAAAAACAACAAAAACAGACGCAAGAAAACAGCATCCCCTCTCCATCCCTCCCACTCCCACAAAAAAAAAGAAAAACAAAACACTTCTAAAAACCCAAAAAAGTTTAAGCAACACACTTAATGCCCGTTTATATCTGTAGAACAGCGATAAGAAAGAGAGAGTGAGAAAAGGAGAGTGGTTGTGTTCGTGTGTGTGTGTGTTTGTTTACATTTGAGTTTACGAAAGTAAAATGAATTCCCAGTAGACAGGAACAGGAAGTTGTTGTTACGGTTTCTATATTTATATGACTGTGTGTGTGTGTTGTTTGCTTGAAAATATATATTTCTTGACAGTGTTTGTTGTTAAAATAAAAATTAAAGAATAGATTTGGGGGGTCCTTAGATATGAAATATTGTTGGTTGTTTGAATAGAGATCGTTAAAAACAGAAACGTTTAACTTTCATTTTTCACTATTTTGCAGTTTCAAGTTGTTTTGTGTGATAAATATTATTATTTTTCTTACAAAAGGAAGTTTCATTTCGGCTTCCTTTATCAAAAGCAGAATTTCATCAACATCAGCAGCAACAACTGCCACACTTGACTAATAGAAGCTGTTTTCTATGAAAATATTTTGTATTTCTTTTCTTTCCTCTCTACAAGTGTTGTAGATTTTCAGTGTTAAAAAAAAGACGGAGGGAGGGGTGGCTATAAATGCTGCTCGACAAAAAAAATGTTAATGTGAAACGGAAATCTATTCTCTATGCTCGGTGTGTGTTGCTATTTTGACTATAAATTTTAAATGTGAATAGTTACTGTAAAATGGTTTTTATGTGTCATTAAAAGTGAGTGTAAGGAAATAATGCTATGAATGGATGTTTATTAATATTGCAAATGAGATTTGAGAATCGAAAATATTATAATGAAAGAAAAAGTTATTAAAGACATTTTAGAAAAAACACAACTTTTACCTGGAAATAGAATCATACAATTGTAAAAAGTTTTTATTTTTGAATTAAGAACAAAATTAAATATAAAGAAACGACTGATTGAAATTATAAAAGTAATCAAAATCTTGTTTAAACTGTGTACTAGCAGCATTGGAAGACTCAGTTAAACATTTGTAATAAAAAATATTTGCGAGAATTTGGGCGAAAGATAAAATTTGGTATACAATAAAGGCGTATGACTTAATATTAAAATTTTCTTCAGAAGCTCAAAAAAAGTTTGTTTTGAAGCAAAAAACTCAGGGACTTATTCAAAAGCGATTCATAGTAGGATATTATATTTTTTTGTATGGGAAAGCCGGTTTTAATGCACACAATAACTTTATTAATCGTTTATGATTACGGCCGTCAGTGTGATATATTTCGTAAGATTGTAATTGTTTTGTGAATATGAGTCGTAAAATTCTGCCTCAAAGTTTTAGCCAAAAACTTCTTAAAAATAATATTCCAGGCGCAACTTTCATTATCAAGTCATGAGTTAAAATGCTAATAAACATTCCACTAATTTCAACTGGACATTTGAATACATTACTCAAAATGCTAAAAAACAAATCCCGCTTTTTTATTTCACATTTTTCAATAAGTTTTTCGAGTCCTGCAATTTGCAGTCCTTTTTTTCAAATACATTTAATCTTTAACCTTTAATCTTCAAGCAAATTTTTAATTACATTTGCAAAATATTCTTTCCTTTATTTAAATACTTTAAAATCACTTTTTTCTATGCATACTAAATACATTATAGACCAAAAAAGCTCTTAAAATTTGTTATCCCAACTACACTCCCATAATTGCCTGTGACCTTTTGCTGAATTTTGTGTTCCCATTTGTTTGTCGTTTTTTTTTTTGCTTTAAAGCAACAACAGCTTCAACAACAAAAAAACTAACATTAACAAACAAAAACATGATACTTTCAAACATGTCTCCTGGTATGTTTATTACGTCTACTGTGGCTGCAACTCATACTCCAGCCAATTTTAACAGCAGCCCAGAGTAACTAGGAAAGAAAATAATAAAAAAATCCAACAACAACAACCTCAACAAACTAGGCCCAGACTACAGCAGACAAACAACTGGCATAACAATACAAGCACAGGCATGCAAGGACATGCCATAGAAATAAGTAGACTGGCTCAATAAGCCTCACACTTAGGGGGCACAACAACAACAACAACAAAAAACAGAGTTTTAAAGGAACATTATTTCACAATTTCTAAATAAGTTTTCTTATCCAACAAGTATTCATAGCTTTAAGGTTGAGCCCCATTTAAAATGTTTGGCCCCATCTTTCGCCCCTTCTTGCTTTTTCAAGCAGCGTATGTAAAATGTGCTTAAAAACAACCCTCATATTTACGAAAAATATCAAACATTAAATACATTTTCAACAAAATCCGCCATAAAAAGGACATTGTTGTTTGCCAACATCAACAAATGTAAACCGAAGCAACTGAAAATGCCTACAATAAATATTTGGCTGCTTTAAAAAAGGACATTCTAGTCAAAGCGAAAACTTGCATATGGAGCATGAGGAGTGTAGCTACACAATGTTTGTTGAAATTATTTAAATTCATTCTCTTTGGCCATTAACACAGCTGTATTTCTGCTAAAAGAGCATATTTTTTATATTATATTTTGCCGTTAGGATCTAACAGGACTAGTGAACCTTCAATAAAAAAAGGGAATAGGATGTTGACAAGTTGCGTTTTTGTTTTTTTTTTAATATAAATTTATAATTGTATTTTTGTTTTTATAACTTTCACTGAATTAAAGTGCTAAAGTGAAGTGTTGTAGCTAAACAAAAAAATTTTTATTTAAATTACTTTCATATCGGAGAGTTTTTTTGAAGCTGTTTTGGTGATAAAGAAAATAAAAGTCTTATTGAGTTGTCAGGGAGGGAGTTTTAAATTTTTCGTGTTTTTAACACATGTTTCTATGACAAGCTAATTTTTAGCGGAAGAAGCGCAGTTAATTAACAATTTATTAGCACGAATATTCGAAGGGAATTTTGTACTGGAATTAAAGTAAATTTTATTAGTTTTATGTAAATGATTTTTTTTATTGAGGTAATCCTTACCAGCCTCAGTGATAGTAAAATTTTTATAGAAGCTGTATAGAAAATAAGTGGTTTAAAAATTGTTAATAAGCTAAAGGTTGTTTTATTGCGGATTTAAATTTCATTCCGAACAGAAAATAAATCCGAATTTTGTTTGATTGTAATTTTCAGAAATCGATGTTTTTCATAATGAAACTTAATTGGAATTGATAAAGACTTAATTCCCACTAAAAGAATAAAATGTGCATTTCCTGTGAAAAATGGTGCTCCCATAGAAAAAGGATTGTAAGGGAAAGATACAATACTTCCGCTTAGAAAACAGCTTGAAAATGGTACGATTTTCATATGGAAAGTTTTCTGTTTCGAAGCTTTACAATTTAAAAATTTTTAAAATTTATTCAAAAGTCTTTGCAGTGAAGAAAGCTGCAGGTTAAAATCAAGCTGTATCGCAATTGATTTTAGAATGTAGTTAGATTTTATGAAAATTCAATCTTCACAGTCTAAGTAGAACGAAGAAATACAACGAATTATCGTTCTCAAATCAAGGTTATCATCTTGATTTTAGCATTTTCAATCTTAACAGATATTCATGACGTTTTATCGTGTTTTGTGTCAGAGTGTAAGATAAAGATGGACACCGCTCACATAATTAGCGTGAATCATATGTGATCATGCATGATCTTGATTAGTTTTTGTTTCAATTACGTGAAAGTACGCAAATGTGAGCATAAAAAAATTTTGTCGTGAGTGAACGTTTTTTTGTTTTTTTTGCTTTATTGTAGTATTTTTCATTAAATTTTGTCTAATTACATATATAACTTTTTTTTCGTGAGCTTAATTTTTTGTGATAGTGGCCAAAAAGTGCATGACCGTGAGTGAAAAGTTACTTTTTTATCGTATGGGTGCATGAGCGTGAGTGAAAAGTTACTAACGATCCCGTCTCTAATGTAAGCACAAAAATCAAGGTAAGACTTACAGCGTCTCCATTCGTCACCTGCTTGAAAAAATCTCAAAATTTTCGACCCTTTCTAGACTGGCAATAATTATGATGGCAATAAAGCAATAACGCCGGCAGAATAACGGAACAATATTGCTTATTGCTCTTCTATGGCAAATCGTAATTATGTTAAGACACAATTTAAAAAATTTCTTTCAATAATTTATTTAATTCTTATGCAACAAATTTTTTCTTTTGTTTTATGGCGGTTCTTTTCGGTTCTTTATTTTCTTTTCTTTGGAAATGTCAAACGTTTTATGACGTTTTATGTTCACTAAATAAGCCAGGTACGAAAAAATACGTCTTCGCTAAAGATAACATAAATTTGACATTTGCTGCAATATATCATAATGAATTTGTTGCCTGTCTATAAGGGGGGTTAGGAACGGCAAATAAATATTTATTTTCTTCCCAAGTTTTGCATGTTAGAAAAGTTTATACAAAATAAATTAGTTTTAGAGCTTATAATTAATACTAAAAATTGCTTAAAATGCATCACAAAATGTTGAGCGGTGTGATTTAATATCACAAATATGCGACAGCTACGGAATATGTGAACAGTCCCCAAATGTGTTGAATTTATTTTGCAGGAAATAATTTATAGACGGAAGGCAACCAAATTGGAAGATTACCAAAGATATATACTTGCATAATTTTTTTTATTAACAAATATTTTAACTCATCTAGACCGTGGTGCATCGTTTGTTCGGGTGGGTTTCGGTCTTAGTGCCTGTTTTTATAAAATGAAAACAAAATTGTGAGTGAGAATTTATATTGAAAACAACAATGAAATACGAAAAATTATTTTTGTTTTCAATATAAATTCTCACTCACAATTTTGTTTTCATTTTATAAAAACATGCAGTTAATATTTTCGCTACTATTTGAGCAATGCCAAATAGAGCGGCATGCATCGATTGCTCTGATTGTTCTTTATATTTGTTTTTTCACATTGTTCCGCTCTTCGTTTTACCGTTACTTGAATTTTCACGAAATTCTTGCGTCACATTTCAGATTTGTCAAAATGTGCCGAGGAAATAAGTTGTGTTTTCAATTACAAAAGTGCTAACAAATAGTGAAGTGGGCATATTTTAATTGAGAAAATTTAAAATTTTAATGTTTCAAACCAATTGAAGTCATTTCATGCAATAAAAAAGCGTTTAAAAGGATATAAAAATGATAAACCATAGACATACATATATTATAGATTATATACATAGATTATATTTTTGTAAGATATAGAGACTTCCAAAAATAGGGATATTCCAAAAATTATAAAAAAAAATCCAAGTAGTTTAGCGTCAGTTCTGAAAGTTTCTTGAGCAAAATAAGTTCCTATTTTTATTGTGTATTTATTTATAGGAAAAAATGTTTTCAAAAACTTCTTAATTTTAAAATATTTTTTACAGGAAGTTGAGTGTTATATTGTTGAAGATATGTATTATTTGATTAACTCTACCACATTAAAAACTCATCTCTAACTAATTACTGCATGGTTAAGAACTTTGCTTAAAAATTAAGTTTTCGAATGCAACAACCACTTATTGCTCTCCTCTGGCATGAATATTTCACTACTCTAAAATATTACTCACCTATTCACCATGGTGTCATTGCCATTTTGTATCGATTGCACGTGTTGCTGCTGTTGTTGCTGATGCTGCTGTTGCTGTTGAGCATTACTACCCACCACTACATTGGCATTTTGTATGGTAGAGGTAGAATTTGCAGAGTTGGCTTTTTCACCACCAATACTAGCACCGCCTGTACCAGTTACACCGGCCGTGTTGTTTCCAGTGGTCGTGGTATTGGGTTGTTGGTGTACTTCTGCCTTTATCGAGAGTGCAGCTGTGCCGTTACTACATTTACTTTGTTTTGATTGTTGTTTAAAGCGACTTAAAGCGAAGAACAAAGCCAATACAGCTTTCAAACGGCCACAACAGATGTCGTTGGTGGTGATATTATCCAATCCCGAAACCGTTTGGTTACGCAAAACATTCAAACAGGAATTGACGTTGTCGTACTGCAGAGGATAGAAATAAAAAGTGAAGAAAATAAATAATCATGATGATTCTATGTAAATTGACTTGCACCCAAATTAGAATTAATTTGGGAATGTGCGCTTGATGTATTAAATTTCTATTGTCTTATCTTTTATTTCAATTTAGAAATTTAAAAGGGTGCAGTTTTAGGTTGTTGGGAAATTTGTTTTTAAAATATTATCTTACTGCATTTTGAAGTTTTTTTTCTTCTTTATTATTATTATTATTATTAAGTATTTATGAGGTTTTAATTGGTTTTTGTTTAAAAAATTTCCTGTAGTTTGAAAACAGATTTTCAGTTTTCAGTGGCTGTCAATTTGAAGATTGAACATGTGTCAATTAAATATGTAGAAAAAGAAATTGCTGTCGTGTTTCAATAAAAAAGGTTAAAGGGTTCGTCAAAATCTAAATGAGGCATATTAATTGATTTTTATTTTTAGGCTGTTTAAAGTTAAAAGTTTATTTAAACATAATTGGAATATTTGTAGTTGTAAAACTACTACATCAAATACCACGAGGAGAAATTGCACTTCAGTCTTGAAGAAAAAATAATATTGATTTGTGTAACTATTTAACATTTTGAATGAAAGGAAAATTCTTAAATTTAAAAAAGATGTTCTTTCGCCATTTTTCTTAAAACATTTCCAGAAAATGCTCAAGTTAATTGTGTTTTTTTTATTTTTTTTAATAAGAAGCTGCCATAACTAATAACAACCATGTGAAGACTGAACAAAAATTGTTCTTAATTAAATCTCAAAGAGCCAAATATTAAATGATTTCAAAATCACAAAATTTTTATTGTGCTAAAGCTGAAAAAAAATCAATTTAAATTTTATAGTTCTTCCAGCAATATGTTTCATGCTTGTTTTTACAAATTATTATTTTTATAATTAATTAAAAAAGTTCGTGTTGTTGATTTGTTCGTTTTCATTTTGCTGTCTTGTAAACATGTTGTTGGGTCTTTAATAAGTTTTATTGGATAAAAAATATATATGTATTTTCTTATTAAAAAAAAGTGTCCAAGGTGATCAATCAAAATCACACTTGAAAACAAAAACAAAAAGTGTAAAGTTTTATAAAATTTTTATAAAGAACCGTGCAATAAAGAAGCCATGAAAATAATTAATTGGATTTTTAAAGAGTTGTAGAAGATAAATTAGTGTTAATTAAAGGCATTTTGTAAAGCAAAAGAGTGGAAAAATGGGGAAACAATTCAAGATATTTTAAGTTTGTGTTCAAAATAATCTTATCAAAATTTGTTTAAAAAATTGTTTTAAAAAAGGACAGACAGACTGCGAATCGATTATATTTGACGAAATAAACGCAATATTCAATAAACAAATTTAATAACGTGGTGATATTTTTTTTAAAGAATTTATTCCAGTCAAATTTGTTTCTAAAAATATATCACAATGATATTTTTTAAGAGCAATAATAATTATAAAAATAAGTGCATAACATTGATGTTCTAGCCCAACTCAGTTATATATTTTAAATTAAACCAATCACAGTGATAATAAAAAATATATCACAAAAATATTCAAAACCCCAAAAAAATATCGGTGATATCAAAATAAATATTTTGCCTAATGAAAATAGTTTAACGAAAATTATTCATAGTGATATTTTCTAAAGAAAGTAAATTTTCTAGAATATTTATTACGATGATATTAATATCTTATAAATATTTATAACAATAATATTTGCAGTACAAATTCCGTCGCAGTGGAATTGTCTAAAGAATATCTCTCATAAATATTTTTCCGGGGATATTTTCTATGTGAATTTTTTATAGTGAAATTTGTCATACAAAATATTTAAAAGTTGAAAGCATCATGATTATGATGATATTTTCTAAGAATGATTTATCTTAGTCATATCGATTTAACTTAGTGATATTTTCTAAAAGAAAAACTATTTCTCAGTATATTTTTCGAACTAAATTGCATCTCAGTGATATTTTATATAAAAGTATTTTTGTTGTAACAAACATTTATCTCATTTCACAAAGAAAGTGAAATTACTTTTAAATGTCTTATCAAGCTGACGTTTGTTATAAAGGAAATGACACAGTGATATTTTATAGAAAAAAATACATCTCAATAAAAAATTTATCACAGTAACAATGTTTGGAGAATAGCATCACAATGACATTTTCTACGTGGAATTTGGAAAATCCAACACAGTAATAATTTCAATAGAAAATCTATCATGTTCTCTTAAGAAAATTTATTAAACAAATATTTTCTACAGGAAATTTTTGCCAGTAATATTTATTTATTACATTTATATTATTCTTCCAATTGAGCTTGAGGTCACTTTTTTATAAAAAAAAACCTCCAAATTTATTATTTCTCAATCTTTCGTTACCTTTTTTGTAACATCTTCAGGAGTAAGAAATCGTTGAACAAATTAAATAACAAAAAAATTAATAAAATACAAATCAACAATTTATTTTTCCGCTTTGGTTTAAAAATTGGTTGTGAATTGAAAAATTTGTTTGAAATTTGAGTTTTTTAAATGCGGAAATGAACTAATTCTTAAAATTTTAAAGCATTAATATTGTAATATTTTATTATATTCTATATTTACTCCTTTAGCCTTGTATATTAAATGTCCATAATTCTATGCTACACTATCAGTATCAGCTCTAAAATTAATTCTTAAATCTGACGTTACATTAATTATCTGTAACATCTCTAACATATAACTTATTTTCTGACTTCAAAATAGATACATTATCAAAGTTTTAATGAAGGTTTAATATAATATCTCCAGTTGTTCTAAGAAATATTTGGATAAAGTTCCCTGATGATCTGCATTAGCAACAGTGAAATGCGCAACCCCTCAATAATCAATTTCAATTTGTTTTTAACAAAATTATTAACGTTTTACTAAATATGTAAAATATTAATTTTGGGAAAAAGTGCGAATAAAAAATTTAAAATTCAAAAAAGAATATATTTTAGCGATTTGTAAGTTTTTGGTTCAATACTGTCATTTTCTAAATTATTTCTATTCTGTCTCCTACACAATCATACATTTTTGGAACAGAATATTTTTTTATTGAATTCAATAACTATATTTTCTATTTAAATTATAAACACGATATTTTGCTCGGGAAATCTATCGCACTGATAGTTTCTGCACAGATGTTTTTATAAAAATAAATAAAATTTTTCAATAGAATTATATACAGGAAATAATGACACTTTTTGTCTTACAAGAATAGCAAACACTATTGCGGCAATATCTTTTATATCTATAATATTAAATTATATTATATAAAATATATTGTAATATTTTATTAGCAAATATATCACCTTGATATTTTATGTATTAAAATCTTTTACATATTTGCTTTAAATTTCCTAAAATATTTGTTGATATTTGTGACAAAAATATATTTGGTTGGTGCCGCCACAAACACTCCAAAGTCTAACCTAGTTTTAGCAACAATTTAAAATTTATATAATCTTTAAATAGAATCTAAATCTGAATCTACTATAAACAATATAATAAAATGTTATGAAAGAAACAAATACTACAAAATAAAATGCTTTTAGTCTCTGGTTGCAGTGATAAAAAAGTGAAACACGACGACCACGACGACCACACAGTCTTATTTAAAATGTTAAATTGTCAGTGATTGTAATGACGATTAAACGATAAATTTCATAAAAATAAATAGAAACTAAACAAATAAAAAACAATAAATAAATTTAAAAAAAAAATTAACCAAATGGAAGATTCAATATCATGTAAGCAGACAATTTAGTATGAAACCTGCAACTAAAGAAATAAAAATGTATGTGCCACATGGCTGCCAAAAAAAGATGAACATTTGGAAAAGCAAAAGATACAAGCAACTACAAACACGATTTATTTTTTTATATATATTTAAAACAGATAAATATTGAATTGTAGAGCATTTACAATTTGTAGCAAGAGCCGACAAAATTATTTTAAAGGAATATGAAACATTTTAAAGGTGGCCGGCCGGTAGTCAGGCTGGCAGACAAACGAAACGGCAAATGAGTGCAGAAATTGCAACCACAAATTGTATAAATTTTGTTGCTTTGCTAAAGCAGTTATATTGGCCACATGCTATTAACTACTGCTTACTGCTGCTGAATCTTTAGCGCCTGCCGCTGCTGGTGCTCTTGCATGAATACAAAAGTTTAGTTGTAAAATGTGCCAGAAAACCACTACAAAAAAAAATCTCTCCAATGATGCAACAGAAGAACAATCAAGATAACCTCAAACTGCAGCAGAATATATATTTTTTTCTGCAAAATGTTTATTTAAACGAATGAAATTTAATAAATTCCGTATTGAAAATTGTTCATAAAATTTATTTAACAGAAAAACATGATTATTTTTTTTCTCCTTCCATATGCGCAAAATGAATTGGTTTTCGAAATCATGGATATCGCATCACCATCTGTGTGGTGGCGTCGGCATAAGTTTTTATGACACTCCAGTCGTTGCATTCTTTATTTGTGCAAAATATACATATAGATATTTTGGTCTTAACATGCTGTTTTTGGCAATTGTTAGTTGTTTTTAACACTAAAATGCAACTAAGAGGTCATATTGGGGATAAGGCAAATGGACACAAGTGCACACTTTGCTTGTAAAAAGGCAGGCAGTAGGGAAGTTTGTAAAAGCTAGTTGGACCAGTTAACCACCATAATGACACTTAACGAAATAAACTGCAATATTAACAATGAAAGATGACGCTTAAAGTTTCACATTTGAGCTTAAAGGATGCTTTTCGGTTTTAAAGAAAAAATTATAAAAAATTGTTCGCTGGGCAACCCTTTGAGCAGAAGTTATTCGTTTCCCTATTAATATTGTTCCTGGGGTATTTGGTTATTAAAAAACAAACATACTGTTATACATGTATGTACATATCTATAATCTCAACCGAACGTGAAACTCAATAGCAAATAAATAGGAAAAATATCCTCATCATCAGCAGTAGCAGAAGCAGCAGTGCAATTCTCACGCTTCTTATAGAAATGAATTCGTTGAAACGTAAAAGTATGTGACAGTTAAAGAGAGGATGTCTCAGTTTCCAATATAATAATGCTTCAACCCATAACAAACCACAGAAAAACATATTTCCTACAACACAATAACTGCTGACCATCATCATTGTCATGTTAAAGCAAAAAAAAAAATTACAATAAGTTGGAAAGAAAAGAAATACACAGAAAGACAGACAGGCAGAAGGAATCCACAATGTCACAGAATAAAATTGCAAAAGTAATAAAAGAAGTGGAAAAATATAAAGACATTTGTATGGTTGAACTATTCAATATGCGGTAAAAGGATGATTTTCCAGCTGTTGCTGATGCCGGTAGTTGTAGTTTAGATCATCATAAGAGCATTCATATGATTGGAATTCGTTTTACGATTTGTGGCCGACTTAAAGCTTTAAGCACACCAAATGGAATGTCACATTCGACGAGCGGCTACTTTTGAGAACTCTGCTCTTAACTACTTATCCATTGTTGGTGGTCAGGTTTGTTCTTTCTTTCATTTATTCTTTCGGTCAAGGCAATTGTTTTGTTTTCTTTTTTCTTTTTTTTCTGCTATAAGCTGGTGTCATCCCAGATAAAAACGTGTGCAATAAAAGGCGCTAAAATTGTCTTGCTTAGTTCACTAACATTTCAATTCTCTTATGCAGTTTGTTTTCCTTTTCAGTTGTTTAATTTGATCTGTTATCGGCTTTTACATGTCAGTTAACTTAAAATGGTAGTAAGTGGACTCTTTAAGTTTAAACAATAAAAGTCATAGACAAATTTAGTATAAGCGGCGGATAATTATTATTTATGTAAGAATAAAAGTGTGTTGTGGCAGGCTCTAAGCCAAAGGTCCCCAAACCTTTTTTGGATCTCTTATGGGAATTAGAGGCATGAATGTATTAGGAGAGACTTAGAGACAAATAAGTAATAGGCAAACACGTTTTTCCCCTTTTACGCTCATACTATACAGCCGATTTTGACAAAGTTCATTTCATTTTGAAGATATTCATTCACAAATGTGCACAATAAATATATTTTTTTAAATCGGTTCAGTATTTTGGGAGCTATAAATGTTTAAAGTTGCTACTTATACATGCAGAGGCATATATCACATTGCAGGAAATGTCAAGAGTGAAATTATACTGATTATCTATTGACGGTGTCACCAGTACTACTTGCAAATTATACCCCAACTAATGCTATATACTATTGACAATTAAAACAGGCTTGTCCTACGAAATCTACCAGTAGGCTGCGTCAATACTGACTAGGTAGTTTTTGTGGAACCATATGGAGAGAATTTCTATAAAAAGATTGTACTGACTTAGCATTGACGATACCACCACACTGTGGGAAATGTCCGTAGTAAAACTGTACTGATCCACTATAGACGCTGTAGGAAAATGTCAATAGTAAAATTATACTGATTACATTATTATATTTTTTAATTTTTTTTAGAGAAGATTTATTTAAAGCAAAAGAAAAAAAAAATAAATATGTTGACAGTGTCGCCAAAAAGACAACATAATTGTTGACAAAAATATTGACATGGATACACTTAACCCCATGCTTTCTTCTGGGCAGCTTCAATCTCAAGCATGCATGTTTCTGCAAAAAAATGAGACAGAGCATTTTCCAAGGCACATCGACAAGGTAGTAGCGATAACACAGCTGATGCCAAACGCCACAACTTTGTGTGATGTTTGACATTTGTTAGAGGTTCAGCTGTGCTAACAGTGCCACCCGATTGTGTGCAACCTTTGACAGTTGCTCAGGTATTTTTACAACAAATTTTGTATTGTTGTAGAATCGCTATTACTTTGTGGATCCACCTTGGCATTTTCTTTACATACTTTGTGAACAAAAGAGAGCTCATAAATTTTATGTTGTTTATTTAGAATATTTTTTGCTTTAATATTTCATCTTATATATTTACGTAAATGCTTAATATTTAATTACTAGAATATGGTCGATTGTGTCGGCCATAGGAAATACTAGTAGTAATTAATTGTTGTACGAAAAGATTTTTGTTTTGAAAAGAAAATATAAAAAGTATATTCTTTTATTAAAAAGAAAACTATATTGGAAGGGAAATGCTTTTTTTAAAAAGATGAGCTGCAAAAAAACCGAACACCGAACTTTGTATACAGTTTTCGTACATGTTTATGTATGATTAAATATTCCAACAACAAAAATCCAGCCCTGTAAAATATTAAAGAACAAAGTTGTCAAAATAAAAGGTTTTTATGTGTGTTATTTTGTTTTTATTAAATAAAAATATCACAAAAACTAAAATTGTTGCTATTCAATAAAAAAGTTATGTTTCGAATTCAAATTCGGTCTGAAAAAGTGCGTTTAAATGAGATATGAAAAAAATATTTTTTCCAATTAATGTTTATTAAATTATTAAGCATACTGATTTTTTTTGTCAAAACAATATTTTTCGATTAATATTTTTTTCTTGTCTTTTTTGTAGGGATTTTATTGGAAAATTTCTAGCGAAGGGAAAAGAGGACAGATTTCTCATTTTAAGGAAAATGTAGGGTATTTTAAATAATTTGCCTTTTTCCTTTTTTTATTGCGGTGTAATTGCGTAAAATACCATACAAAAGTGTGAATATTATACATATAAAAATTTAAATTTAAAATTTTGTTACAGTATTAAGTGAGATATTATTTCATACAGACAGAAAAGATCTTTCGGTAAATAATATCTAGAGACAACGAAAGGCATAGAAATGTCTGATTTTACTGAGAATAGAATTTGAATGAAAAACCGAAAACAAATTTGAAAATATTTTTATATTTTTTTATGTTTAAAAATGCATAAATTATGACTTTTTAAAATTACATATTTCGCTATTTTAATTATTCAAATGCGGTTTTCCACTACAAAAAACCCCTTAATTCATTCTATCTTTCCGGGGTCTAACTTTTTTCACGTGATCAAAATTTTATTAAGTATCAGAATTAAGACTTGATTACCTTGTGAGATCTTCGCATCCAAATTTTATACCCAGCTACATAAATATACAAAATTTTTAAAAAGTAAATTATATGTTCGTTTTTGCCAAAATCAATGAATTTTTGGAGTAAGGAAAAATGTAGCGAATTTTTTTGGTGCGTGTAGGTAAAAAGGGGAATTTTTTCGAGACATGTAGGGATTTTGTTAAATTTCTGCTGGCATCACTGCTTGCACCATTCAATAAGTACGCAGGAAGGACATTTTTTTTGCAACAAAAATATTTTGTTTTAATATTTTCCTTTGTCAAGTGTTGATTTTATATCCGTATAAAAATATTTTAATTTTTTTTCTTTATTGAATGAAAATGAAGATTAACAATTTTGTGCACATTCTTCCAACTTTATTGTTTACACTTAAGTTATTTTAATGAAATTTTCGCCCAAGAAAATTCATGGCGAAAAAAAATGTCTATATATTTCTGGCACTCGACACTCAAATGAAATGAAACTATCAAAACCAATTTGATATTTTATTTTTTTATTTTTTATTTTGAATTTAGTTCACAACTACTGTTTGATGTTGCCAACAATAATTTGCCAACAGCAAAAACAACAAATAGTACTTCAGCTTTCAATAATACACGCTAAAAGTATTTTTTGGTTTTTTTTGCTCAAACATTTGCAGTTTCCTTTACATTTTCTCCACACAACGGAAACGATAAGATAACGCAAAAATGCAATTTAAAAAGCAAGTGTTAATAGAATTTTCTCTAAACTCCCTAAATAGCAAGAAACACATTCATATATGGGAAAATTTCATAAATATGTAGACAAACAGACAAAACGACAGACAGACAATCTTGTAACGAATGGAAAGGAAGTCAAGGCAAGAAATATAAATAAAAAACAGAAGACTACTTGACTCTTAACAACCACAAAACGACCTTAAAAAATGTTTAAGATAAATAAAAATAAAACAAAGAAATATAAATAGAACTGAGAAGAGTTGGAGGGGAATAACGAAAATAATCAATTTCTACAATTGAGCAAAGCATTCCTTGAGGAAACTACACAAAATTGTGGTCAATTTGGCAAACTTCTTTATATTAATATATAAAACAAAATACCAACCACATTCAAAGAAAAGCTGCCTGTGGCCATTATAATACCCTTCTTCAAGTATTGGAAACTTTGTTTTTTTATCCTTCTGCTAAAAATTTTTATTAAGATGCTGGCAACTTTTGGAAATAGCAGGAGATATTACAAGAAGAAAAGGCTTAAAAAGTATGTATGAAATATGTACGTATTGAGAAGTAATTGAAATGTTATGGTATTTTAGGGAATAGGAAATGATAATAAAATCCCAACAATAAAGTAACTTATTTCAGTTGTGCATGTTTGTGTGTGTGTGTCTCTCTAGCATCTGTTCATAATCTAGAACTTTTTTTTTGCGGAGTTATGCTCTAGATTATGCTGGTATAGTATATAGTGATTATTGCTTTATTGAGTTCGTTTCGATTTTCTTTTTAAAGCACATACACACACACACACACACACACATACATACATAAATATTTATGGCTTTATCATTGCAGTAAGAATGTTATCACTATAAACTTCTAGCAGGCACAGGGATGTGGTCAACCAGGAAACAGTTGGCTGGTCAGACAACTAATAAAGTAACAAGTGTTTCAATGGAAAAGAATAAATTAATTTTAAAGGCATTTGTTGGCAAGAAATGAACAAGTAATATCGACCCATTTGAGCAAATTATCTTAAAAGTCAAAATTATTATTTTTATAATTTTTAAATAGGTTTTACATTATTAAGATGACGTTTTAGATACATTTTGATAGTCTTTATTTCAATGTTTTGATATTTTTAGCATAAGAAGCTGATGTGTGTGAAGTCTTTCTTTTTTAACATTTTCTTTTCTTTTAATTATGTGCGGAGTTTTAGGGTTTTTAATTATTCAATTATTTATTCAACTATGTGGACTTTTAACTATTAAAAAATTAATAAAAAAAAAATAAAACTTTGTAAATTTTTAGATTTTCTTTAAAAATATTTTTTTCGACCTTCTGTTTTTTAAATGAATCTAATTTATCTCAAGCTATAGGTAAGTAAATTTTTTTAAAAACCGTTAACAAAATTTTATTAAAAACCCGATATTTCGCCACTTCTTTGTGTGGCTTCTTCAGGGAAATATAAAATTGTGTAAATAAATTTTTTTTTTACAATAATCAAAAAATAAAAAATACAAAAATTTCCAAAACAATTTATCTCGAGGTACAGGTTAATTTTTTTAAAAAATGTTAACAAAATTTTATTAATATTTTTTGTATTTTTTCGTTTTTTGATTATTGTAAAATAATTTTTTATTTACACAATTTTATATTTCCCTGAAGAAGCCACACAAATTAGTGGTGAAATATCGGTTTTTAATAAAAATTTTTTTAACGTTTTTTAAAAAAATTTAGATGTAGCCCGAGATAATGGATTCATTTTCAGATTGTCAACAAAATTTTTGATTTTTGAAAAATGTCTTTTTTTACAAATTTACTTTTTCTTTAAATTATGTGCGGAGTTTTTATTTTCTTCGCGAACAAATCTAGACGAAAACTCAATTCTGTTAACTTTTACTGTTAAGTAGTTACATAAATGTTAACTTAACAGCAAAGGCAAAGAAGGAGCTAACTTCACACACATATCAAGCTGTTGGTAGGTGTCCATGAAATTATAATTTCAATAATTAAAAAGGCTTAGAAATAAAGTTAAAATGTCACTTAGGCTGAATTAGGGCTAAGGGGTCAATATAAACACACAAACATTTTAATATATGCAATTTTTGGCAAACATATAAAGCAACCAATTGAAAAGAGCACGTTTTGTTCTGTGGCAAACAATTAAAAAACTATTGCCGACTTAAGGGCATTTATAATTATTTAAAAAAACCAAAGCCTATTTTAAGGTATTATTAAAATATTTATGCTAAAATGCAAGTCATTGCTTTTAATGCATTTACAATTTTTGCATTTAAAATGCTTAATAATGAATTATATAAAATTGAATTTTCTGCTTTAATAACATATAAATTACTATTGATAGGAATTAAACATGAAAAAAACCTTTAAAATCATATTAAAAGTATAAATAAATCTGTGTTTTTTGTTGTTATTGATAAAACAAAACAAATGAAGTATATTTACATAAAATAATATAGACATATAAAAATCAGTATTTTCTATGCTGATTAAAAACTATACAATATCAATAGACTGTAAAAAATAAATAAATAAAACCAGCAACAGCAAAAAATAAACTATAATCGTTAATTGCAAGGCATACATTGAGGCGAATAACAAAAGCATATGAATACAAAATGGACGTTTAATATATATATAATATATATATATATTATATAAAAATATCACAAATTTTCCTCCCATAAAATCTCAAAGTATTTAACAATTATATTAAAAGTCATTGATTAAGTTAATCAAAATGATTTTTTATTTAAATAAATATAACAACATATCAAAAATGATGGGAAGAACTTGCAAAAAAAAATATAAATTAAATTTAAAGTGAATTTTGAATTAAAGCCTATTTTAGGAATTTATATTAAACAAGAGAACATTTTTATGCAAATAATAAAATAGGCAAAGACAAATATTTAGATCCCTTTTTCTCCTTTGTTTGCCAACCGATTTTCTTTATTCTTTTACCAAATGATAGACTTTTTTGAGCTTTAGTGACGCGACTATATATTATTTAAATCGGCTTAGTATTAAAAGAATAAAAGGCTACTAAAGTTGACACCACTACAAATGCTATAATCGTACATTCACTTATGTAATAAGTATGGGTTCAAATAAAAACATAATCAAAACAATGAAAGAGTTTATATATTTATATGAATAAAAAGTTTTTTTCTCTGCAAATGAGTGAATTTGAAAAAGAAAAGAGATCAAAATTGAAAGAGATGAGAATTTACTATGGATGTATGTACATGTTCATTACGTATCGATGTGTTAGTTTCAAGTAAAAACTTAACAAAATAAATGTGCATGTTTGTAAGTCCCGGTTCACACTATGAAAGTTTTCTTCTGAAAGTGTCAGTTTATGGATGTTCGTGGAAAGATGATTTCATGTACTTTGAAATTCTTTTGTGTTTTATAATTTTTTACTATCAACCTGAAGCTTTAATTTTGATTTTCTTTTACTTTTTTTCTTTCATGGTGGCGACAAAAAAAAAAAGAATGTGAAGATAAACATGTAAAAATTTTAAATTTCATTACAAAAAAATTTCAGAGTGTAGACATTAATAAAAGTTTAAAAGAGAATTAAAGAAAATTTCAGAAAGAAAACTTTCATAGACTTGTACCGAGACTAGGCAATTTTATTTTGTTTATTTTTTCCCCCTAAGGAAAGGAATAAGTAATTAGGTAGTTTTTTTTTCTCTTTAAATTCATGAAAATAAATTAGCGGTCGAATTCCGGCCACTAGGCGAACTCTAGTATTAAGAAAAGGCTTTGCAAAATTGATTGACTTATTTATTTCATGTGAATATTTTTCGAACTAAATTGGTTGTTAGTAGTTTTTAATCCAAATGATTATTGTTTTGCCTAAAGTTCGTAAAATTTTTATAGATAGAACTGGATATGAGACAATATTTCAAAGGAACAACGGAAAAATTAACATCAATTAATTTCAACTTAGACGGCAGAACACAAAAACGTTGTTTTTCGGCAGCCGCTACACTCCCATCATCAGTGTTCATGTGTGTTTCCATGTATCCGCCACTGTTTAGGTGGCTCGATTGAATGTGATTTCAAATTTTTTTTATACAAATTATGAGACGTTAAAGAATACGAAACTGATTATTAATTACTTTAAATTGTTTTCCGAACTTCAGAATTTAATCTGCTTTAATTTAGATTTCGAAAATCAAAAACATTCTGCTAGGCCACTATATTCAAATTTGAACATACACGTTTTTTACCTACAATTATTTCATTTGTTTCTTCTTCTAATTTTATATGTTGCAATCTTTACTCTTAAATCATAGACTCTGTAAGCTTTTTTCTTTTCAAAAAAATATTGCCTTTTAACTAAAGTTTTGTAACACTTTAACGCCTACCCATAAAGCACGTGCTGCTTTTTGTGAGTCTTTTGCCAATTTGCTGTTCAAGTCCTCCTCTTAAAAGCTGATGCAATCTTAATTTTTGTTTCTACCTTTTTTTATATGTATTTTTTAGAAATTTATTCATATTTTTTTGGGGTTTTTTTCTTGCAAAATTGTTCTTAATATACTCGTACATACATTTTCTGGCTGCTCTCAACTTAACAACAAACAATTCATGTTTATTAGTGTTGAAAAAAATTAAATAAAATCATAAAGGTAGGCGCTCTCAACATTAGAGCCAGAAACAAATGTGCCAAAAAGAGTTAGAAAAAAAAGAAGTGGGGAAGGAATTCGTTTACATAAGCCCAAGATTTTCACTCTCAACTTGTGTTTTTTTTAGATTTTATTTAGAGGAAGTATGAGTTAAAGTAGTTTAAGACAAATATTTAAATTGGCAGCGTTTTGCACTTCTTGATGATGCGGCGGCTGGTGGGAAAGTCAGTTAGTTGTTGGTTTCAGCAATTTCAAATTTGTTTTAGTTTTTACTTTAGCTGCTGATGTTACCATTCCTACACTTCACACTTGCTTAACAATAGTGTATTAACTCAATATTTTAAAATTTTCAATAGAAAAAAAAATACTTCTTGATTTTACATTGAAGGTGTATGAAAAGTAATTCTTAAATCTTCTATTATGCTACCAAAATGTAGACAAAACCATACGAATGAGTTTCTTTTACAGCTGGTAGATAAAAATATGAACTGTAAATTTTTCCTAAAAAGTCGAGTTACTACAGTATTGTTAAACACATGTGCGATGTGCATTTAAAACTGTTTGCATTCAATTGAATAGATTTTGGTTAAATTTACTGACTCTCTTTTGTCAATTTGCATAAATATTTTCTGTTTAAGTTCACAAAATTAAATATTATACATTTGAAATGAAAACCTGCTGTTGTTTTTATTTTTCTTATCTGTTGTGCATTTATTTGAACATTTCGAAACATGTTTAATTTTATAATTTTCTACTTTTAATTATACATTTTTCATTGAAATGTGTTCTGTAATTATATTTTTTGCAACATAAATAATTACAGATTATCTAAATAAAATGTAAATTTTTTTTTGGAAAATTTTTTTTTCTGTTTTTAAATAAATGTACTGCATGCGGTGGGGAGATGCCACAAATAATTTTAAATTTTAGTTAAAAATATGTATTTACTTTAAAATTAAAATCTGCAAAATTTATAGTGTCTAATAAAGAATTAAGGTGGCTGAATGATAAACAATATTGGCGTACGAAACTCCCACAAAGCTAAATGTAATTTGTGGCTTAAAAATTTATTATAAAACTTAAAATTTTATATTAAATAGAGACGGTTTCCGCTTACGTGAGTGACGTCAGTTACAAACAAAAAGTTAACTCACAATTTTCTGTATAAGGCCCCACAAAGAAAAAAATATTTCTAAAAACTTTCAATAAAACTAATTAAACTGATAAAATCAAAAATAAAATGTTCTGCCAATTTTTAAAAATTTGAAGTTATAAAAAATTAAAATTTTACTAATTCAATATTTAATATTCGTTGTAGGTTAAACTTAAACCAACACAGTTAATTGAATATGCAGTTTCCTTAATTGAAATTGTATTTTAGTGTTTGTCTGCTTTTGCACAAAAGTCCAAAATTTTTCATAATAACTCACAATTAGCAGCAAGATTACCAATTTTCTTTTTAAAAATCCTTAAAATCTGCTTCGTTTTGTATACCCCTTAAAGTAGGCAATACATTTATTAAGCAAACTTGTTTTATGTTATTATTTTTGTATTACAATACTTGCTCTTTATTAAAAGTGTTTCTTTTTCCCTGGTACATACCTGCAAATAAAGAAAGAAACATAAATCTGTTATTTATTTAATTGAAATATTATTTATTATTTTAGAAAAAAAAAATACTTGTTAAAAATATATAAATTTAGAAAATATTACGACACAAAATGCCAACAATATATATCACTTTAATTCTATATTTTTCTAATTATTTGTATACAGTGACTGCACTGCAGTAATAAATTAAACTTGAATGCATTTTTTTTGTTTTTTATGAAGCAGCTTTTTGTGTGCGTTTGTGTGTGTGTGTGTGTGTGAAACAGCAGCAATTCATTTTGTATTGAATTTTTATTATGAAATATTGTGTTTTTTCTGCTGTCATTTCTCTCAGCATGCTTAAGCAAAAAACTACTATGCGAGTAGCTAAACGTTTTTTGTCCTCCTTTGGCCAAATTTTGTGGGAATTAAGAGTGCAGCATACATTTGGGGATATAAGGAGCTTAAAAAAAGAGACATACGTTGCATAGTATGCCCGAAAGAGTTCTGTACGAATTCTGTGGAAATTCTGAGCGATTTTCCGGTAGGACAAATGCACGAAAGAGTTCTGTGCGAATTCTGAGGGAATTTCCGATTAGTCTGAATAATGTAGGAAAATGTTTGGAAAAATTAGAAAATGTTTATACTTTTTGTGACAATTTTTACGGCCTGTCAAATGAAAATCAGACATAAAATTACAAATTTGTAAGAAATGTCGTGATTTTTAACGACAATCCATATTAATGTCGTATACAATTCTCAAAGTTTTAAAAAATTAACAAACTATTAGGTTATTAATTTGGTTAATCGTTAATCGGGTAACCGATTAATTATCATCTGATTAATTGATCGGTTAATTTAAAATTGGCTATTTTCGATTGACGATTAACCCGATTGATTTCACTCGATTAAACGATTAACCGTTGTAACAAAATTTTTAATTTTTTTTATGTTTTAAAACATATTTTTTGTGTTTTTAACAGAATTAACCGAAACAATGGGAAGTGTAAAAAACTAATAAAAAAATTTGAAAAAAACTCTAATGGCATAATGTAAAATTTTTTATATGTTTATAAAAATCCAGGAAAAGGGCTGAGAAATTTGATAATCTGTATTATTGTTTGCTTTCGATTTTTCCAGCATCTACGATAAGTCAAAGAATTTTTCCAAGCAAAAGTTTTATCAAAACTATAGAAAAAATCGCTTAAATCCTAAACATTTAACTATTTTTCTAAAAGATTATTTTATAAGATCTCCTTAAACTATTGAAATAACTAATAAAATCATCTCACACTTTATTTTTATTTCTTTAATTGTTGTTATGTTATTGTTTTTTACTAATAAACTCTAAATAATAAATAATTTATGCATTTTTGTTTATTAAAGTTATTTAATTTATAAAAAAAAAATAATCGGTCAACCGGCCAATAGAAAAATTCAACAATTAAACTAAAACCTCGATTAATTAATAGAGTGATTAACTAACCGATTATAGCAAAAGCCTGATTAAATAAATACCCTACTGAATAATCCTGCTCCAGGCAGTGGTATATTATAAAAATAAATAAAATTATTGCGACAACTAAAATCGTAAAATGTGCAGACGTGTCGGTTAAAAGTATATAAATGCCGACTACCGTCACACATGTCAGCAGAATTTGTTCAGTCGGATCGTTTTACTACTTATGGATAAATAAACTATAGACTATATAAACAAATCGTTGGAAAATTGTCTTTAATTTGTAAATGTTTGATTCTTAATTAGGACAAGATACGACATGCTTCCTAAATAATTATTTGTTAGTTTATTTTTTAACCCTCTAAAGACCAGCTTAAGAAAAAATGGGAAAATATTATGCGAGTATTTTTTTTGTGGTGTTTTTGGGTTTCCGATTCAAAAAAAAATTCAAAATGGCAAACACTAGTGCCATTGTATTATTATCTTTTAAATAAAGCCAGTTTTAAGGATGTTGAAAAAATTTCGCTGAATTTTATTTCAAACTAAAGTTCTCCTTTAACAATGAAAAAAAACACCCGTTTTATAGATGATGTTGAAAAAACTTATTGTTTTTTTTGCTTTATGTTGAATGATTTATGGCTCAACTAACGCTGCATAAAAATATAACATATTGTTGTATCAGTATGTTTGCAATTTTATGTCATATTTAAAAAAAAATATTTATTTTAAATATTTCCCTTTCAGCTTTTGTGTTTTTATTTTCGCAAACCAACAAAATATGACTCAAAAAGGCAAATTTTTTCACTCTTAAATAGTTTTGTGTTAAAAATATTATTTTTGCAACAAAAATGTATATTCTCTATTTTACTCAAATAATTAATATGTTATTGATTTTTGTTTGTTTATTTCTCTTCATTGCAGGTTACGGTTTTTCACACTTGAATAAAATGAAATGAAATAGGTAAGAAAAAAAATCGTTTTTATTTTGTTTGTTTAACTATAAAACTCATTCACTTGATAAATATAATTTAAAATGAAAAATAAATTATTTTTTAATAACTTGTTACTGAAAATGAAATATATGTATTTAAATAATTTAAAATTTAAATATGTTGTTAAAAGTTCAAGGATCTTTTAAAGTTTTAATAGAAAGTTTTTAGAGGTTTGAGTCTTGGCAGAGATTCTGATCAGTTTTAATTGCAAAGAAAACAAAATAAATATAATTAGTTTTCAAAAACTTTTGTTTGTTGAGGGTTTTTATCGCGTCTATATACATGCATTTCATTGGTGCTAATGCCAAATCATCAGTAGACCTTAAACCAGCTAAACAAAGCCCTCAAAAAACTAAAGTTTTTGAAAATCTTAGAAAAAAGATATCGAGGCAATCTCAATTAATAAATTAAAAAAAATATAGTTTTTAAATCATTAATGGTTAATATTTATATAATTAATAGACAAATACGTTTTTTAGATCCATTTTATGCTCATACGAGTATTTTACTGCCGATTTGAACAAAGCTAATCATTTTGAAGATATTTATTCACAAATCTGCACAATATTTATTTTGTTAAAATCGGTTCAGTATTTTGGGAGCTATAAGCGTTTAAAGTTGCTACTAATACATGCACACTTACTTCACATCCACGTATGAGCTTCTAGTTGAAAAATAAAGAAAGCATACATGTGTGTTTTTCTAATTTGCTTTTGCAAAAAATGAGACAGAGCATTTTCTATGCACCTTTTGTAAACGAGAGAGAGCCAAGTTGCTTATTTGAAATGTTTTATGTTTTTATATTTTATCGTACTTATTTATGTAAATGCTTAAAATTTAATTACTAGAATATGATCAATTGCGTCGGCCATACCAAATACTAGTATAAAGTAAATCATAGAAAATTGAGTTCTATTTCTTTAGTAAAATCCAAAAGTTCTGCAAATTTTTAAAAGAATTCGAAATTTCACAATTTATCCTTTAATCTTTGCTGCTGTTATTTTCAAATTTTAATTTGGCAATTAAATAAAAAGTTCTTATTAAATTTTTAGCACGTTTTATTTAAAAACCCATTACAATTTTATTAACGAATTTAAAAATTATGATCACGTTTCCTTAAAAGCACAAACAAACATTTAGCTTAAGTTCTGAACAAATGTGTTCTCTTTCCAAAACAAAAAAAAACCAAATATTTATACATATCAATAGAAACTCAACATACCATTTGTAATTGGAATTCTAAATGAAATTTCTTTAATTTAATCTACAAATTTGAAAATCCTAAGAAATCTTTAATGACACCCCACCCTTAAAAAGCTGTCAATATCTCAAAACCCATGCTAGACAACAAATAAACAGAAACTAGAACATTTTATTAAAAACGTAACTATCAAATTCAAAGGTGGGTATAAAATAATGTGTCTGGAATATTAATTTAGTGTTTGAAGGGTTGGCAAAAGGGGAAATTTACAAAATGAAATTGTTATAGAAAAAGCAATTAAGCTTAAAAATTCAATTACACTTTGAAAGTTTAAAGAAATTATTATTGAACGAATTGTATGCAAACGAAAAAATGGAAGGGACAAACAAATGTTTAATTAAACGATAATTTTACAATTAAATAGATTTTTGTTTATTTATAAATATCAATAAAATAATAATACTAAAAGGCAATTCATGAATTGAGAACATTTTTTTAATATCAAACTATTTTTTCGATTACTTATTATCTATTTAATAATCGTATTATTTGGTAAATCATTTTCTAACTAATGAACGTGTTTCGAATAACTATCTTCACAAATATGTTCTTGTTACTTCATTTTTAAAATAATTATTTTTTTTTCAATTCAAAATTTAAATATTAAAACGATAGACTTCAGCAGCAAAAGAAGATAAAAAATCCACCAGAATAAAACCAAACAATGTTTTCTGGCGTTGTTATTATTATTTTTTCTTTTAAATTTTCTGTACAAAGACATCTGTTGATAAATCAAACGATTTATGATGTCTTTTTATGCAGAATTATAACAACGAACGGAATGTTCGTTTTTACTTGGGAGACGTTAACAAATTTTTGGCATAAATTAAAGAAAAAAGAAAAACAAACAAAAATTCTCCAAACTGTCCACTGCCAGTTGAAATGAATGAACGAATGAATGAATGAAATAAAATCATATGCGCTCATGACAGCAACACAACTGAATAATATTACGGATTTAAAGCAAATAAGCAACTAGTAGGGACATTCAATTCCTTCATTCTTCAAAAATTATATAACTAAATATTTTCTTCCTTTTGCAAATTTTGTGTGCTCAAGTTTTCTTTGTAGTTTTTTTTTGTAAGTGAATCCCCTTATTGTTTCTTATCTTATTGCCTTGATTAAATCAACTCAAAAGTACTTTTAAGATACTGAACGATACGAAACGTATGAATGCGAGTATTAAAATTACAACACGTACGCGTTTAAATGAAGTTAAAAAGCCATGAAATTATAATAAAATAAAAATGCAACATATTTTTGAGTTACTTTTAAATAAAGGAGAAGAAAAAAAAGGTTTAAGTTGTTAAATTTATTACAAACTGTTTAACAATTTGTTAACATGTAAACAGTAAAGGGAGCTTTTTTGCTTTTTTGCCTCCACTAAATTAATGACAATTTAAGATACGTATTAATAAAATGCAGTTTTTAAACGAGAGCTACTCGTAATTAAGGAAGCATATTATGCGTTTGAGTTATGAAATCGTACATTACAAACTGGAATTTTTCCCGGGGCAACTTAACTCATGGGACTTTATTGGCATTTCTTGGTACTTCTTAAAAATTGCTTGGTGTTAAAGGTGATCCTTTAAAGGATACTCAGGCTATTAACCACAATTGTAGAAGTAAGAATACTAGTGCAACAATAAGCAGTCTTAATTTGGGCGTACCCTTCTTCCTCTCCCTAGAATCACTGAAGTAAGGCATTGTAATAGAAGCAAGTTTTTGATTTCTTGCTCAAAACTACTATAAAATGAGATGACATTGCATGTGATGTCTAACGGTTTTACATCTAATTTTGTCTTTAAAAGCTGCTTGGATTGAACCTACCTACATATTTTGCTGGCATTTTTGGGAACACCTTTTTATTGTATTGTATACCAGTAAATCTTTTTAAAGTTTTCAAATTTAGAGTTTAATCCCTTTGAATAGTTTTCAAATTTTACCTTTCGAACTTCACAAACATAAAAAGTATTCTCTTGTCAACAATAGTTTATTTAGTTTTTATTTTTCAACAAAATAACTGTAGATTATAGTTTCTATTCAATATTTACTATTCATTTATGTGAATATCTTTGCTTAAAATTATTAATAATAAATTACATACATGCAATTAAATTTAATTGCTATTTAGTTTTTTTTTTATTTTACTTTATTGCAAAATGAATTGTTTGCTGACAGCAAATATCGAGGAAAAAAAGTTAACAACTAAATACAATTAATCATTGGAACGCTGTTTTATAAAGGAGTACAAAAAAAAGGTAGTTAATTTTTTCTATGAAAACTTTTTAAAATTGCTTCAAGTTCGTTTTCATTTAAAATTACTATAATTAATTCATTATGAATTGTTAGTTAAATTTTTTTCCTAGTCAGTAGATTTTTTTAAACTTTGACCTTTTTTGTTGTTGTTGTAGACATACAACAATTTAATTTTTTCAAATGTCAATGTCAAGTGCCAGAAGGAAAGTTTTGAAGTGTTAAAAAATCACTTTTTGAATGTTTATTCAAAAAAAACGTTGGTTTGATTTATCAACAGATTGTTTTTGAACAGACTAAATTGTCTGTTTTTTTTCGTTTTATTCTTGTGATTTATTACTGTTTTCTCTTTTTTGTTTAACCCATTGAAGACGGATGAACAAAAAAGAAAACAAATAAAAAAATAAAACTATTTAAGACAAATCCTGGCTAGATTCGTTTGCAGAGTATCACAGGACAGATGGAAACGGGATAGGAATGCATCAAAGAGAGAGTTGAACGTCTTATACAAAATCATGCCAGTAAGAAGTATAAGCAGCGGGTTAATGATAACAATTTAGAACAACAATATACGAAATAGAACTATCTTCATATTCTTCTCATTTTCCAAGACGAAGTTTTACTTATTCCATTTAAACTGTTTAACTTTTATTTAGTTTTTTAACCGACTTAAAAAAGGAAAATGCAATCAATTCATTTTGTTTTGTTTAGTTTGTGTGAGTGATCTTTGCCATTTATAAGATTTGGATTTTTTTTATTTAAAAGGATGTAGTTCAAGATTGGTTCTGTTGTAAACTGGGCTGTGTGATGCCCATGTAAAGTAAATATATATATTTTTTTAAATTTCTACTGAACCGACTCTTATGAAATTTTGTGTGCAAATTAGTTTCCCTTTGGAATATAACATTACGACTAAATAGTTGGTGATCGCCACGACCATACAAAGTAAATATTAATTTTTGACAGCTTCTATTAAATCGATTTTTAGGAAACGTTCCCGTTGTAAACTGGGCAGTACCACGCCCATACAAAAAAAATATATTTTTTTAAAAACTTCTACTTAACCGACTCTGGCGAAACTTTGCACGCCCAAGCGAAGTAAAGGTTTATTTTCAAATACTTCCGCTTAACCAATTCTCATGAAACTTTGCACACACTTTAACTTCCCAGGGATATACAAGATTGTGATAGAAAAAGTGAGCAGTGAAACGCCCATGTAAAATACTTATTATTTTTCAACTTCTTTTATTAAACCGATTGCTCTGAAATTTTACAAGAACACTTGTTCACTCATTTCGTCGACTTGCGAGGGAGGAAGTAAGTAGTTGCCACTTTATGTTTCATTTATGTCAAACATATTCAAAACTAGTGTTATCAATTAATGGCCTTATTCACAAACCATTAATAAAGTTAACGTGTGCATTAAAACCAGGTTTCCCATATAAAAACTCAACATAATGCCATAAATGTATTAAGCTGTATTTTTCGCTGTCTTCAACCTCTAATCTTTTAATTTCTCTAATCACGTGCTTTTAATATGCCGCCAAAAGCTCACAAATATTCACATAAATTAATATTTAACAATTTAATAACTTCTTTCTATGCCCAAATTTTCTTTTACTACAAATTCTACAATATTCTAACATTAATAATTTTTTAGTTTCAAATAAACTATTTCGCTTATTTTAATTATTTTACTAACCGAAACTAAACTTCCGCCAAGCACCGGGTGTCATCACACAGTGCACTGGCAGCCGCAAAACTACAGTAATAAAACAATTAAATAATTAACATGTTGAAAGTTAATTAATTTAAAAAAAAAATAAGAAAAATAAATAAAGTCTCCTAATAAACCGTTTTATTGGCCAAAAACAACTGAATTATTAAAATAACCGCAGCTGGTTGTTTAAACAAAAAACTTTTTTTTTAATCAACCAGAAAAACGTAGAAAAAAAAGATATACAAACAAATTTGTTGAAAATTTTTATTGGCCAGTGTCAAGTTCAATTATGGTAATGACTATTGAACACCTGTCTGTCTGTCTGTCAGACCGATTGTATGTCGCTTGAGTATTTACAAAATACAAAATAAATAGGGAAGCAAATTTTTTTAAATACATTATGGTTACCATTACACGAAACTACAAATCAAAAGTACATGACAAACAATTGAAAATTGCAAATAATTTGATAACAAAACACTTGGAAAAAAGATGTTGTTTTAATATAATATATAACATATAATCTGTATGTTAAAAGTGCGTTTTTAAAATGTCTTTTTTAATATTAATTAGCCATTAAAAAAATATTATAAACATTATTAAAAATCTATAAGAAAGATCCGGTGTGTACACAGAATAAATAGAAAGAAAAGATTTCATAAATTCTTTGTAACGAAAAGTTTGAATTTTTTGGTACACAGAAATAAGATTTCAATCGCGAAAACTGCTTATTAAGTTTTTAGTGTTGTTAAATTTCAAATTATACAGAAAAAAATATTTTCTAATTTTTTCCAACTAACTTTTGCTCAGTAAAAGTTGTTTTTTATTTTAATTAATATTTTAATCGAAGCACCCTTTATTTCAATTGATTTTACAGTTCTTCTAAAACAGTATTCTTTTGAAATGGATTTGAAATCAACTTGAATTTTTTATTAAAAAAAAAACATGAATTTTTCTCTTCGAAAAAATTTAAATTCTTTCATTGAAAAAAACGTAATTTTTGCCTTAAAAAAAACTTGAATCTTTCATAAAAAAACGTAAATTTAAAAAAAAGTGAATTTCTTTCATTTATAAAAACGTGAAAAAATGTAAATTTTTTTCATTAAAAAATGTAAATTTTTTTCATAAAAAACCGTGAATTTTTTCATTGATAAAAATTAAAAAAAAATTGAATTTTTTTCATTAAAAAAAATTGAATTTTTTTCATTGAAAAAAGTCGTGATATTTTTCATTGAAAAAGTCGTGATTTTTTTCATTGAAACAAGTCGTGATTTTTTTCATTGAAAAAAAAAACGATAATTTTTTTCTTTGAAAAAAACGATAATTTTTTTCTTTGAAAAAAACGATAATTTTTTTCTTTGAAAAAAACGAGAATTTTTTTCTTTGAAAAAAACGAGAATTTTTTTCTTTGAAAAAAACGAGAATTTTTTTCTTTGAAAAAAACGTAAATTTTTTTCATCGAAAAAATCGTAGTTGTTACTCTTTGAATAAAAATCGAGAATTTAAAAAAACGTGCATTTTTTTTCAATTAAATTGTGGCGTTAATACGTCAAATTTCGTGTTAGGATGAAATCAAATCAGTTTTTTATATATATTGAATCGCTAAAATTATAACTTTTATTAGTCAAAACTTGTAAAAATTCTGGATCACGTTTGTAATTGGTTTAACCAAGAAATTTAAACCAATTTTAGTTTTAATTAAAATTTCATTTAAATATGTAATAAATAATTAAATTTTTTTATGACAAATTTTTTGTATCATATTCTCTGTACGACTTTATTTTCTAATCTAAATGGATTAAAGAGAATTTAAAAGCAGTAAAAATAAAATGCATGTATTGCAGTCTGTCTGATAGAGAGTTAAGAGTTGTGTCCACTGCCATGTTGTGTATTCAGAGATCAATACACGGTTTTTTAACATTATTTAAAACAATTAATTATTTATTACAGGGTTTTGAGCCTGAGTGATAAAATGTTTTGGAGAAATAGACATGTTCGATTCATATTATTTATGAAAAATTCATTTGATAACAGTATTGTGAATTTCCATCCACCTGCGAAGTAGTAAATATATATATCAAAATACACATGAACAATGATCAGCAAGGTTGGTTAGTGGCCTCCGAAAATCATCGTTGTTTCTTTGCTGTCGTATAGGTTGAGATCACATAACGTAAATTGTCCCCTGGTTTCTTCGGAATATTGTCTCATGTCCAATTCTTTTTGTCTAAAAATGTTTCGAATTTTAGACTACGAGTAATAATATTCACTTTGAATTAAAACCAAATTTTGTTTGAAATATAATCACACTTAAAAAAAATTCGTACAGTTTTATTTACATACGAGTATAAATAACAAAAACATAACAATTTTAACTTCTTTGGACAATTTATAAACCGATTTAAAGATTCAGAATAAATATACTACATGAGGTGGTCGTAAATTAATATTCTATCAACAGAGTGACAAACTTTTACCTCTTCCACCTTTGCAGTGGAGTATAACAATCTGTCAATTTGATTTATATTTCCACACTTGCTAAAGGTCATGCCTTTAATACCTTTAATAACAAAAAGCAATTGCCCCATATTTTCTTATATTTATGTGTATGTATGTGTGTATAGAAATATTTTTCAATTTTAATATCTAGTTCCCCCCGTTCGTACATTAATTTAAAACTGTTGCAAGTGCTAAACAAACCATTAAAACATGTAAATTGTTTAACAAACCATTTAAAATTAAGAATCGTAAAAATACAGTCATATAAATACATTTGCGGCGCCTACTTAGACAGGCAGGCAGGCAGGCAGCTTAATTTAAATACAGAAATAATATAAAAATAAAGAAGAAAATTTCCAGCAACACAAAACCACGCATTCTCACGCATTTCATTAATGGTTATGGTTATGGGTAGGAAAAAAAAACTGTATAAACATCATCAGCATTTTATTATTAGCAAACATTATTATTGCGCAGGCGCAGCCTTAACAGCTACAACTACGCACTCACTATACAATTCTTAAGAAATAACTAGGTAGGGACATTTTAAATTTGCAGGCATTCATGCACATTTTTTACATGGACAGACAAATAGAAAGACAAACACTATGATTACCCTGATCCTACTTGAGAATTTATAAGAAGAAAAAGAAAAAGATTGATTTCAAACTGCTATTGCAAATTCTGTCAAGATATTTAAATTATGAGGTTAAAAATTTAAATGCAAAACGAAGAGGTTGCTGTTGCTGTAGTGAGAGATGGGAGCACAAAGCAATTAAGATTGTATTTAAATTATGGCCACAGACTTAGCCTAAAAAGCTTTCAATTTATTAAACTGCCACATACTAAATTAACAATTGCTCTTAAACAAAATGATCTAAATTGGTTTAACCACTAAAAAATAAATTGATTACAACAAACTTGACTACATTTATTTAATATCGTAAAGCAAATTATAACTTCTGTTAACAACTTTAAAAATCAATTACAAATTAATTCATTTACTTAACATTATCATTTACCCGCATACCATTTATGGCGCAGCTATTAAGATTTTCTAAGTTCTAAGTTTTTAAAACAGAGTGTTTAAGCAACTTGCTAAAATTCTAAAAAAAAATAAAAATTCTTTTGAATTAAAATCATAAATTATACATTTTTAAATTAATTTTGTTAAAAGTCACCTTTTTCATCTATTTGGCGCCTTAATGAACTCAATTTTTGTGAGGTTTTGCTCTAAACATCTACTGACAACTAATTAAGCATTAACGTACACAAGAGACTGCATGAGAAAATTTTACACCTAAGAAAAGTTGAACGGCTGAAATCAATAGGTTTTTCATAAATATTTACTACGCAGAAAACACTAAACGTTTAGATCACAAAAACTGCCGATTCAATGTTATTAAATTTTAATTTAGGATGAACATTTTTTAATCAAATACTTTAGGAATAGTTTCAAAATATTATTTTTAATCACATGAATAATATATTCAATTACTAAAATAAATTAAAACGAAATATAAATTTTTGAGGAATAAATTTTTCTGTCCTTGCGTCGTGATACATCGGAAGTATTTGGTGGTAATCGAACCCACAACTCCCACAGCAATAATAGCGGCATATCATAATGTCCAGTGTCATAATGTCCATGGACTTAAAAGTGTCGAAATTGTCCATGGAAATCGTGACACTCTTGAAACTGACGTAATGTCCATCAGGACAGTTTCTGAAGGCAAAATTACATTGATTTAAATCCAATGGCGAAAGCGTTTAAGTTAGAAATGGACAAATGTTGAGTCAACAGTTGAGTTCTGGGTGGAGGGTGTGACAATTTAAGAATGCGCTGCAAGAATATTCATTTCTTGATTTTGTTAATCTAGTATTTAGCTATCTATAGAGTCTTCCAATAATAGGTTGCATTTGGATATCTAAAAAAGGAGTATTTTTCAGCGAAATAATCGGATTTTTATTTAATCATAAAAAGGGTTTATTTAATCATTAATTATAGAAAATAATATCAACCAAATGGCCACCACAGCTTCGCTTACAGGACCATATTCCTTTCATGAAAATTTCCATTACCAATTTTCACATTTGCTGCTGAATGTCCTGGATAACTGCACGAATCTATCTTTGAGGTCTCTAATCGATTGTGGGCCCTTGGCGTAGACCACATCTTTCACGTTGCCCCCAATAAATAAATTCTAAAGGCTTAAATCACAAGATTTCGGTGGACAATTGTGATCGCCTCTTCGAGAAGTCTCACAGTCAGGAAACTTTTCACATGACGTTAGTGGAATGCGCAATTCAAAAGAGAGACGAGAAATGGGCAATCCTGGGATTTCTCCAACACCATAGGCTACAACAGTAATATTCCCTGTTCTGCGGCGTACAAGAGTTTAATTTTTCACATCACTGACTTGTCCCAACCGCTAAACTTTTTCAACCAGAGAAAGAAAACACCAAATTTTAAATGCCACACGTTATCAACTTTTATTCGCAATTACAAGAGAACAAATATTAATATTCCTGTCTGAGATGCCGTCACTCCGCTCATTCACGCAACCCAATGTAGTATATAGTAGTGAGTACTCTGCGGAGGAGGATACTAAGGAGGAGGAGTCGTCGCTTGCTCATCGAGTTTACTTTCCCGACGAAGTTACTCAAAAAAAAAGAGTAAGAAAATATTGAGAAAAATAAATTTGGATATTTTTAATAAAAAAGTGACCTCAAGCTCAATTAGAAGAATAATATAAACTAGTGTATCCAGCGGCCGACTCAATCGACCGCATTCTAGAAATTAATATCATAATATATACGATAAAATGCAAAAACAAAAAATATTCTAAATATACAACTTAAACTCTGTCTCATTTCTTTGCAAAAGCAAATTGGACAAACACACATGCACATTTTGTGTATATTTCAACTTGTAGCTGATACAAGCATTTGTAATAAGTGTGCATGTGTTAGTAGCAACTTTAAGCGCTTATAGCACCATAAGTATCGAACGGATTTAAAATAAAATAAAGATTGTGCACATCTATGTAAAAACCCGTTTAAAGTCATATAAATTTTTCCAAAATCGGATCAGTATTACGGCCATAAAAGAGATATAAGCAAACATGTTTGTCAAAGTAAACTTTGCAATGTTGTTTAAAAATATCGCTCACTACCAATGACAAAATAGTTGCACTTGCGAGGAATTGCATTGCAAAACGCACTAAACACTGAATGCCACTAATATATCTTCGGCAAGTATGGATAAGTAGCAAACAAACTTTTTAAAAAGTTTAAATCATACCTAAAATGCAGGAAACACTTGATTAAGGTTTCTTGAAGATGATTTTTGCCCTGGTAAACCTCGACCTCAGTGTCGGCTGTAACCCAATCATTTTTCTTTTTTATTTTCATCTTGATAACTCAGTACCACCCAAAAACAGCTCAATATAAAGTTTTAAAATTTTTTTTATAAAATTTAATCACATTCATTCACAAAGTAAAAAAAACACCAAATAAATTCTGCCGTTCCGTCTGTCTATCTGTACGTCTGTCTGTGTATCTTGGCATTCATTCATATGACTGGTAGATAATAGTGGTTCGTAGCTGCCAAATTGTTCATAAAACGCAGCAGGCGTTAATAACAGCATGTAAAATGGAAACAACAGCAACAACAACAACAACAACGAATTTTAAAACAAACACAAAACACACCTATAAAGATGTCTAATTAGGCCGCCGCTTGTTGAAACTTTTATTTATAAAGAAATAAAATAAAATAAAAAAAATAAAAAACGATTCATGAAATTAAAGGAAAAATAAATTATTTTGTTTTGGAAGAAAACAAAACAGCTGCACATGTTTTTTGCTTCTTCAGAATAAATACTATCTTTCCGAGTACATTTATCCTGCTCTGGTATTTAGTAGAAGAACATAATAAATTTACAGAAATTATAAAAAACTTAATGAAAATTATAACACAAGTTACGTTGTTAAACAAATATTTCCGTTTCAGAAACAGCACCCGTTAATTACAGTGAAGAACAAATAAAAATAAACATTAACTGCATGGCAAAAATTTTTAAGTTAATCGTACGAGAGAAGAATGCGTTGGACAAATTTTCAATAAAGAGAAAGTTTAAAAAAAAACTGAAATTAAAAAAAAAACATTATATCGAAAAGTTTTGCTTGTTGAGGGTTTTTAAGCTTTTTGAATTCTTTGCAAAAGGATATCAAGACCTTTCTCGAATAATAAATTTCATAATTAAAAACATTTAATTTTTTTTTTAATATTTTTATATTTTTAATAATTGTTGCAATTAATAAGTTGCTGCCAGTTTTGCCAGCCACTGCATTAGAATATCTGCTTCATACAAAAAAGTACTGCTGTAGTCTGGTTGTGGGTATTTAATTTTATTTAAATGGTCATTGTACACTTCCATATTCTACACGTCCAACGATTCGTATTTTAATTCCAAGAAAAATTCTAAACAATTACAGATTTTATAACAAACATTGAAACAAATCGCACAAACAAACAAACAATGTCAGGCAGAGAATCAGTCTGTCGGTAACTGAATTTTGTTTTTCCAAATAATTGCAGCAAATTTTCAATTAGAAGCATGTTTTGTGTGTGGGTGGTGTTGCAATAGTTTCAGTTTCAGTTTTAGAACAATATTTGATTATGCCACCACCGGCACCACCACAAAAGCTATTTTCCTCCGCTAACATCTAAGATTTTGGCGTTGGTTTTTTGTTTTCAAAAATATTGTGGGTGCCTTTGAAAGTGTTTCAAATTACAAATTACGAAATCTCTAACGTGAGCAACACAAATTCTACTTAATGTCTCATTTCCTTTATGTGTGCCACAAGTTGTTGTTATTGTTGTTGTTGTTGTTGGTGGTGGTATGGTTATTTACCACATTAATCTAATGCCAGCAGATAATAAGTGCTAATGACTGTAGCAAAGTGTTATCAAGCCAATGTGGTTTCTCATTATATTTTTTTTAATAGAGAAGTTAGAAGTAAAACGAAATGAAATAAAAAGCTTATTATTCAATTTTAGTTTTATTTAAAAGAAAAAAGAAGTACGATCTTGCCACCAGCTATTGCATACCACTCTCAGTGCAGCAAGTAGTCAAACAAAGTGAAGAATGTACGAGTATGTTAATAATGTGAACGTGTATTTGTGAGTTGAGTGAGAAACGCGTAAATTAAAATTCTTGTGTACAACTTGTGGCTGCTTACACAAAAAAAAAACCTTGACCTTTTAATGGCCATTTACAATGAAGATGATTCATATTTCAAAAGGCATAAATTAAACGATTTTCAAAAGGATTAAAGGCACAAACATTTCAAAGGCATTTTATTTATCAACAATCTAGGAAATGCTTGGCAATGACTCATTGCGCTGCTTGTACTCGTATAATCGTTTGAATTTAAATTGTTTAATAAATATTTGTCTGTTTGGCATTCAACATATTTTTTTGCTCACCTTTCCACCTTTTCAAATACTTTTAAATAATGATAATTCTATAACACAATAATAACAGACAATAATAATCATAAAAACTCCCCAAATACTTGTCATTGCGAAACGGTCAAAGTTATTAAACATTTTCGAAATAACGAAATAATAACATGACAACATTTTGTAGCAGCAATCAATATGAGATTTCTGATATTGTTGCAACTCGCAATTATCGTTATGTACTGACTTATTATGCTTATTGGACTAGAATTCAATGAACATGTGTCCTGATTACATATGAATAGGGGAAGGCAACTAAATGAGCAACATGCTTAGACGGATGACACACAGGCTCACCTAATTAGGCACAGGTTCGGATTTTGCTTTTTTAAAAGCTTTTGGATGAGAAAATTGCTAAATCAAATATTTTCAAAACAACTCCAAGGAAATAATAGAAATTTTAAGCTTTTTCTTGTTGGAAACATTTATTAATTTGCGTCATTTTACTTCATGCACATTTATTTCCTGCACAATCCATTTCGCTTATAAATGACTGTCATTATTTTTGTAGGATAACGGAGCATAACAACTCAGTGACATTTACAGTTTAAAACAATCAGCTTAAACCAAATATGGACTTGTTAAATACGGTTAAAGGCCACAACTAAACAAATATGTATGTAGGGAGATTTTAAGGAGTCATACAGCAGATAACAACAATATGTACAAGTAGTATTTATATTGCAAAATAGTTGTAGGAAATTGGCCAACATTTATTTAATGAAATTTATATATCAGTGTGTACGAGTTGAGTAGGCTTGGGAGGGAGTGTACAAACCACTTTTGGGTAACTGGCAAACAATTAAAGTAAAAGTTTAGCAAAATTGATTGAATAATTTGTAAACATTTTTTTTAAGAGTTTGATGAACTTTATTTGAATTGAAAAGAAAAGAAAAATATGAAAAAAAACTAAAATGAAATTGATATTACAAGTACATAGTTTCTTGTCTACCTTATTGAAATTGAATAATTTGTGTAATTAATAGTAGCAGTGTTTGATTTTGTTAATGAGATCTACATTCATAATTGATAGCTTCTTTCAACCGCAAAACTTTCAAACTACAGCTTCAAAAGCGTTTTTGTTTTACCGCCATTAGCGTTAGACAATAATTGCTACACACAACCAACATCATCATCATCGTCGTCCTCATGTTTTTCGTTGGCAGCCGTAATCAGCCAACCACATGTTGTGTCTGTTTTAACCCACAGAACATGAATGTACAAGAGTCATACTCGAAAAAAAAATATTATTAAGGTTTTTGAACTGTAACTCAATACCAGCCATAAATCTACTTATGAAAAACCATTCATACTTTTGTTTCTTGTTTTTTTTTTGTTGTTATTACAATTGCTACATACAAAAGAAATCAAACAAGGAGCTAAGAAAAACCAGCACAAAAAAGTACAAGAGATATGTGTAACTTAAGCAGGCAGACACACAGGCGAAGGACGATCAAGCAGACTTGGAAGACAGACATTTAGTGAAACATGATTCATATGGGTTAAATGCAAAAGCCTCTGGGATAATATTTAAAACAAAATAAACACAAAACTCCAATGCAAAGCAAAACAGCATATTTAAATGCAACAAAATTTGACAAGGTCATTTAAAGAATTATTACTCAAAATCGATATTTTCATAAAGCTTTTTGGCTTAAAGACATCAATGGAAACATATTAATTTCCACTTAAACTCAGTCATAAACTGGTCAGTTGGGTAACGTTCTGAGTTTTTATTTTTTAACAAATTCTTTGCTGAAAAAGTTTAAAATAAAAAAAACATTTTGGTTTTGTAAATAAACAATCGTTGGCAAAAAAAGAAAGAAAAAAAATCAACATTAAAAGAACTTAATTGATGCGAACCCATAAAAAAGGTGTCGCATAAACAACAAAGACCGCACAGCATGTTTTCTGTGAATAAAGTATATTTCATTCAATCCATGGTCCAATTGTGGTGTGAAAAAAAACAAATTGAAATAACGAATAAAAAGTTTAACAGAGGAAGATATATTTCTGGCCAACGGATATGGGCGAGTTACAAATTAACGCCATTGTGTTTATAATTTAAATATAGTTTTTTTGGTGGAATTGCTGGGAAGTTTGTGGTTATTTCATTTGAGAATCTGCTTTAAATGAATGTTTATATTGAAATAAAAATTGTTGTTAAACTTTGAAACAAAACAAAAACGAATTGAATTTAACACTTCAAATACGTTCCTTTTATGGGTAAACAATTATTTAAAAGCATCTAAAAAATCACTTTGAAGTTTAGAGAAAATATTCTTTAGTAAAATATTTGGCAAAACAAAATAAATTGTTATTTTCCAAAAAAAAAGAAAAAAACAAAAATTGAATCAAATAAATAAATAATAACTTTTTAAAAACGAAGTTTTGGCTTCCATAGCTTTTTATTCGCTTTGTTTTTTAGACTATTAAAGATAACAGTAATAGAATTTTAACAGAAAAATGTGTCTTGTTAATGAGCAAAAAGCTTTCACATTAACTTATAAATCAAAACAAAAACAATTTCTTTAGTAGAACACTTGAATTGAAAAAATAAAAATAAAAATAAAAATCTGAAATTCGTGAGAAAACTTTACAACTCTTCAGAAGCAAATACTATTTTTATTCGAATAAAAAAACTATTGTCAAAACAAATAAGCTTATGAATATTTTAAGGAATATACAAAGAGGCTGCGTTGAAAATTATTTTATAACTGCATACATATGTACACAAATACATAAAGCTCTGATACTTTGAAAGCTTAATAAACTTTTCTAAAAAAGAAAGCTCCAAAGACAAATAATTCTTTAGTCATGGTAGAACAATATAGGTAGTGTCGAAGCTACAACAAAACTGCTTTTTATTGTTGTTTATGTTCGAAGCTGTCAAAGAGCACAAAAGAAAAATTGCAAAAAATTGTATATTCACATGTGTGTTTGGTTGCATTTTCTGCTCTATAGAGAATTTTGTTTCTTTTCCTTTTCTTATTTGCATTTGAAACAAATGTTCAAGTGTGTTTTTTTAGTAGATGCGAACCCAAAAAAAAGTTCGTTAACGCTTCGCTGCTACCTGTATTATTCTTCCATGTTTTTAATCAAAAATATCAAAAGCGGTGAAGCAAATAAAGCTCAAAAAGCTTTAGCAAAAATATTGTTTATATAAAATAGGGAAATAAATAATTTACAATAAAGCTTTTTTCTATTAGAAGACGTATTTTTACAAATCTCTGCCGTCAAAGATAATATATAGCATGAAAGCTTTTATGAAAGCTCTTGAAATCGAAATGATACTTTGACGGTTTGCTTTGTGAACTAGTTGGGAAATGCCTGTAAAAGGCGTAGTATTTTAAAAAACTTTTTTTTTCAAGTTGCAATACTTTTTACAAAAATCCCATAGCAGATATTTTAGAAAACAAATATCTCAATTACAGAAAATCTTCTAAAAAAATAAAGAAATTTTTCAAGTATTTTTAATAAGAATTTTGATAAGAAAGAAAATATAAAGCTTTCTTATATTTCCTCCCTTTTCAAAACTTTTTCCTGGGTAAAGACGTATTTAAATTATCTTTAATAATTTTTTTTAATTTATTAATCGAGATTGCCTCGATATCTTCTTTCAAAAAATTTTTTAAAATCTTTAATAATTTTTAGATGCATTTTTAAAAATAGCTGTCGAACTTTTAAGGCTCTAATCTTTATAGAATAAGATAGGCAGTGTAGTTGATTCTTAAAAACTCCTAGAAATTTTCTAATTAAAAATTTCACAAGCTTCAAGTTTAAAATAAGATATTAAAAAACTTTTTTAAAATTTACCTTACTCGCTTACTTCAAATAACACACTTGTTTTTTTCAGAAGCTTTCAAACTAAGTATTTCCCTTAAAGGCAGCTAATTAAACTTTTTAATATATGTTTGTCTACATTCTGCAAATAATTTTGAAAAAATAAATAAAGAAACAGAGAGGTGGTCAATTGACACCATTTATTTGTATAAAACAAATTTCAAGACATTAAAAATTTATTATGGCAAAAAGTTCTTAATAATAAAACTTGCTGATGTTAAACAACAACAATTTGAACACTACAATACGTAAATACAAACAAAAGAAACAATCATAATCATTCAAAAGTATGACACAAAAATACATAAAATTATGGTTTAAAAAGGAAGTCATAAATGTAGACAACAAAAAATAAAAATGAAAAAAAAAAAACAATTGCGATTTGCTAAATAAGAAATGCCACAAAAATAGTGCTAAAATAAAATAATTGGGTGAAATTCTTAAAAATGAGTAAAAACGACCATCACAAATTATAGTGCGGGGGGTGAAATCGTGTATTAACAAATTATTATAACTTTTGGCATTTCCTTTGAATCATAAATTGGACTTTGAACAACATGTGATTGTCAAAATATAATTTAGAGTTTAACGGGTTCAGGGAGCTTAATTTAATGAAAATAAAAAGAATAAAACAGATTTTTCTAGCAATTTTTTTGTTCTTATTTATTTTTTAGTACTGTTTTTAATTTAACCTTGAATATATTTAACCGGCTTAATACACAGTTTAAACAATTTTAGGCCCTGTAAAAATAGCAACAATATTTGTTTTCGTGTTCTCTGTTTGTTTATCTTGATTATAAAAATGTCTTGCAATTGATTCGTTTTTCTTGAGGATCTCCTCAAGAAGTCATTGCAACATATTTAACGCATGTCTGAAAGCTGTCTATTTTAATAAAGCGTTTCTGTTTTATTTTTTATTGCGTACCTACATACTGAATTTTTAGCGTTTTTTTTTGCTTATTGAATTAAATTGCTATTAAAAACAGTTTTTATAAATCGCAATTCTGATTCAATAAAATCCGTACATTTTTTCGTAAATGAAATGAAAAATATACAAGTACATACAATGATTAAAGATTAAATTGTAAAAGGAAGTTCATGCTCCAAAAACTGGCTCAATATCCCTGATTTACGTATGTATATCGTGTTGCTAAAAGAAAATTTTAAATTTATATTGTGAAATTTAATCTCCCAAAGGTTGAAGCACTATAGAAAGTTCAATTACAAATGTATGTTCTTCAGCAATTCTTCATCTTTAAGCATATAAATTTCGCCATGCACATTTAATTTAAATTCAATCCTTCTTTAAAATTCTCCTCCAAAACAACGTTTAGTCTTTAACATTTCAAGAATAAAACCATTAATGTACATACTCGTATTTACGTACATTTGTATATTTATAAATGTTTTTATTTCAATTATATTTATAATTCAAATTAAAATACACACCTTCATAAATACATGCATACTTACATACATACATATGTACGTACATACGCGACTATCTCTGTTTATATGGCTTTACAAGCTCACTCACACATCTTACTCTAATTCAATTCTTTGAATTTTCCATACAATTAATTTTAATTTTTTGAAAATAATATTTTATGCCTATTTTTGGTGAAAATTTGAATTTCAATCGAACACACACACACACATGCACCGAAAGCAATTACCAAACAAATTTTGTTATAAGAGAAATAATTGTTAATATGTAACCAGTACCTAAAGAAAACTCTATTTAACAGCTGTCATTTATTTGTAAACTTAAAGATCTACAGAAAAAGCTACAACAACCATCAACAGAAATTTACTTTTTATAAAGAATATCAGCAACAACACACAGCAACATATCATAGAAGCAACAACAACAATGGTTAACCACTGACGCCAACTTGGTTGTCAACACAAATTTTAAGACATTTCAGCCAACAAAACTCCAGCCGCAGAGGCACACGCACACATGCACTCATTAATTTAAACAAACATATATGTATGTAGGCTTACATGTTTGGAAGTGAATTTGTTTCCATTAAGACTGAATTTTGGCTTGCAAAACTTAACGGCCACAATATTCAACTAATGTTAAAAATGAAAATAGCTTTTGCGCCAAGATATAGTAAGAAAAAGTTAAGACTTGTGTTGCAGGCATCATGTCCTCCAGTCTACGAGTATATTTGTTTGTATGGTGTGATAATGAAGTTTAAAAAATTAATATACAATCAAATTCAATGGTGCGTTCAAATATTTCAAACTTAATAAGTTTTCCTGCTTAAAAACGTTCTGGGTGTTTAACAGATCTTAATGCCACACGCTGTTTTATTGTTGACAAGTTATTCGATTTTCATATTAATTTTTTATTAATGTTTAAACAGTTAGTCAGTCGTCTTAAAATGCTCAAAAAGACTAAGTGGTGAAACATTTTTTATGGCTCATTAACTTGATGTGTTTAAGCTCTTTAAGATCAAACAGCTAAAAGCAAAAGTTTTCAGAGACAAACAAATTCAATAGTAGTTGGTCACAAAATCACTCTAAAAAATTTATCGATGGCAAGAGGAAAAATAATTAAAAGCATTTATGGATACGAAAAATTTCAAAGCTAATTTTATCTTCATGAAAATTTATCTAAAGAAGAAATATGGTATCGATACGAAAAGCTTTCTAAAGTAATATCGACACAAAAAATTATCCAAGGGAAAATTTTATAAGGAAAAATCACCAAAAAATTATTTATAAATTAGTTTTAAAGAAAATTTATATCTTAAAAATTGTTTTTCTGAGATAATTTATTTATTCGAAGAGTTTTCAATAGCAATTTTATCGATGTTAAACATTTTGCAGACAAAATTTATCAATTCAAAAAGGATTCTGAAGAAAATTTATTGAGTCAAATAATTTTCCTGAGAATATTTAATGAGTCGAATAATTCCCATAAGGATCTTTTTTCAGAGAAAATGTATTTATTATAAATTTTTTCGATCCAAAAAATTTTGCAGACAAAATTTATCAATTGAAAAAAATTTTAAAAGAAGAATTATTGAGTCGAATAAATTTCCTGAGAAGATTCTTTGAATCGATAAATTATCCTGAGAAGATTTATTGAGTCCAATAAAAATCCTAAGATTTTTTTTTACAGAAAATATATTCATTATAAATTCTTTCGATAGCAATTTTATCGATGCTAAACATTTTGCAGACAAAAATTATCAAATGAGAAAAAATTTAGAGGAAAAATTATTGAGCCGAATAATTTTCGTGAGAAAATTTATCGATTCAAAAAATTTTCTAGAGATAATTCAACGATTTGAACATTTTTTTAGGGAGAATTTAACGCTTCGAAAAATGTTTTAGAGAAAATTTCTTGAATCGATAAATGTTGCTGAGAAGATTTATTGAGTAACAAAAACCCAAAGAACTTTTTTCAGGATAAATATATTTATTATAAATGCTTTTCGGTACAAACTTGATCGATCCTAAAAATTTTGCAGACAAAAATTATCAATTCCAAAAATTTTCGGAAAACAATAAATTGTTGAGTCGAATAATTTTCCTGAGAAGATTTATTGAGCCGTATAATTTTCTTGGGAAAATTTATCGATTAAAGAAATTTTATAGAGAAAATTTACCGAATCGAATAGTTTTCTAGGGAAAGCTTATCGTTGCGATATATTTTGCGTAGAAAATTTATCGATTCGAAAATTGTTCTAGAGAAAATTTATCGATTCGAAAACTTTTTGTGTAACAAATTTATCGACTCGAAAATTTTGAGCAGATAATTTATGCAAAAAATTTCAAGAGATAGTTTATCGTGTCGAAAAATGTTCTTAAAAAAATTTATCAATTCGTAAATTGTTCTAGGGAAAATTAATCGATTCAAAAAATTCATTCGAGAAAATTTATTGATACGAAAAATTTGGTAAGGCCGATTATCGATCTAAACAATTTTAGGAGCAAACAAATTAACCGATTCAAAAATTCTTAAAAAAAATTTTTTCGATTCAAGTAATTTTGAAGAGAAAATTTATCAATCAAAAAAAATTTAATTAAAAAATTTTCTAAAAAAAATTCACGCATTCAATCAAAACTTTTGTAAATTAAATTTTTCGATTTGCAAAATTTTTATGGAAACTTTATTGATCGGAAAAATGTTTTTCTCAAAAATTATTGATCAAAAATTATCCATAAAATATGTATCGACAGTGAAAGAAAGTTTTTCACAAAAAATTATTGATCCCTTTTTTCTTTTTGTACAAGAAGCGCTTTTCAAGTTTATTATAGCAAGAAAAAACTGATACTGTTCTCATATAAAATCTGTTGTATGATTATCGTCTCATAATGGTTTGCTTGTCTCAGATAATGTCTAAAATAATTTAGGGCGCATAAATCAATAAGTAAATTTTTGCTAAATACGTTCCTTTTATTTGAACTTTGAGTAGCTAAATTCAATCAAGTATAGTTTATGATTAAAAACTTTTTAAATGGCTCATTGAAATTATGAACAATGGCAAATTTGATACATGGAGTTAGTCTGCTCAATAAACATTTTAAATATGACACCAAACATTGCATTGAAGTCCTTGTTTAAGGATACTAAATAAGTTTCTTCTTAAGTTCTTATTTCAATATTAATATTAACATTTAAGGTCTAAATTGTCAATAATTTATATTAAACGAAATTCATAATTTTTCTTTTGTTACACGGGCGGGGCGGACCACCCAATTGTTTGTTCTGATACTCTGTTTATCTCTCGATTATTTACTCAAGTGTTTCTATTGTTTTGCTATGCTACTAATACGTTAGAAAGAGACGCTAACAAAATCATAATTTGTTTTATTAATTGACAGCTGGCACATTATAATGTCCAAGTCATTGTGACAGTATTAACAATGGCAATTGCTATAAACATAATAATAGTAATTGTTTAATAAACAAACAACCACAAAACAACAACAACGTTAAATGTTTAAAGCAAAATAAACAAAAACAATTCCATTTACAAAAACAACATTTCTTCACAGCAGTTTCATTAAAAGGGAATCTTTACAATAAGATTGAAATAAAAAAAAATTCAATGGTATGAGTATGTCTTGTATTGTTACCAAATGAAAAATGATTATACATTTATAGAATTCTATTTGGTGTGATAATGATAATAAAGATGATTGGTGATAATCAAGATAATAAATGCTGAGACAACAAAGAACGAAGAAAAATTATGATAAAATTATGTTAATTATGTTATAAGGAAAATTGTGTTCTGACAGGCAAAAGAAGACCAAGATAAAGCGGAAAATATTTTTCATTCTCAGCAAAATAGAGTTATAAAATAATGTTAAGACTTAAGAAAGAATAAATCTTTGGTCACAAACATAAACCGCCTAACTCAACTAAAGAAAGCAACGAGTTTTGTGTACTATCGTGATCACTTAAAAAAGGTTTTATTTTTTCCTCAAACTCTCATTTCTCTACCTAATTTTTATTCTAGATATTAAAAAAACATATTGACTTAAGTCGCTTTGAAATCTCTTAACATTATCAATAAGCACCAAAATATACCTAATTATTTATTTTCACATTATTTTGTTTTATTTAAAAACTCTATATAGAATTATGTTGCTCACGCAAAATAAATTATCGCATATAAGAGAAAACACATAAACACATTAACCATTCCTCAGCCACTTTTAATTTTCAATAATCCTTTAAGTCCTTATAAACACAAGAGCAATAAATTATTCAATATAAAATGAAAGCATAAGTTGTTTTAAGCTTTCACAATTAAGATTTTTATTTTGCAATACAGAATTAAATTTTAATTTGATTAAATATCTCATTAACTACTTTAAGTTCAATTACCAATTTTGATCAAAATATTGCACTGTAATGTGTGCTTAGTCATGTATATTTTTTTCCTGAACCATAATTGTATTTTTTTCCAAAAACTCTTTCGAATATTAAATTTGAGTTATCTCAAAAGTATATTTTTCGACTTAGGCTTTTATTGCTTGTGACCACAGAATTATGTGTTTGTTTGTGGTATGGCGTGATTTTTCCGAAAAATAAATAAAGAAATAATAAATAAAATAAAAATAGTAAAATAATATATTTAGAATAGTTTAAGGATTAAGGATCAAAGTTTACTAAAATTGTATGTTTAATAACTCTCATATGCAGTTTTCAGTGATGATAATTGATATGAGAGACCGATTTTTGCATAAACAGTCTTTTAATTGGGATTACAAAATAGAAACAAGAAAAGGTCAACAATATTAAAACACAAATATTAGAAATATTATAGTATTAGGATAAGAAATGATAAAGGGGTGCAGTGGCTTCCGAAAACAGCATGTTATTCTGTTCTACAGTTTTATCAATATAATTAACTTCTCTTTTGTTCTTTGATGTTATTTTCACATTTCACAAAAATGTCTTAATAAAAATAATAAAAAAACAATAACAAATAAATCAACGAACTAAAGTCTGATTTTATAAAAATAACTTTGGGTTGAAGAAACTTTACTTCTTAGTTCTTCAATTCTATTTTGGTCTCTTGATTTTTTCATATTAATTTAAAACGCTTTATCAACTTTTTAAAATATCTCTTAAATTTATAATGACTTTTGCCTTCTTATTTTATTTCAAAACAGATGTTTTGTTTCATTTTTATAATTTTTGGGATCGACCCATGATAATAACACAATAAGAAAAATGTGATCCCTAAAAAACACAATATATTTTTACAAAAAAGTCTTCCTAAATAACATACAAGGAGCATGACATTTGTCAATTTCAGCACCTTAACAATGCATTGACATGAAGGATAACAACAGCATTGACAAATGTTGTAACATAAATTTCTAAAACAAAAAAAAATTATGTAATTTGTCCTCCTTTTAAGAGATAAAGACACACAAATTAATAGCAAAAAAAAAAAAACAGAAAACAAATGCCGTATAATGGAAAAAGGCAAAAAACTAGGAGAAAAAGAAAATAAGTTAAACCACTCACTATAATACACACACACCCTTTAGTAAAAATGACTATAAAGATAATGATAATAAGGATAACACATATAAATAGGTATCTTAACACAAACGCAGCTAAGTATATAAAAACATATTTAAAACAAAGGACCTTAACAAAATAGAGTGTCCTTATTAATAATTGTTTGTTGTTGTATCCTGTTAAACACATTCATTTGCAATAATGAATGTCACAGGACGTAAGACAAGTTTTTTAGAAATCCAGCTTATGTTTTGTTATTTTAGGTTTTCTTTTTTTTGGAGTTTTGGTGTTGTCTGTTTGTTTTTTCACGCACTTTTTGACCTTTTGCCGGTAGTATGCTTCATTTTCATTCATTAGAATAAAAGATCTTAGATCTTAGATCTTCTTTTGCCTTTTTGTCATAGTTTAGAATATTTTATTAATGACTTCAGGTTTCTCTTACGATTAAAGGCATTAACAGGCCAACAGATAAAAAAATATTTCCCTGCTTTAATCTCAATGTCCGTGTGGTTTTTTATGGTTCCTTTTTATTACGTTTTTTTTTCTCGCACGACTTATTGTATTTTATTAATAACTTCATATTTTTCTTAACATTAAAGGTATTCACAGACAGCTAGATTATTTTTTGTTTTTCCATTTATTAATTCTAATGTCTTTGTTGATTTTTTTCTAGTTCTTGTTAAACTATTTTTCTTTTCTCTTATGGTTTATTATATTTTTAAATAAATTATTTTGCTGGTTATTCATAAGCAGATGGATTTATTAAAAATTTTATTCCATTCATTAATGATGTGGGCAAATTATGGCATTGGATATTGAACGAAATCTCATACAAAATTTTTTGAATTTGTATGGCAATTTCGTTCGATATCGAACGCCGTAATTTGCCGCTGATAGCTCTGTTTTTCCTATTTTTTATTTATATACCTAATGTATTTGCTATACGTTTATTTGATGTAATTTAAAACCATTTCCGCTTTATATTAAAGGTATTCACAGTCAGGCAGATTATAAAATATTTCTATTCAACATCAACAACATCATATTACTTCTTTCCCCATAAATCAATCTAGACTTTCGGGGGAGTTCTGTTCTAATAGATATTTACCTTTTGTAAATACAAATAATTTTTGTTTGAAATTTAAAATAGGAATTTTGCTCAAGTCTTAACTTTTTCTTATCAAGAATTTTCAGTTTTCTCAATAAAAATTTGTTTAAGAAACCCTTTTATATGTTTTCAAAATTTACCTCTTTACAGCTCTGCCCGGCCAATCACTTGACCTAAATTTTTGTTAAATTTTTATTAAATATATTTTCTTTGTTTTTTTTAATCAAATGTAAAAAAGTTAAACGATTTTTCTGGTAGTTCTTTTAGAATTCATCCACTTATGTGTTTCAAAACAAACAAAAAAAAAATAACACAAAACTTGAATTTCATTCAAAAATAAACACTTGAAAACTCAAATACACTTCACCAGCCGCCGCCAATGAATACGAATATGTGTTCATATTCAGCAGCATTTAAAAAAAAAAACCTTAAACAATTATTTTAAAATGTATAAAGAATATATTTTATTAATTACTTTTTGAAATATTTCAAATGATTAAATGATTTATGCTTATGATTTTTTAAATATTTCCTTTATTAATTAAAGAGTTTTTTCCCTCAATTGAAAAATGAAATATTTGCTATTTTTAGCATAATTGCGCGAATAACAAACAATGAATATAAATAAATGAACTCATGCTTTAATTACAAAATTTATATCTATTTTATTTCATTTTTTTCTTTAACTTTTTGCTTAGATAAATTAAGTATTATTTGGTTCGCGAAGCACGTATGAAATTTTAAATTTCTGCTCTTTTAATTTAGTGCTAAGAATATCTCAAGAAAAAAAAGAATATGATGATTATTCAATTAAGATTTCTTTTAGCAGATGCATAATTGCTTTAATTTATGAGTTGAACTCTATTTAAAAAAGAGTTGTTTTTTAAATTATAATAGTCAAGTTATAAGAACCATGAACGTAAATTGGCGCGTTTGAAAAAATTCGTTTTATTCGTTTGAAAGAACGCTCTGTATTCACTCACTTTGCTTCGAGCACTTTCTATTGTCAACAGTTGGTTGTCTACTGAACGCAAAATGTTTATTCATTGTTTATAACTTGCTGTACATGTTGTTTGTTTGCTGTTGTTGTCTTGTCTCCCCATTCCAAAATGGAAACGAAAAACAGCTGTTTTGAGCTCAAACAAAGATCAATCAATACTGTTTCATTCTCTCGAAGTTTCCCTCACATACACGCACTCGCATACAGTAAAACAAAACAAAACAAACTAATTTAAAACTAGAGATGGTCGACGTTCATGTGATTTGCGTGAATCAAGCCACGTCAGCAAGCAAGATCAACCAGTCGACATACTATACTGCTTCAAATTCAATCAATTTTAAAAAAAAATGTTCTATTCAAATCGAAAATTCTGAAATACGAATAAACGAAGTATAGAAAGTTTCATAAGACTATTTAGAAAGGTCTGATATGTTTTTAGAATTTTTGAAAATTTTAAAACTCGGAAATTCGATGAATATTTTTTCTCGAATGGGTGAGCCCAAATAACTATTTCGTGTTCGTGGCCGAAAATGATCCTGAATGACAGGTAGACGTATTGAAAAGAATTTCCCCAATTTGAATAGTTTTCATGTGCACTTTCGATTAAATTTTTCCTGTTGGTAATCATAGTCGTGACTGAGAAGTTACTCACAAAATCATCTCTAATCAAAACGTGTTTGTCGGTTTTTTAGTAGTTCGAGAGTCACTGCTGCTCATATTAAAAACAACGCCGGACAATGTTGGTTCAATTCCACTAAGTTTTTAAAAATATTTTAGAAATATTTGACACATATACTGACGAGACAATTTGTTATTTTGCTGTCAGTTAATGTGTCAATTTACTGACACTGGAATAACAATAAAATGTTGCGAATCGTTGTAAAAGTGCAAAAGGATTTATGTTGTTTAAGAATGATCGCTCTAATTTTTGTTTACTCTTTGTCATTATCTTCATGTTCCTCTTAATGAGTAATCAATTTTTAATCGGAAATTTCAATAAGTCATCATGATCATTTAATATGTGGGATCCAAAGAAATTATTTACATAAACATTTATTAAGTTTATTACTTGTGAAAAATTAAAAGAAAAAGAATTTAAAAATTAATCCCTGCGGCCGCCATTCCAAGGCTGCGGTGAATCGAAACAGTATTAAATTAAAAAAGTAATAAAATTAACTAAGAGAAAACGATACAAATCCATGGCATAGTGGTGCGAAATACTTGATGTGCAGATAAATGTAGACTAGTGTGACAATTTACATGAAACAAAGATTGCACAGGGCAACAGTGATTTTCAGTCAGGGGACTTATTAGCAAATATTGATACATTTATGTAACTTCAGGTCTCAGCCTCAAAGTTATATGCTTGCAAGGGAAATGGATTTGCATTTCTGTTTTAAGCACGTCGCAGTTTCTGTTCTCAATGAAGTACCGCCTCTTAATTGTATATAAAATTAAAGCTAGTGGAACAATTTTAATGATAAAAAACAGACTTATTTGCTAAACATTAAGCTTTGTGGCTCCTAAGAAAGAACCGAATTTTTACTGTTTATGTTTTTTTTATAAAAAAAAAAGAAAAATCTTTAAATTTTCCATGCTAATTTTTTCGATACTTTCGAAAAAACTGAGCAGCATCACAAATTGGTGTAAGCAATTTCCTTACAGATTTTTTTATATTTTAATTAACCCAATTAGACAAACGATGCTCAAGCTTGTACTTTAAATTTAACTAGAAGTCGACTCAATCGACCGCATTCAAGAAATTTATATTAAACATTTACATAAATGCATACGATAAAATACAAAAACAAAAAAACATTATAATAAACAACTTAAAACTTTGTCTCATTTCTATGCAAAAGCAAATTGGACAAACACACAAGCACACTTTGTTTATTTTTTAAGTAGAAATTGACACATGCATGTGTAATGAGTGTGTATGTGCTAGTAGCAACTTTAAACGCTTGTAGCTCCCTAAATATCTAACCGATTTAAATAAAATTTAGATTATGCACATCTATGTGCCGATTTTTTTATCATTGAGGATGATGTCGCTGAAACAACGCTTACGTTCTCATTTGAAGTCTCTTTTCAAATCCACTGGCGTTTACATAGATTTTTTTGTCGGTAGCATCAGGGGACTTTTATAAATTTAATTGATAAATTCTTCTTATTCCTTCATTCGTAGCAGAGTTTCCATAAAAGAACAATTTCTTAGTTTGTGAGATATAAAATTAATATGCTTACAGTCAATACTGGCAATAATTTATAAAGCAAAAGTAGAAGTAATTATTAAAAGCATAATGTCTGATTTAACCAAAAAAGAAATTATTGAAGAATAAAAGGGATCCCGTAAAAGGGATCTAAAAAACGTTTTTGCCTATCAATAATATTGATAAATATAAATTCTAAAAATTCTGTCATGTATTTTAATTAATATCAAACAATTGATTGTTGCCTTGTGTTAATTTTCCTAAACACAATATGAATAAATAACCAATTATCTTTTATGAAAAAATGTTTCATTCTATAATCTTGAAAATATTCCCATAAATACACGCTGTGACTTTTTGTAAGTATTTTGTTACAGTTTGTTAGTTCACAAAATGATTTTGTTTATTTCTTTAAACATCAGAAATTGCATTGAATTGCATTCAATAATTTCCTTTCATTTCAGCAATAAAAAAAATTAATAAAAATTCAATTGCAAAAGCTAACAAAAATGAAATCGTAAAAAAAATTTAATTTCTGTAAAAAAATCTATTCTATTTTTTTTTTTGTTTGTAAACGTTTGTTTCAAAATCGATATGCTTACAAAATACACCTTTTATTATTTCATAATTGAAACAAATAGAGAAACAGCAGAATGAAATTTATGGATTTTTTTTTGTTAAGCAAAAATAATAAAAAAAAATCTCTATAAAAATTTTTGTATGAGAAAAAACAAAATCCATTGTGTTAAAATTGCATATTTGAGAATTTTGTTGATGTTTAAGGTTGTAGTATGTAGATTTTTGGATTGTGTTGCATTTAAAACAGAAGCAAATTTTGAGGAACCCACGCGAAGTGTTTGATATACGATGGTTTCATCATTTACTTTTAAACGTTGTTCTTAATCCTTTTTCTAATTCACATATGTATATGAATATAATTTTCCGTAGGGCATACGCCCCATAACAAATTTACTCCATTCTGATTTGACCGATGCAAGTCTTTTTATCACGCTCCATCTCTTGTCTTGGTTGGCCGCCGTAATTTCGGTTTGTCGGCGCCAGGTGTGTGATGGAAGCCGTAGCCTTACTTATTTATTTGTCACTCCTAAATGTATATTAAAAAATTTCGTTTTACTTTTTCTTTTATTTCAATATTTTCAAGATCGCAAAATTTTCTTGACAAGTAAAACATGTTTTCTATTTCACTTTCTTACGAATTCAATAGAAAGTGGTAAACAACAAGATTTTGCGATTTTGGTTCCACTTTTTCTAATCCACAACTGACAGCCAAAGCTTTCAGATGAGAAGTAGCCCCAAAGATCAGACATCAAGCAATAGTTTCAGGCCACATAAAATACGATAGTGAAACGTTCGAATGAAATGCTGCCAGGAAACACGGGAACCTCCTGCGCTACAAAGTAGCTCAAAAGTATAGATTTTTTGCTGGGTTGTCTCCGTTGCTTGATGGATGGTGTTCTACTTATTTTTTTATTTCCAAAAGTTGTTCAAAATGTTACTGTTCCTTCATGCTGTGTTCTTGTGTTTTGGCTACATTTTGTTGAAAATGTAAAAACATCAGCACAGATGCAGAAATTTTTTGAATTGTTAAAAATGCTGCTGTTGTTGCAGCAGCGATTCCTGCCGCTGTGTGTGTGTGTGTGTGTGTGTGGCACAATTTCATTGAAAACCCTAAGAATTTTCAATAGTTTTATTGTTTCTGAAAAGTTTCCTTTTTCAATGTTCCCTAATTTTTTATTTTTTTATTTATTTTAGACAAGTAAATTAATTCATTTTCTAATTGGAAATAAAAATTAGTGTTTTAAGTTAGTTTTCTTCTGAAAGTTTTTATATGTAAAATAAACTTCTTACATTTTTGAAATCAATTGCCTTTTAAATTCGATTTATTTTTCCATTTAGGAGAATAGAAAATGTAGTTTATCAAAAAGTATTATTCTTTATAATGAACTTTCTCATGGTTTGTTATTTGGTGTCTTTCTTATTGCATTTCTGACCGCATGGTAATTGCTGGTATTCTCGATGGTGGTAAATTTCATTGGCATTTTAGAACAAATAAAATATTTGATATATAAATATAAAAATTCTGAAATCGACCCTATAATGCCCAGCTTAAGAAAAAATGGGAAAATATTATGCGAATAATTTTTATTTTTTTGGGGCTATGAATTAAAAAAAAATATTTTAAAGTCCGTACAATAAGTCGTAAAACCTTCTTATATATTCGAAATAAGAATCATATAAAAAATATTTCTTTAATTCTGATGCACTCTTGAATCGGTCTAAAATACAATTAAAAAAAAACTGCGAACTTGTAAATAAAAATTTCAGAATTAAATTTGCTAATTCTCAAATGCAAATAAAAACGGTGTATTATTGACTGCCAATCATTTAAAAACTAAAAGATTTCTGTAACAAAATTTGTAAATAACCAAATTTACTTTTGTCAAAAATAAAAATTTATCTGGACTCGTAATTTATTACACCTTCTTTGTATACTTTTGTTTTTATTTAAATTTGTATGCGAAAGTGCTTAATTATTTCTAAAGCATACTTATAGGCGTTTGTTGCAGTTTATTAAGCAAACATTTTACATAATTGCCAAGCAAAATAGCAATTTAAGCAAAATACTCGTATTTTTAGTCAAGCGAATATTTAATTTAATTAACTAACTACAAGTTTAACACTTAAAAAACAAAAACGTATAAATTTTATTTAAAAAATTCAGCAAAAAAATTTGTTTCAAATATTCTTATTCGATTTTGTGTAGCAAAGTTTACACAACAAATAAAAATTAATTTATATTTTTTTAATTCTTGTTACAACATTTATTTAAATAAATAATTTCTATGCAATTAAATGTATGCTTGACTAAATGGCTTTTTAAAGAAGATGTCCTACAAGAATATGCAAAACAATTATATTTTTTACTTAGTACTATACTACTAGTAGTCTCTACAAGTAGCAATAAATAATCTTTTACTTGCCTACCACATGTTGTTCATATTTACTCTCACACATACTCGTGCATTTTTCAAGGCCAGTATGTATTCTTCATTCTTCTGTACGAGCAGATATTTTGTAACGTAGGAAAAATGTAAATTTTATTAAACAAACAATATTTATTCTTAAATGTTTTAAACAAAGCCAATTTAGACTATGAAGAAGTAAAAGAAAATTGTTTGCGTTTGCAAAGAAAATATAACAAGAAAGAATAGTGACATAAACAGTTTGCAGAATTGCAGAGCTGAAGGAATATTTTAATTACTTTTCGTAACTAGTTTTCGTAGGTGCTGCAATATAAATGCAAATATAAGCAAAACTATTTGTAAGCATTTGTCAGACTGTGAATAGCCTTAATGAATATTGCTTGTTTATTTTAAAAACTTCTATAAATTTAGTTATTGCAACACTACTTTTAGTTAAAAGGCAAACATAATTGAGTTGTTCGTTCTTTTTTTTTAATTTCCATATGTTGCTGTAACTTTTGGCACAAAGAAGCTTTTAAGAAAATGTAGTTTTCTCTTGTGAACGAAAGATTTCGTAAAGGAAAGAAAGGGAGGAGGTAGGGACAAATTATGTTTCCATTTAATTTTTTTTTTTATAATTCAAATAAATTTTGTTGGCAATTTTTAAGCAAGTAAAATACATGAAAGTATAAATATTTATATTTTTGCAAGATTTTGTCTTCAGTGGCAACTATTAATTTAACACTCTTTTTTTCGTATAAAAAAATTAAAACAATTTAATTGAGAATTTCCTTCTTTTCAAATATCCCAATTTTCCAATTTTTATGTTGTTTAACCACGCTTTTTTCACGTAATTAAATTTTGAATGTTTCCTTGAATTTAAACTCAATTTTTTATTAGCAATTTTTTTCAAATTTTCAAACATCAAGTTTAATATCCTAAAATACATTTAAAATATTTAAAGTCTATTTAAATATCAATTTTTCTTTTTCAACTTAATACTGTTCTTATCTGGCTGTTTCAATTTATTTATATATTTTTTTTCTATGACACCATGTCGGTCGGCACGTCTGGCCGCCAGTTAACTTAACTGGCTGATATTTTCTTTAAATAAATTTTAATTGCAAAAACGTGAACTTTATTAACGCCATTTACGACGAACAACAAGCAATGTAAGATGCTAAGATACTTTTGTTGCATGTAGATATCTATCCACAGTTTGTTGCAAGTTGCGGCTTAAGTAGGTTATACAATATTTATGACAATTATTTAACTTAAAAACGAAATGCGAAATAAATTTCTAAACGCAACCCAGAAATGCATTTTATTGCTTTAACTAAAAGAGTCTGTTTCTCCAGGCTTTGAAAATTTCTCAAATGATTTTAAATAGCCCAGAAAGAAACATAAGGAACAAACGAGTAAATTGAAAACCTATTGCCTAAAAAGGTAAACACAAAATACAGCCACTAGCTTAAGTTTTTTGTTTTTTTTTTCTTTTTAGGAGTCTATACAAAAGCTACTTTAGCATATGGCTTTTAGTTTCTATTGTTAATTTTGCCTTAAATGAAAATGATGATGCCAAAGATTTTTACTTCATGCAAATCATAATAATTGTTGTCTATTTCTAAATAAAATGAATATCAATTTCAAGGAAACTACACAAAAAAAAATAGATCGTGATTTTGCTGAATTGCACAGTATAGAAGACAGCAAATGATATTGATCTGTGACAGTTAAAATTGATAGCAGCTGACCCTGGGGCCACAGACATTAACAAATATTAGAGATATAATGATTACAGCAAGGAAAATAATAATTTAATATCCAAATACGAATAAGAAAAAAGCAATATGAGTGAGATTTAAGTGGTTAAAAATATGCCAAAGGAATTAAATGCAAATAAATGAAAATTTACTTTTGGTTTTTTTCCTAAAACTACAGCTGCCTTAAAGCTTCAAGCTGAAGTTATGGTTTTTAAAATAAATTAAGCAAAATAATTTATCAAAAACTCGCTGAGTTCAGTTAATTTAATTGTTCGTATATAAATATTTTTTTTAAATAGTTCCCCTAAAATTTCTGTTAAAATTTCAGTTTAAATTTATTAATTTTTGTAACTTTCCCAATAATAACATTCATTCATTGATTGTGTTTCTAAGCAATTAAGCTACGCGTAATAAATCACAGGCTGAATAAAAAATGTTTGCTGAATTAAGATTGTATTAATTCAGCAGATCTGTATTGAAAGTTTCCAGTGTTAAACAGAAGTAAGAAATATAATATAGAAATATTTTTTATAAAAAGCGTGGCTCATATAACATTTTTAAAAAAAAATCTGTAGTAAATTACCAAATTAAGCGGAGCGCAATGGGTTTTCATATATTACACAAGTAGCAATAGAAAATCAAAGGATCGGAGCTGAAGGCAAAAATATTAAGAAATCCGGCCGATCATCTGATCATTTAAAACATGAATTTAATCTAATTTAGGACTCAGAGTTAACAAAATTACTATCATCATTAAGTAATTACAAGGTTTATGTGTCACTAAAGTTCATTAAAATCGAGCTGAGTTGAATTGAATATATAAAAACAAGCTCGCTGAATTAAATTTGTTGTGTATTCAGCTCCGGTCTATTTGAAGGAATGTTGAAATTTTTCATCAAATATGTTAAATTATGAGGTTTTTTTAATTCAGCAAAGCTTCAGCAAAGAATTCAATCGACCTGGCCGACGATGTGGAACGATATCGTTCTTTTGGGAAACTACATTTAAAACAAAAATAAAATTAATATATAATTTTTCGACCTTTTTTTAAATATTAGTATTATTCTTTAAATTAAGCTTAAGGTCATTTTTTTATAAAAATAATTTAAATTTAATTAAATTTATCTCGATATTTCGTTACCCTTTGGCTAACTTCTTCAGGAGGAAAAAATTAATAAACAATTTAAATAACAAAAATTAACTAATTATTAGTCAGCAATTTCTTTTTCCGTTTTGACAAACAAATTTTAAAGCAATTTTAAAAAAAAAATAAAAATATATTATAATATATTCAACTAACAAATTTTTAGAAATTCTTCGGATTGATTTTTTTTAACTAAATTGAATCAGATATAAAAACTTAAAGATGAAACTTACTGAATTAAGCAAAGGAAGAATCCAGCGGAGGGGAATTGTAAGGCTTTATGCCTTCAATATTTGCTGAATAAGTTTATCGTAAACTAAGCTGCATTAAACTACAGACTCTCTGTAAGAAATATTCAATTGCGAATAAGTCCTGTTAAATTGAATTAAATTTCAAATGAAATATTAACTAAATTTGCTGTCTCTTGATCGCATCGACATTTTATTCCAGTTTGTTGATTCAACTTAATGATTTGCTTTTATAATTATATTTATTGTATTATTTAATTTCCTCTGACTTTCTCTTTTGCGTATAAATATTTAAAGTCTCTAACATTTCAATAAATTCGTTTCTGCAAAAACGGAAATAAACAAAAGCCAGAAAAATCCACACAATCCCAGTTCCAATCTTAATGAAAATATTTGTATATCCCGAGTATATATTGCTTTTTGTTCTTCCTTTTTTTTCATTTCGCAATGTTTCTAATATGTATACAGCTTTTTGTATTTATTTGCAATAGAAAAAATTTCATTTCCAAAGTTTTTTTTTCGTACATTTCTTTTTTTTTTGTTGCCAGTGAGCAGAAATATTTAACTTGTCATTCACAGTCGCACATATAATCAAACATATGTTTGTTTGTATGGGTGTATGTGTGTATGCACGTACCGTATAAATCCTTTTCTACTAATACATTTGTTAAACATTTTAAATATTGTCAAAAAAATTGGTAAGACAACAAACAATAATAACAACAACGACAACAACAATAGCAAAAGTTGGAAAAGCAAAAACATTCTGCTTTTTTTTCAACAGCTAAAGCTTTAATTACAAATGAAAATCCCCGGAAATATATGAGTGAGTGAGTTTTTATATGGTACATGAATATGTCACCGTGACAATGGAGAAATCCTTTTAGAAAATGCTAACAAAAATTAAATATGTTTGTCTGTATGGATATGTTGTAAGGATATAGACAATAAACAAAGTACAAAAATAACGATACAGAATCTCTTTACTTTCTCCAAACTCACAAACATGTGAATTTGCGAATGTTTATTAGAGTCTGTGTGTATGTGTGTGTATGTGCGTGTGTGTATGTGACTATGTGTGAGTGTGTGTTAAAGAACATTGTAATGCTTGTAAGTTCATTTGTTTTTATTTAACCTTCCAGTTCGGTGTATAAGTGCATTTCGTTTAAGTATTTGTAACTGTTGTCTGTGTGCAATAGTTGATAGTAGTTTTGTATGAAAAGGAGTCTCGCAAATGTGAAAATGTGTTTCGATGTTTTTGTCGTTTTAATATGTTTTTGATCAAGACAAACACTTAAACAAATATATCACCCAGCAAATAGAAATTTTTAGTTAAGAAACTGTAAATAAAAATCTTACAGCGAAAAAGTTAAAAGGCTTTGGTAGAGTAAGTAAAACTTCGTTCTAGCTAAGGTGCTCTTAATTGCACGAAATGAGTGGTCTGATTGAGCAATTAGCTGGACCAATAGAAGGCACGTACTACTAGTTGGTTTTAACAAAACCCAGGGCATATTCACAGCTGTTGGACTGCTTCGATGTTCATGCGATGCGTCTCTGCTGACCTGTAGAGTCCTTTGACTGTGTTTAGAGAGGGAAACATTTGGAAGGCAAACATTTAGTTTGATAGCATATTACGGGTGGGGAAGAGAGCATAAATTTTGTGTTCGGTACTCGGCGACACGCTTTGTTCACATATCCCTTGTTGACATTTACTTTGCACTTTGCAAATAATAAGCAAATAATAATGGAATGTTGCCGGCAACATGTTCGCCTGTGTGAACGCGAATGAAAAAACAAAAGAGAATTCCAGATGTTTTCCTTCCAAATGTTCGCCTGTTTAAACTCGGACTTTGGAAAATGTTTTTGATAGTACTAGAGCACTGTTGTAATTTCTCAGTGTGTGCCCGATCAATATCTGTTTTCTTTGCACAGTCTCGTTGATTAGGAGCACTATATTGCACTCCTGTAGTAATTTCTGGTCGCTGATACGTACAGGGCCAGTTTTGAAGATGCAGCTCAAGAATTTATTCAGGAAGATCTGCGGTCTGTTGGAGATTGTGTAATTTATCTTCCACAACTCACTGCCATCACAATTACATGGAATATTTTTAATTTATGTTTTACAGACAAATTCCAAGACTTTCACACTCGTTCGAGAGAGGCATACGCGTGCTGCGCTTTGTTGATGCTACATAACAAATAACCTTTCTGATTGCTTTTGAAATTTATGTCGAGTTGTTAATGTTACAACTCAACGCAACATTTTTTTTTTGTATTTTGATTCACAACTAATTTTAGTTGTCTTCGTTGCACATCCTAATTCGAGTCACAGCTTAACGAGGGAATTTAAGTGAACATCAGATTGAAAGTTGAGTTGGGTTGTAGTCAAGAATAAGAATGTGGCAACTACAACTCAACTATCAATTTAGTTGTGAATTATAATAGGGGGATTATATTAAAACCTACTTTCTTGCTGTTCTCACGTTGCCTGTTAAGTCTTTCTTGAATACCTCTTATTGAGTGCGACATGAGATATAAATATGAATGTCAACTGGATAATCCAGATCGTGAAGACGATGGCATGATTGTCATTGTATTCTCCTGCTTCAAAGTTTGTCTTAGTCATTGTGTTGCCTAGCATAATCAGGAGTGATAGTTTGGAGAGAACACATTCTTGATTAATGCCTCCGTGAATCTCGAATTCATGGCTCTCATGTCCTTTCAAACTTGCTATGAATATGGGTCCCTTTTTTTAAGAAAACTAACACTCAGTCAATTAATATGCCTACCAACCATTAGGTGTGTTACTATCTTTGGAAAAGGGATTGTGAGATAGAACAGATGGTGAAATTGAGAGAGCTTTATTTTTGCAACTCTGATATTGCTCGTTATATTAGTTTTTAGATCAGTGCTGTGGCGCCTCTGCTGTCAAGTAGGCGCATTAAATTTATTTAAGCTGTGTATCCATTTTGATTAATTAGTTTACTTTGCCGGCGATTTCGCTACAATGCTGACGAAGCAGGGCGCTAGCATACACTAGAATCAATTGCTACCGGTACTGTTCAGTGACCAGTGCTATGCCTTCGACCCTTGAATAGTCCAACAACAACAAGAAATACAATGGCACACCAATGTACATCTGAAAAATGCTGGATGCTATGATTTGCCTAAAACTGGGCTCCTTGGTAGAGCATACATACGTCTGATACTCGTATGTGTACACTTCAGCAGTGATGCTGAATGTTTGCTGGTATATGTTTTTAACCCTAAAGCATTTTTACTCTATTTCATGTTTCAATGTTTCATACATGTTTTTACCTATGACACGTGTTAGTTGCATAAGTTGTTCTCGAATGTACAGATACGAATGATATAAAATGTATTTGTTGTAAATACCATGTTGTTTGTAGCATGATTATTATTTGTTTAAATAGTTTTTGTTTTTGATATTTTTAAACGAGGGCGTGTATATTCCATATTGCCAAACGTTTGTGGCAGCAGCAGCAGCAGCTACAACAGCAACATACAACGAGTCAACAGTTTGTTTATGAAATGTATATTTAATTGAAAATGTTACATCAGGAATATACATTTAAATGTTATTTTTATCAAAGTTATTACACACACAATAACATACAATTTACTAAATTTTAAATATTCCCCAACAAAAGAGCAAAGAGGGTGCAAAATGACAGGTTATTATTTTTCAGTTTTCCAATTTAATATTCCATATAATTTGGAAAAATGTTTTTTTTTTGCCACAGCAGATACATTTTTAGATTTAGTAATTTTGTCCGATAAATAATTAAATATCAATTATAGCAACGAAATTGTCATTTAGCAAAGCCAAATTACACTTAGCTTAAACTATTTTATTAAATTTCCATAAATTTATAAAACATATGAAAATGCAAATTTCATTCAGCCAGAGCTTAGCTCATTTGAAAGTTCGAAAAGTGATTAAAAATAGATAATAGACAATTTTATGGATATTTAGATTGGCAGGATTGAAAGTACATTTGTCAAAAAGGTAACAGAAGTATTTTTAATAAAGATTTGACCTATGAAAACTTATAAGTGGACATTTTTCAGATTGATTGGATTTCAGCCAACCTCGAAATAGATGACACAAATAATGTGTGTGAAGATAACTCCATCAGTTAGCTTCGTTTTCAAGAGCCCTGTCTTAGTTTACATACATCTCGCTCAGAGACTGTGAAGTTAAAAAATTTCTCATTTGAAGACTGTTAAGTTAACATAATTGATATTCTATAACATTTTAATATATAAAAATTTTTGAGAATGAAATCGGCCAAAATCGAAATGGTAAGGATAAAGTGGTTAAGTGGGTAGAAGCACAAGGCATCGCTAGACTCAGAACTGAAGAGATTTTATTCAGAATCATTATAGATTCTGAAAAATATTTGGATACTATTATTTTTAATCATTTTATAAACAAAGTTTTCTTGACTTTACTGATCCCCCTGGAGTACTCTTATGGGCCTTTGGGAGTTGCAGAATTTTCTTAACCATTCTTTAGAGAATTCCGGAGATAACATTTCTTGAAAATCATAACATTAAATTAAAAAAAAAACAATCTCTACTGACCCACATTCTGACAAAGTAATTACGTTCAATCGCTAAATTATAGCAAATTTGCATATAAATTGTTTTTTGTCTAGTAACCCACTTCTTAATTTGATTTAAAATATAATTGTTAAATGTATTTCATATTCTTTCCATTTTATTAGCAGCTTAGAAGATTAATTTGTATAATGATGAAGTAACATTTGTAGTTGTTGAAACGTAAATTGTCAATTATATATTTGCTTTCACAATGCCGCCTTGTTTGCTAAAAGGGCTGAGTTATTTTATTTCCTTTCTCTATGTCAAGTAGAACTGCGAAAATATTTTCCAATTGTTATAAATTTCCACAAAATTAACCGCAAACAGTTTTTTGCAAATTCTTTTTTTTTTGCAATATTTTTATTTGACTCGCAGTCATCGTTATTGTCGTTGTATAAGTTTCGAGTTGGTTGGTATGTGTTTGGTTGTAGTTGAGTTTGTCAAGCGAATTAAGCCGTTTAACTACTTATACAAATGATATGAACTTGTGCGCTTGTTGCAGTTGTTACTTGTGACTTGTGACTTTTGTGGCGCAAAAGTTGCTTGTTACAAAATACAAAAGTTGAACAAGAAAAATAACTCCCCAAACAATTGTTAATCGTTAGCGATTTGTTATTAAAGTCAACGAAAAATAAATAAGGGAAAATAGAGAAAGAGAGCAAAGGGAAAGGTCACAAAGTCATCACGTAACTTTCGCCAAAAATGCAAAATATTCTGGGAGTTTCTAAAAACCTCTTAATTTCGTAATGGGTAAAATTAAAGCCTCAATCAATTTTAGTATTCCCAAACAATTGTATGGAAAGGTTGTTGTTGGTAATAAACTCGACTGCATGCTTTTGTTCATTAAGCCTCTTACCGTTTAAAACTCGCTCTCCCTCTCTTTTCCACTCTCTTTCTTTCACTGTGTGTTTCACTTTTTTTTGCATTTTCCTCGTTAAGTATGCATAAATTATGCACTGGTTGGTAATTATTCTTAAATGCAATCGCTTATGCATTCAACGGAAACGGAAATAGTTTGGTTAGAGTTTTCTGGGTGGTGGTATTATTTGCCAACAATACTTGTTTTCGGCTGTTTATATGTGCATGAATACAAGTATGCATGTATATGTATTTAAGTATTTATAATTTTGTTGGTTTCCAATAAAATGCAAAAGGTTTCAAACATAAATCTTGCCAACGGAAATATTTTATGATAGTCCTTTTTCTGTTTTTATTTTTGGTTGGCGAAATGGTATAAATAAGGTGCATTTGTTTCTGTGTATTTGGTTCTGGATATTGGCTGCAGCATAAAATAACAGCTGCAAGTGACGCCTATTTAAATGGTTGTGGCATAAGTATAAAAAAATCTAGTAGAATGGTTTTATTGATATTAAGCAGTTTTCAAGATATTCAAAAACTTCTGAATTATAATGAGGATTTGTTCAATAAGGCAAAACAAAATTGTGAAAAAAAATTTTTTGTGAATTTAACAGCTGAATTACATTTATGTTGACAAATACGAGTACACTTTACAATTTTTATGTGTATATTTGTGCATCTTTTTTGTTTGGTAATTTTTAGCTGAATGTAATTAAATATTATTTTTTTTTTATAAAATATAATAATTTTCAAGCTCTATGACAAATTCTTATTACCATAAGTGCTTTAATTTTGTATTCAGCTTGGCTGAATACCGTATTCTTAACAATTAATTGGTAATTTATTTATAAAAATTAATTTTACATTAACTTTATTAGCTGAATTGCTAATTGAAATATATTTAATAAAATTATATGCCATAAAGTCGCTTACAGTTTAATCTTAACTTAGCTGAATAGAGATTTCACCAAACAACTTTTTAAAAACATTGAAAGCAATTGTTTTGGCTCAAGTTCAAATCCGAGTTAAGCCATTCTTTTTAATCTTAGAATTGTTTTTTTTTTGATAAATTCATAAATTTTTTTATAAATAGTAGAAATTGCACTTAATTCCTTTCAATATAAACCAAAAATATAACTTACAAAAATATAACTACTTAAAAAAAATTTTTTAAATTTTTTTTACTGTGATTAAAATTTTTAAAATTTTTTTTACTGTGATTAACTTTTAAACATTTTATTATTTATTTCCCGGAGTCTATTTCTTTATCTTCTATATCTTTTATTACAAGTGATAAAATTCTATAGAAAATTTAAATGAAAAGCGCTACATTTTTTAAAGATTTCTGTGGAAATTTTCTAAACGATTTGATTACATAGAATAATGCTTTAAGCTGCTGAATTTACATTACTTTCAATTTAGATTAGTGGTCGAAGCGTTGCTTTCTATAACGAGCTAGTCAGTCAAGTATTTCAAAGTTCGCTCACTTGTTTGCAATTTAAACACTTTGTTCGATAGGGAATGCTATAATCTCAAACTAAAAACACATAATCGAATCAGATCGTCATCGACAAGCGGCAATTAGACTGCATTTCTACGTCATTTTAAAATGAATTATGTATTTGCGTGGCAACTTGATAATGATTTCTGTTATTCCTGGTTCACACACAGCAATTTTTGACTGATCAGCTTTTGTTAAATTTCCTATTACAGTTGTCACAGAGATATCTGTTTCAACTATTTTCGTTTTCTTTTTTATATTTTTTAATAGCACTTTTTCCCAAAATTAATATTTTACATAATTAGTAAAATATTAATAGTTTTATTAAAAACAAATTGAAATTGGTTATTGAGGGGTATAGCTTGTTCCTATGCGCATTTCACTGTTGCTAATGCAGATCAGCAGGGAACTTTATCCCAAAAATTTCTTAGAACAACTGGAGATATTATTAAAATTATTAAAACAAATGAAAAGTTTAAACAATATCGAAAGTAGCAACAAGAACTCAATAATCAATCAATCGTTTTGTTGACTTTTTTTTAATTTTAATTGTAGTTGTAAGAGGTTTGTGGAAAATGTAAAAACAACAACAGCGACAAATTCACTAGAGAGTGATGCTACACAAGCGTTTTTTTGTATCCGACTGCTGGCAAGTTAACATGGGGTGCTTTTTATGGGAATTACTGAAATTTTAGTTTTCAAATTTCTTCATCGCACTTATTCCATCTTTTTCAAGGTAAATAAAATTAATATCGTGCACATCTATGTAAACACCCGTTTGAAAACATCTAAAAAATCGTGTTTGCCTATTAATAATATAGATACATTTTTTCTTTTTATTTATTTACTTATTTTTTGTAAAGGTTCATAAACTTGCAATTCAGCCACCAAAACGAAATTAAAAACAAATTTCTTTTAACTATTGCTTGCCCAAACACAGAAAATCTCTTCTTCAGTTAAATATAATTATTACTCGTATCAGCGCAAGTTTGTGGAAAAATGTTTTCCTCTTTTAGAAGAGAAAACCACAACATTTGTATTTATACTTTTGTTATAATTTTTTGTATTTATACTTTTTTATAATTTTTTGTTATTCCATTGTTTTATTTTAACTATTGTTAAAGTACTTTAAGCTGTTTAGAATCTAGAAGTAAAAAATAAATACGAAATAGTCGTAATAATTTACAAGAATAAAGTGGAGAATTTTCCGGAAATGAAAGAGAGTAAGAAAATTCTATTGTTTAATGTTGCTCAACTGAAAAAGTAAGTTAAATTGTTTTTAACGTTTGGTTATTAAGTTTCTGTCTGTTTCTATTCGTTTATTTATGTATTAAAATAAACGGAATATTTGTTGAGGTTTGCTTAACAAATATTTAACTTTGTTTTTACATTTATTTAATAAAGCTTAAAATTAAGTATATTTTTTTTGTTTGTTTTGTTCTAAGGAAAATTATGAAAATAGAATTAAAAACTTTTTATTTTGTTACGTGCTACCGTTTTATTTCTGTTTGAATTTCAACACATTTTTTTAATACTTTTCGCTGGGAACACAATGACATCTTTTGACACGTTTTCCTTTTGTTCGCACACGTAGCAGAAATTTTGTGAAAATTTTGTTGAACTACGAAAAAGTGTTGGGCACGTAGCCTGCATAAGAAGAGAAAGAATGAAGCCAAAAAGCTGAAGTATTAAAAATAAGCTTAACTCTTAAACACAATTACAACGTTAAGCGAGAAAAACAACAGCAGCTTATCTTAACGCTTTGTCGCCTTAATTCCAAGTAAACTATTTCCATCACTCTAAAATGTGTGACACATTTTACATTTTTGAAATAAAACTAATTTATTACGAAATATTTTTCATTGTTAAAAAGATGACAATGTTTGTTGTTTTTTTTGTGTGTTTGAAAAACATCCAAACAATTTGTGCATGCTTTCCTGTAATAATCAAGTAGTCAAAACTTATTTGGTATGCGAAACGTTAACATTTACTAATAAAAAAGCAAATACTTCTTTCATTCAGCATATAATATTTAAAGTTAATTTTCTCTTACACTCTTCTAGTGCATATCTGTAGGCGCTTTGTAGCTTGCATGCATGCACGCACACATACAAATGCTTTAGTGTTTATATTATTATTTTCGACAATGAACTTGAGCCTGCTTCAAAGAGGATACATACATATACATATATGCAGAATATATTATAGCGGAGTCAGTAAACATTCAATGTTTTTTTTTTATTATTAAATAATGCTAGTTTAAGATGAAAAGAGGAAGTATTCCTAATTTTTGTTCATACTGCAGTACATTTTGGTACGTGTTCAAATAGTTTTCGTTTATGTCTACGAATCATTGTTCCTCACGTAGCAGACAAGTCTAGTCTAATCTAAAACGAAACAATTTTTTTGGCGAAATCTTGTGCAACAAAAAAAAATTCAGCCTAACACTTTCTTACCAAGCGGTTTCTTTTTTTTTTTTTGTTATTGAATAGTACCAATTTAAAATTAAAGAAAACAAAATACAGCAAAAAACTTTTACTGACATGATATTAATGCAGGAAAATAAAAAATATCAAATATATTTTATATATTTTTTTTTATAATTTTATATATATTTTTTTGCAAATTTAAGGCGGTAACAGCGAATTTATAAATACTAACATTTCCTATGGGCGACTCAATCGAGCATATACTAGAATTATATATTAGCCATTTACATAAATACATACGATAAAATACAAAAAAATATCGTTCTAAATAAGCAACTTCACAATTATTTGCTCTCTTTTGTTTACAAAATATGTATCGCAAGTTTCTCTGTCTCACTTCCTTGCAAAAGCAAATTGAACAATCACATTTTTCAATTTGAAGCTGATACATGCGTGTGCAGTAGGTGAGGCTAGATTAGTAACAACTTTAAACACCTATAGCTCCCAAAATACTGAACCGATTTTAGCAAAATATAGATTGTGCATGTTTGTGAATAAATATCTACAAAATTATATAAGATTTGTCAAAATCGGCTTTAAAATATAATCGTAAAAAGGATATAAAAAAAACTTGCTTGTCCATTCATTATATAGGTAAATAAATATAAATAGAGAAAAGTATCATTAAATTAGATAATAATAACTATATTGAAATCAATTCAGCAAGAAGTGATAACAGGATAACGTCACAAATGATGCAGCAAACAAATAAAATTCTATATATTATTTGTCTTCAATTCAGTTAAAATTTTCACTATTGCTTACGTACACACATCCAAACATATCGTTCCTTTATTGCAACGTAGTGATATCTCAAAAAAACTTGTTCGTCAGAAAACGAGTTTAAAGTTTTTAATTTACATTTACATCAATGGAAAAATAAATAAAGTATTCTCCCCTCAAGAGGTGAGTAAATAAGTAATTTGTATAAATTTTTAATACAAAATGAAGAATATATATATATGTATATACATATAATACTCAAAAATCACATTTTTTGAGATATGACTATGTTGCAATAAAGGAGCGATATGTTCATATAAACTGAAGATGTGCATCGCTCATGACATTAGTGTGATCACGCATGATCATTATTTTTTTGTTTCAATTACGTGAGCGTGCATGTACGTGGGCATAAAAATTTTACCGTGAGTGAGCATGCATGAGTAGATTTTTAGAGTGATTGTTGTCTGGTTTTTTTTTGTTTTATTGTAATTTTTTTCGTTCAATATTTTTAATTATTTTATAGTTTTTTTTTTATATTTTTGTTGTGAGTATTTCGTGAGCTTGAGTTTTCGTAATTCGGACTACTTTTTTCAGCTCTTGTGAGCGTGCATAAGCATGAGCCAAATATAAAGGGATCTGCATGTACGAAAAAAATTTTTTCTTTACGTATTTCAAATATTCGGATAAAATAAAATATAATATAGATAAACTGAACAAAAATTTTTTCTATCCAAACCAAATTCTCTACCATGCATAAGTAAAATATTTTTTATCGTGATCGCACGTGACCGTGAGTGAAAAGTTACTCACGATCACATCTCTAGTATAAACATATGTACACCCAAAAAGTAGAACTAGCGACAAACTGTTGTAAGAATGAAAGCTCTTTCAGACAAATTATGCAATTTAATTATGTTTATTAAAAGGTTTAAGTAGGTTTAATAAAACTCTTATTAAAAGTTATTCAGCGAAGTGAAATATTAATATAACGTCATAAGCAACACAATAAACAAACAGAAATGTATTAAATATTTATATATCTTCAATTCAGCTAAAATTTTCATAATTCAGCGAACATTGATTACACAACTTTACTCAATGAAAACAGAACTAAGGAAATTCTGAAAACTTATTATAACTACTCAAATAAAGATGTACATTCAATAAAATGCATAAAAAAGTTTTTAATCAACTTAAAAAAAATCACAAACTTGCAACAGTTTTCTAATGAATGAGTCGATAGTAACACAACAAAAACTTCAGACTTTTTCTTTTAACTCTAAAACGCGTTAAAAAAAGTAAAGAGCGCAAAAAAAGGAATGCAAGACGAAAAAAAGTTTGCTGGAAATAAATTGTTCCTACTTTTTTTTAATTTCAAACATTTTTGTTCCTGTTCCTGCCGAAGAAAGCGATAAAAAATAAAGTTTTCTTCAGCGCAACAAAATCAGCGAAACGTAAAAGTGTTCAAAGTCAGCTTTACTTCATTCAAACTTAACATAGAAAAAAAGAAAATCGAAAACACAAAAAATCACTCTCTGATTTAGCAGAGAGGACAAAAAAAACTTTGTAAAATGTTTTCTGTCATGCTATTTAAATGTTGATTTAAGTCTAGAGTTAAAACTCCTTTTCTTTTTTTTTCTTCTATTTTGCATTTGTTTGCTGTGTCGCTTCTACTTCAGCCGTCGATAAGAAGTGGGGCGTTAAGCAAAGTTTTTTGTTGTTTTTGAAATTTCTTTTTTTTTTCTCTCCCATTTTTAAGGATTTACTTTGTCCTTTACTGGCCCAACATGTATACATTTATAAAAACTTGTTATGTTTAGTTCTAGAAGATTTTTTCGTTAGAACTTTAAACTCAAAAGGGAATTAGATTAAAATGTTGTTTTCAAGGATGACTGGTTGATATAAAACACCACAATAACATCAAAAACAAAATAAAAGAAGACGCAAACAAAATTTTTGTTTTCTGCATGATGCAGCACAGCAAGTATGTGCAATTTATAACAATTTGTTTTTAGAGGATGTAATTAAACAAAGCAGGACATAACTGTTAATATAATATAGCCTGTTTTTGTAAGCTGTGCTAAAAATAGGTTATCCACCTCGCCCCGATGTGGTGGCTTAAGTGTCGGGTGTAGTGTCTGTCTTAGAACTTTTACTCGGACAGTCTACCCGGGACACTAGCGATCCTGTCCGTCTCCTCAATCCTACTTCCCCTACTTTTAAGGTCAAGGTGGTAGACAGTACTGGTGAGCACATGTATGGCTAGTTAATGGGTAAAGAAAATAGTTGCTAACAGCTTCCCTCTGGCGTTGATGGCAAAGTTCAGTTGTAATTCTAGCCAAGTCCGTGGAAGCCATCCCTGCGCGAGATGGTCTTCCTTTTACGGCTTACTCGTGGGAACAAAAACTGGACAACATAAACAAAAACAAACTTAAACAAATGGAAGCACTGACCCCTGTGGTCACACCAGGAATGGAGAGGGGATTGGCGAGTGTATCAAAACCCATTAATTCATTTTAATACTTCTAGAAATTATTCTAGAACTAATGTTTTTAGCAGTATTCTGATAAAAATAGAGTACATTAACAATATAAATATAAATAATTTTCTGCGTAAATAGAAGACAAAGGAAACAGCAAAGAATCAATTTAACAAACTCTGTCAAAAGTTGTATGTTGCATACAAGTTCTTGGTGATTTCCTCGTAAACACGTTTATACAACTTTTACAAAAGGTTGTAATTTGACTGATTATTATTTTGACTGATTATTTACAGTTTCGAGCCCACCAAAAATATCTTCATATGATTTTCGAAAAATTAAATGTTCGTTCTTATTGTTCACCTTAAATTCCATATATGCAAAAAAAAATTATTAATCAATCATCGAAAACATTTCTTTCAATACAACCAATGCACCTTCCACTTATATGATTTACTGCAGTAATCTCAATTAAATTTCAAACTGAAAAAAAACTAGTCAACCACAGAAATTCAATATCCTCCAACTGCCAAGGAAACCACAGTCATTTGCACTTTTCAATAACAAACAAAAAGGAGCAAAAACTGAACTTGAACTAAACTTGAACAAAAAAAAATTAAAAAAAATAACAACAAAAATAATTTAACCTTGTTTGATGATCATTTTCCCTTCATTTTATACTGCAATTTTGGTTTGTTTTATTATTTTTTTTTTCTTTGCCTCATTGTGTGACGCCATTTTTATGTTCAACTAAAACCAGGATGAAAAAAAGGACTGTTGTGCTTTATTTCTACAACTGATGAAGAAGTGGCTAAGTGAATAGAAACAAAGAAGTTGGCATAAAGAGAGCGAGAAAAAATTTAATTCTTATGAAACACATAAAAAGCTTTCAAGCATTTTCAACATCATCTGAAAGCATCAACATCATCATCCAACTCATCATGCACATAATCATCATTATTGTCAACACCAGCAGTAGTTGGAAAATAAAAATTATAAAAAGAAATCATGAAAATGACAAATAAAATGCCTTCATATAGTCTGACTATAGAAATGAACGAATATCAACTGATGACGTCGTCTGTCTACTTATAATCGCGTGTGTAAATGAAAATGTTTGCTTTGAAAAAGACATATTTTCACGTTACGTACAAAATTTCTTTTGAATGTGTGCATTTGTTTTTCCTGTAAATGAAGAAAAACAATTAAAAGAGTTTTTCGTCGAAGAAAAAAATATATATAATTTTACCGGGTTGACTCATTGGTTGTTTTGTTTTTTATTTACTATTTCATTTTCATCGTTTTACGCTTTAAGGTGGCATAATCAACATCGTTAAAGCACAATGGGAACAGATGAAAATCATTCGAGTACGAACGACTTCAATTTAAGCTACACGCGACATTTTAAATTTTAAATTAAAAAATTCCAGAATATTTTTATATTCAGTGACACTTTATCTCAGCTGAATTGCCACCACTTGTTTTAAATTTATTTTGATTGGAGTAAAATTTGTATTTTATCATTGGCTGAATTGCAAATATATTTTAAGCAAAAACTTTTTCTCTTTACTTATTTCCAATATTTGGAACAAATTAATTTAATTCAGCTAAACTGAGCAGATATTTTTTCCAAACAATTTGCATGTTTCTCAAGCAAACTAAATTCTGTATTTTAATTACTACGATCTTAGTTTTGTAGTCCGCTACGGTTATTAAGACTTTAAGATAAAACTTTAAGTAAATTCAATTTATAATCCTGTAATTATTTTTCACCCCAAGACTTTTTCTAAATTATTTTCAATATTTCATGGAAATTCGGGAAATTTAGCTGGCCTTAATTGAACAGTTACTTAATTGAACAGAACTGACAATTGGCTGAAATTCGCTTAGCATTTTTAAAAATTAAATAAAATAAACAAAATTTGCAATTCAGCTAATTTTTTGTTAGCTGAATTACATATTTTTACGCCAATATTTTATCTCTGGACATATTTTTAATATTCATTCAGTGTATGCAAAATGCATTCGATTCAGCTAAGCTGAATTAAATTTTTTTTACTTATTTTACTTATTTCTTGAGCAAATCATTTCACTTATAAAGAAAAATAAATCCTAAATCTCAAAAAGTTGGTTTTTTAAGTAAAAAAAATATTTTTAGCTCTCAAATTTATCTTCAAGAATTGTACTTTCATTCCGGTCAACTTAAAAAATCCTTTCTTTGCTAAAAAATAAAATTGTTGATTTTCACATAATTCGAACTTATTTCGCAAGCGATTTAAAACTAAAAATTTAAACAAGTTTGAGATTCAGCTAATTCTTTTTGGCTGAATTGCATATTGATCCCCGGAAAAATGTATGTCTCAACATAATTCCAATGTTTAGCGAAAATTCATTTAATTCAGATGTGCTAAATTTATTCAGCTGACCTGAGTTGAAATTCTTCCTTTATAATTCATATACTAGATGTGCAAAAACAGCTTTTATCAACTTATTTTAAGTTCTTGCTGCGTTCTTTTCAAACCAATTTTCAAACCAAATACATTTTCCTTATGTAGCGCTGCTTTAAAATTTTCTGTCGAATTTTATTTAAAAAAAATTGTTGTACTTTTATGCTCACGTTCTTACTTCTTTTAGCTTTTCGCAGCAAAATTATTAATGACTTTTCTTAATTTGTGTGCACGTGTGCACATGGGTGTGTGTGTGTGTGTGTGTGTGTAGAGCTAAAGTTTTTCCTCGGGATTTTTAATTAAATTTAAAATCTTTTTCCCTGATTCTTTGTTAATCTTTTTCTTTGTGTGCTTTATTGTAAACAAAAGCACAGACTTTTTTGTGGCAACAGGAAGAAATAAAAATGAATTTAGTTGCTTAAAGAGAAAAAAAAAACTCACCATTTGTTGTTGATTTTTGGGCTTTTTATGCAGATCAGGCACCTTAAAGGATGTAACAGCCTCTATCACATCGGCCAGCAACAGACCATCACGACAATCGGCGGAGAGATCAGTAACCTTCTTTTTTGATTTACTGCGTTCCAAATAGTAGTTGGCCCAATCGGTGTAGATCTGCAAAAGCGAAACGAAATGTAATGTATTCCTAAGGACTTTTAAGGATTCAAAACAATTATTTAATAAAGTTCGTCTTATGAACTACTAAAGCTTTGCACAGAATTTCGTTTAGTTAAACTTAATTTTAATTACCTTTTGTATATTTGAGATTTCGTTATGTAGACATGCATATATTCCTAAAGCCTCTTATAACTTTTTGTTGTATACATACTATATATGCCAGGATAATGCATCTTCCTTGTCCTTAACATGTTTAAATAAGAATTCAAATACCCTTTTCTCTGTTGTTTTTCTTTTCTAGTTTCCTGTAAGCTATTAGAAACTCATTAGGAAAGAGTTTTATTTAGAACAAGATATAGAAGCTAAATTGCAATTTCTTAGAGGCACCACATGCAAAATATTATACAAACATTTGCAACCATTAAGAAAAGGGAAAATTAGAAAACAAGAAAACGAATTTTCGTAACAAAACTAATGTAAACGAAAACTTGGGAAATTTCCCTAAATTGTTGTAATTATTGTTGCCAACAAACAAAAAAATTAGCTGTAGAGCAATAATTTTTTGTTGTTGTCTTATGCTCCTTGCAGGAGTAAATAGAACAAATATATATGAATGCTTTTCAATATTAAAACTTTCCTTAAAGTTTGTAAATGAATACAAAATATTTGCTTTAATGCTGAAAGCGGGAAGCTACTGATGCTTATTTTTCTTTTATAAGAAATGTGCCATGAGTAGTTATTAGTTTGAATGGCCTTTAGATCCTTTAGAAAGCAAACATCTTAATTATTTTGATAAAGTCAAGTTAATTTTCTTTCCCTTTTTTCGTGTTATGGAAAAAGGATGTTTATTTAAAAAAAGTTTATGTTGACCATTTTATTTTGGGTCAAGTGAAGTTTGTGCGGCAGGAATATATTGTAATCCTTTTTTTAACTATTTGCTTAAAGTCCTTATTTAATTTCCTTTTCGAAAAAGAGATTTATAGAGAAGTGATAAGGTTTATGACACACCAAGGAAATAGTTAAGCAAATTATTGTCCTTTTTGGGAATGGCGTTAAGTATTTTAATTTAAAGTTTAAATTGCTTCACATAAATAAGGACTCAAGCCTGCAGGGGAGGGGGGAATTCTTAAATGTTTGTGAAAGATTTTGAATTTTTTTCCATAATGATTATTAATTATTTCATTTTATTTAACCTTATTTTATTTACTTTAAGGTCCGTGTTTTCATTAAAAATAAAGGAATATTTTTTTAAATCAGCACAAAAAGCACCTGAGCACAAATACTTTTCTATTATTAGTTATTTATTTTATTTGCAAATTTAGCAAGCTGGATTTAGCTTAACAAAATGACTCTATCTTTTTCCAGACAAAAGTTGTATATATTATAAGTTTATAATATTCTTTTATATTCTAAACTCCTTTTATTTACTTTCATGCAAATAACTTTGTTTGGTAACATTTACACTCAAGTTCATTCTTAGTCAAGTTTAGTTACATTATCGGTGAATAATATTTTTAAAAGTTTAGTTTTGACACCCAAAATTCAATTAAAGTAAATTCTTTTAAATGGTTTTACATTGTAAACAAACCTTGGCATAGTCTGCAATATTGTCGCAGGATCCTTGGTAGCTAACACAGCGACCCAGCATTTTGGTAGTTGGTTCTTTTATTCTTTTTTAAAGTTTATATTAAAAATTTCAATATAAGCGACACATTTTTGTGGTTTTTAAACGCCTTAAAGTAGGCTTTGTTTAAGATTTAGTGAATAAAGCATTAATTTAGGCTGCAGATATTACATGGATTTCCTTTATTTATTATATTGTAAATACATTTTTTGCAGGCGTTTTTATTTGCGAACACAATGAAACGGAAACACTATAACGGCGGCATATCGGCGGCATTATATAATAATTGTATATAATTATATTTCACATATCATTTAACTTGTTGCTTTGATACTTTTTTATTTACTTGTTAGTTATTAAATTTCATCTAATTTATTTTATTTGTTTTATTTGTTATTACATAAAATCTTCGTTTTCTGTTCGGAGTGGATTCCGTGATGGCGTAAAGCGTCCTTTCTTAACCCCACCCTCTCACACAAAATGAATCAAATATCTCTTAAATTTTATTGATTTGTTAAAAGTAAATTATAAATAGTTTGTATTTCATATAACATCTCAATGTGCACTAGATATGGGCACCACCCACGTGACTATTGTGAATCATGCGTTAACACGCATTGTTTCATATTTAAGAATTTTATAATTGTATATTAGATTTTTCTATTTACATTCAGAAATTTGAATTTATAAATACTTATAGGCCGTCCCTGGAGAAAAAGTCATATCTACACATTCTATACAAAGTTTAACGACTTGCATTCTTGTATATAACCAGTGCTATTCGCAGTACCTCTACGGACGCATTGGGGATGCTACTGCACCTACTACCATTGGACCTAGTAGGGAAGGAGATAGCAATAACCTCAGCAAAACGTCTTCTCTGTTTAAGGGAAATGGTACCGGCCACTGCAGAATACTCGAAGATGAAGCTTGGGGGTGGAGGATTGACCAAACCTCCACTTTGTTGTTACACGAACGTCTTTAAAAAACCTGAATACCACCTACAGAATCGTGGAGAAGGAAAAGCGTTGATTTTTATACGGACGGCTCCAAAACACAAGAAGGTGTGGGTTTTCGTATCGCAAAGCGACTTCCAGATCACTGCAGTGTCTTCTAGGCAGAGATCCTTGCTATAAAAGAAGTTGCGGATTGGCTGAAAGTGAATGTTACTCCAACGACTTTAATTAACATACGAGTATAAACTGATAGTGGAACAGCTATGGCACTTGAATCCCGGCTTCTAAGAATAACAACAGCCATTGACTGCCGTCCATATCTAAACGAGATGGCAGAGCAGTTTGATATTAGGATCACCTGTACCCCGGGGCATAGAGGCATTCAGGGGAATCATATGGCTGATGAGCTAGCTAGAATTGGTAGAACCTTACAAATTCCACCGGATTCGGAATGTGTGGGTTTACCCCTACTCTCTAGCAAACTTAGACTTAAGCACAAGACAAGAAGATGAAACAAATAGAAGATGGGAAACAAGAAATGATTGTATGATCACCAGGAAGCTGTGTACCAATCTAAATAGGGAAAATACAGCTTTTTCGCTTTTAAGAAATAGGAAATAAATCAGTGATAACCGGACACTGTCTCATAGGCAGGCATGCACAAGGGTTAAAGGTCGATTATAATGATTTCTGCCGCAGCTGCCAAGATATCGATGAAGAGGAGAGTGTAGAACTTTTTCTGTGTCACTGTCCCATAAGCCGAGTCCCCGTGGTATCACAATGGACCAAAACGCTCTAAGTGAGTCAGAGATTTTGGCTGCCACTCTTAACTAACCTGACCTATAGGTTTTTTTTCGTGAGTATTTCGCGAGCGTGAGTTTTCGTGATTGTGACTAATTTTTTTTTTACTTGAGCGTCAGTGAACGTGAGCCAAAAATATGAGGTCGTGCATGAGTAAAATTTTTTATCATAAGTATGCATGAGTATGAGTAAAAAGTCCCATCTCTAATTTGCACATAAAAACTCAAAGTGCGATTCGCAGCTGGTCTCTAAAGTTATCATTTCCGATTACATTTTGCAACTGGCTCAATTTTTTTATTACATCCTTAAGGTGGAGCTTGTTGTATATTTATTGCACTAACCAGCCCCTGTTGATGCTTATTTACGCACAATTTTCTAGTTGTCATATGAATCAAGTGCCAGCAACTACCTCCTCTTTAAGATATGCTATAAATAAAATTACTTTTCTTAGCAATTTATTTATCCACAAGGAAATGCTTATCTATAAAAATTAATTTGTAATAGTATTAAAGTAAAGACACACCTCGTCCTTACACCTCTTTCAAGGCTTAATGTTTACTTTTTAATGCCAGTAATATCATTAAGGAAATCAAAGCCTTCTTTTCAGATGTTCTTCACTTGAACTTTCTTTAAGCAGATTTTATGCTGATTTAACACCAACAAAAAAGAAAGAAGAGCAATCTTTCAAATGTAGTTAGTTCTATACAATAAAACAAACCATTAATTCTTGAAATCTAAAGCTGTTTGACTTGTTTCCTGTTTTTTTTCCTTTAGTTGTAAGCTTGATAAATGTTTTTCAAAGCTAAAACTTCTAGTGTTGACAAGGGTAAGTCACTATATATTTGAACAACTAAGCAATTATGCAAAAAGCTTTGGTCATCTAAATAAACTAAATGGAGGTTAGAAAAACATCACCCTCTTTAAATTTTCTTGCAAGAAAATGCTTTCTTGGATTTTCAATTAGCTTGGCAGGCGTTTCACGTTTACGCCTTAAAGTATGTGCTGGCAAAATGTCTTATCGCTTGTGCTAGACTTGACTGAAAAGGGTTGTTCTTCATTTTGCCGTTATAAATATTTACCAAGTGTAGAAATAAATTTATTTTTATTTCCTTTTTTCTTTTTTTTTTTTTGCTTTTTTTAGAAAGAGATTGATAAAGTAAAGTCTCTAATGTTTTTGACATACTTTTAGGTGTTTTAAGAAAAGCATAATGCTAATAAATATTTACTTTTATTGCGGTAAAATGTTTGTTGAGCGCCTGTTGCCTAAAGATAGCTGGATGATAAAATTTTATGGTTTTAATATTTATATTTTTTATATTGCAGCGTCAGAAAAGGAATGATTAAAGTTTAAATTATTATTTTTATCGTTATTGCATACTTTTGGGAAAGGTGGGGTCTGTGGTTACTTATAACTAAATAATTCATATAATTTTAAGAAGGAAGCGGAAGAAATTAAAAAATATCTTGTGATGGTTTCTTTTTTAAAGAAAAATGTAACATTTATTTTACTTTTTTCCAACGAAAATGTTATTCAAAGTTTTCTGAAGACAAAACATTTTCTCGTAAGTGATGATACAATAATTTCTAATAAATTCACTTTTTCAAAAAAGCATTATATTGCAAATTTTCTATAAAAAGAGCAAAAAATGTTGCACTTTTTGTTAAGAAAACGCCATTAGTAAAAGATTTTTTTAGGTATTCTGCATACACATTTTTTGTTTTACATTTTTTAGTGGAATATTTTGAAATTTTCAATTCGAGATTCATAGCAAACTTGTTTTCATTAAAATTAAAATTTTTTTATTAATTAAATGTCAGTCAATACAATTACAAATTTCTAAGATCAAAGTCTTTGGTGGGAATCGAACCTATAATACCCAACCACATAATCGTTTCTGTCGAAAATGTTCAAGAGAACAATTTATTCCTGTTTTATCAGACGTTTGGTTAAAACAAAGTTTCTTTTACTCTAAATAAGCTTTTTATCTTTTGTTCCTAATTTCTTATCAATTGGTAGATGTAACACTTCCTCTTTTCATTTCGGTGAATTAGCACAAATAAATTTAAGTAGTTAAACCCTTCATTATTTCTTTTTACTAGTTAATTATTTTGTAATCTAATCAAACCATAATATTCGAAGATAAAATAATTGAAATATATAAATAAAAATCAAATATATTCGCATATGATATGAGATCAAAGTAAAGCATATTTTAAAGCGCAACGTCCCAAAAGTGAAACATATTTTAAAGTATTTTTAATCCTTCTTAACTGCAATACTCTTCGTATTTATTAAATTGCTTAACTTTTATTGCCTACGTTAAGGGTAAATTAAAATGTTTATTTAAATTGTTCTATATTGTTTTAAATTGTCTATTGCAGTTGCTTATTTTGCAAGAATTATTATTATTATTTCATTTTCTTAAGAGTATTGTATTTTATTGCTTGCCTTTCTGCCAGGTAACTAACTATCTGTGTACGTCCTTATTTCAATATTTCAAGCATAAATAAAAAATTTTAGAATTCAAAGTGCCTGCCAAAATCAATTTGCTTAAAAGGTGCACACACAACAGTTTTGACGGGTAATACAGTTTTATATTTGTCTGTATGTCTATCAGTCAGTCTGTCTGTCTGTCTGTCTGTCTGTCTGTCTGTCTATCTATTACTCTTGCCAAAGATATGTAATGAAGTTTTGTTGTGCCATTTTGGCAACTGGTTTTAAAACATGTTGGTAGTCAATTTTGATAGCTCTACTTTGAACACTTTTCAGCAAACATTTGTAAATATATATTTATAGAATACTCTATGGAATATCAAATACCAATAAAAAATTTGTTTTTTTTTTGTTTTTATCATAAAGACGTGGCAACTGCATTGTATGGTCTTTACTTCCTGCCGGTTTATTCCAACAGCATTTGAAGTATTACTTGCTGGTAGTAGTTGAAAACAAATTTGTATTTTGCTAGGCAAATATCTTTTATTTGCCATTTTGATCATGTTTTTAGCTTAATTTTAAATTGAACATGTTGTTGTAATTTTTCATAACAACTTTGATGGCACAAGTGGGTCACATTTATATTTGATGAGATCTCATCAAAAAAATTCCTGAATACAGAAAATGAACAATTACACAGTACATGTGCAAACGGAAGAAGGCTTTTTTAATATTAAGGTATTTTCTTAAAAGACATATTCAACAATTTAAAGGCTTTAAAATAATATCATTGCTGTAATAAATTTATTCATATCACAAAACTTTCACATATCCTAAGGCGTTACGTTGAATAATATTTGCATTTATCATAATGTCGCTTTCACTTTTCTATTTGAAAGCGCATAAATCGCAGTGTTTTTAGATTTCTGTGTTTGGAGAAACTAAAATTTTGTAAATGAAAAGTATTTTTGTTAAGCCTGGTCTGTTCTTAGGCTAAGATGGATGGCCGGTCATAAAGACCTCGCTAGTGTCGTGTTAGTGCTTAGCGTTCTGGTCTGTCCTTACTTCAGTAATTTAATTATTATAAACGACATTTTTTATAAGAAAGGGATTTTTAAATGTGCGATAATTGTTGAAGCAACAACTAAAACAAAGGAAATAATAATTATTAGGAAAACACCTTAAACCGAACAACGCCCTCTCATCAGCGTTGGAAGTTTCGTCCTTGCTGACACCAAAATATTGTTAAGTGAAATGCAAAGACACGCAATAACGACAATTATGATACCGGTTTTTATTCTTTGTTGTGTATTATTGTATGATATTAAACATAATTAGAACTCTAATATTTTAATTGTTTTTATTTACGTGGCTTTGCATTTCAGCTAACGATATACATACATATACATCGTCACATGACTTAAATAAATGCCGAAGTAACAAAAAATTTGAAATCGACTTTTTGACTGATTACGATGCTCCATATCAAAATACATGTCCTTGGAAAACTTTACATATTAAAATTTTACTAATTCCTTAATAAGAAATAAGATTAAACGAAAAAAATTTTTAAAAATGTTGTCCTCTTGTCCCCTAAAATTTATTCAATGTAACTTAGAGCTTTCATGAATTCATATGACGATATGTATGCATGTATGTATATTTTTAAATATTTCTTATTTATATTTCTATATTTTTGTTACTTTAGATGTTTTTTGCTTTCTTACATTGTAGGAATTCACAATGTAATTTTTTTCTCTAAGCATTCAAATAAATAAAAGAACACTTATAAGTGTCAATGTGTAACAAACAAAAATTTTGTTTGGAATTTTTTCCTTAAGAAGAAAAACCTCTTTCTAATTTCTTTTCTATTTGTGCTTTTTTTCTAAATAAAAAAAGTTTTCTTTTCTGTTTTTCATTATTTCTAATTGATTAGTTTTTTTGTTGCTTGTAAGTAAATAAAAGACATTTGACAGGTTTGACAATCAAAAAATACGACAGAAAAAAGGTGTACCAAAAAGTTTTTTATTGAAGAAAAAAATTAACTTTTTAAACAATATGCGGCTGCAAATATTTATCAAACACAAAATTTAAAAACATTTTTTCAGGTAATTACTTAAAGTGTTTCGATAATAATGAATCTATTCTAAGTTTTTCACGTGACTTCAAGTCAATAGTTTTTGACAAAATATACTTTTTTGGGTATACTTTGAAAGCATCTGTACGATCCTACGTTTTAGGCTTAATTGAGTAGATATTTTTTGCATTTTTAAAACTTTCAATACTTTCTCAAAACCGCAAATTATTGATACAGAAATTTCCGCTGACAAAAAAAATATTAAATAAGTAATTTCTTACCGATTTCTAATTTTTCCAATACAGTTAGAGTTAAGATTTCAAAAAATTTTAAGAAGACTTTTTGCCGCAAGTTTTTATAGAAATAATTTTTAAAATATTCGTAAGTTTTTATATTTTTTTATTTTTCAACCTTAACGTCATTTTTTTGTAATACTTTTCTAGTACTCCTATTTGGTTTTTTCATTTATTTTAAAAGCACTTTTAATAGCTATTAAAAGGAGATCTTTGTTGCTAATAAGTACTTTAAAATTCCACTCTGTTCTACTACTACAGCAAATTGCAACTCTGATTCAAAACAAAGCATGCAACAATTTGAATTCAGAACAGACAGTAAACAAAACATTCATTCAAAACAGGCGAACTTTGTTGAAGAGAGCACACAATTTTATTTAATTTTTGAAAGAACATTTCAATTTATTAACAATAAATTTATTCGATAAATAATACATTACTGCGTTTTTATTTTGCACGCCCGTTAGGGCGAATTACATTTATGAATGCTTTGCTTGCCTTGGTGATGTTACAAGTCTTTTGACAAAGTTTCAATTTTTAAAAATCCCCTCACTTTTACAAAAGAAGAAATATCAAGCAAGTCCTTTTTCACACTTGCTCTCCTAAAAATTTTTGCTTTAATTTAAAAAAAAAATCCATTATCCTAAAAGTATGCAAAGAAAATTTCTCTTTGACACAGAGCACTAAAAAAATTATATATATATGTCAAGAATTCCAGAAAAAAAATAATCAAAGAAATCTGAATAATAATTTCTTAGAAACGAAATTTTCTCATGCCTCTAAATTTTCCAAATCCCAAAAAAACAGCCTTGCATACATACTCATACGTAAATTTGTTTTCATTTTCCTTTTTATTTGCTCCTATAATTGAAAATATAATGAAACTTTTCCAATTGTCTAATACTTTCTAACCTTTAGGCTTAACAAAGCGCCTCAATTCTTTTTGACCCGGCCACAAAAGTTTTCCTGGTTGCTTTAATGATGGCATAGGAAACAAGGAAAATATGTTTTATAATTATTAAAACACGCATATACCAACATACTTACAGCTAACTAAAACAAATGAGCCTTTGGCAAATTCAACTCGTTTTTATTCAAGGAATTCTGTCTTAAAGGAGTTGCAAGGACTACTTGAAGGCTTAGCACTGGATTATTCAGTGCAAAACATTAACAGCTGTTGTTTGCCAATGTTTTTATAGGAAAACTGCCTTTGGTCATAATCATGAGAAAATCAACACCGTTAAGCAATTGCAAGACAAGATTCTCTAAAGAAAATTAAAGAATGAAAAAAACAACAACTCATTCGTCCTGCTTTTTTTTTCTTGTGACTTTTGTAGCTGGGGCTAAAAGGTGGACGGACTAATTAAATTAATGCTATTTGTAAACATAATAGACAAAACAAAACAAAAAAAAACAAGTAAGGGTGACTCCGAAAACATGAGCTAAACTGCCAGCCATAATTCATTACTTTTGCCCCAAATCAAATGGCTGTTGTAACAAAGAATGTGTTGTTTTATTGTTAGTGTTACAAAATGTTCTGCATACTTTTAGGTTAAATAAATTTTAATAATTGAAAAATGCTTTTGAATACACAAGCGGCTTGAATGGAGGAAAAGATGAAGAAAGAGACGAAGCGAGCGAGAGAGAGAGAATACAAAAGTTAAGGAATTTCTTGAAATCAAAGAAATATAACATGTGTAAGGAATTTAGGCTCTAAGTACAAGAATTTATTAATAAACAAGTTTTCACATATTTTTACTGCCTAAAGCTGTGCTACGGAATTTCATTGAAATATTTTTGCCACCAACAATCTTTGAAAATATTTATTAATTTAAACAGAAGTTAATTTGGCTTACAAATAAAGAAATAAAAACCCCATTTAAACTATTTCATAAGTAACACAATAAGATTAATAACCGAATATTTGGCATACTTTTGGGAGAGTTTTCTTTATATTCTTTTGCTCTTAATAAAATTGTTTAGAAAAATATCGTTGAATAAATCTTGCATGCTAACAAATCTAAACTATAATTTATGTTTTTTTTTTTTGAATAAATATTACTCGTATATTCTGAGCTGCTTAACATTTGTTTATTTTTGTGATTCTTCTTTCCACCCAACTTGACCACTAAAAATCCAATTATCATATAATTGATTTAAGCAATTGATCACATCTGTTCAGAAATAAAAAAGAAAAAAGAAAAACACCATCCTTCAATGGAAAAATTGAGACAAGGAATCACTACAGCAGTATTCAATGAACCGTAAAAATGATGATGACAATGATGATGTTGATGGCTGGTAGATTTTCTTGTTTTTATTTAACACACAGGAAACCTACACAAATACAAACATTTTGGCCACATGTAAAAATTAAAATGTTGTACAAAAAAAAGGAAGCATCTGCTGCAAGGAGTTTACTATTATAAATACCAGGCGTCATTTGCTATAAATACATTTAAACATACATACAAACGTGGAGACATATGCACGTTATATGAAAAGAAAGATGACAACAAAAGACAATCATTAGAATTGTTATTAATTAGAAGAGTTGGTGTTGAAATTCGTTACCACTTGTTTTCGGTAATATTTCTGGGGCTGAGGCGCAAAAACAATCGCTGGTGTGGATACTATTTCAGAAAAGAATTTTTGTAAAAAGTTAATTTTTTGCAAAATGTTTCTTTTTAATGTATCTTTAATCACAAATTATATTATTCCAAATATATTCTATTTTCAAAAAGTACTTTTTTAACAAGGTACTTTTTGTAAAAATTATTCTGATTTATTCGATCTTTTTATTATTTATTATTTTTTTATAAAATAAATCATTTATATTTATTTTCTGGACCTAAAGCTTGAATAAATTTTTTAATAAAAGGGTTTTTTAAAGTATTTATTTTAATATACTTTTTCAAAGATGCATCTATACAAAAAGTTTTCATTAGGAAAAGTACCCAGCAAACCTCTGATTTCTTATAAGAACAACATAAATAGTTTTCTGCACCAGCTATAAAGGGGGTTTCAACAAGAACTTGGTTTTTCTATTGTGGCAGCATCAACAACATGATGGTTTTGCCATTTTGTTTTTTGACGTATTCGTAGTAGATGCATTGGCAATTGTTACAATGAATTCAATTTCGCTCGAAAATCACATTAAAATAATTAAAAACCACTATGAACCACTGTTAAAGTTACATTTCGTAAAATTCGTTTGGTCGATACAAAATGTGCCAACAGCAACGCATGTTCGATCGTGTCATTCAACTGAAAACATGGCAGCCGTGAGCCACAGTGTTGAAGAAGATCCAAATTTATAAATTCCTCGACGTACTCAACAATTCGGGTTATCAAAAACCATCCCAACGCGAATTTCGCGTAAGAATTTGGCTTTGAAGCCTTACAGGGTTCAACTGGTAAAGGAATTGAAGCCGACCGACCATTCACATCGCCATAGATTCGCTCAATTCATTCAGGAACAACCCGCTGGTTTTTCTGAAAAAATAATTTTTCAGACGAAGCTCATTTTCACTTGTGAGGGTACGCCAAAAGCAAAATTGCCACATCTAAAGCTTCTGAAAATCCTAGAGCTATTATTGAGAAGCCTTTGCATGCTCAACGTGTCACTACTGTAAGGTGCGCTATGTGGTCTGGAGGCGTGATTGGATCGTTTTTTTCGAAGATGGGGCTGGAAATGCGGTAACGGTCAATGGATTACGCTATCGCGAGATGTTAACAACTCAATTTTGGCCTATTATTGATGACGTGGATATCACTGACATGTGGTTTTAACAGGACGGTGCCACATGTCATACAGCCAAATAAAACGATAAATTTATTGCAAGCCGAATTTCCCGATCGCATAATTACAAAAAAATCAGCTGTTAAGTGTCCAGATCCAGATCGTGTGATTTAACACCACTGGATTATTTTTTGTGGGGCTATGTGAAGGACAGAGTCTATATGAAGCCAATCGAATCGATTGCAGCCTTAAAACTCTGTGATGTGATTAACGGCATACAGCCGCCATTTTACCAAAAAGTTAATAAAAACTTTAATGAAAGAATCGACGTCTGTCAGCGTGGTCGTGGTGGACATTTGCCAGATATAATTTTTTCATAAATAATCGCCGGAACTTTTCTCTTCGTAAAACAATGAAAACTTGAAACATCTTCATCTACATTTTTTGTTTTATTTTCTTTTAGAAAACAAAGTTCTTGTTGAAAACCCCTATAGAACTACTTACTAGTAAATAAGTAAATAAATTAGTATCTGAGTGGCGTAGAAGTAGAGCGTGCGCTTATCAGGCAGATGGTAGGTAGCCCAACCCACGACCAAGAAATTTTAGTTTTTTAACTGTTTGAGTATGCGTAGAAACAGGTTTTCAGCGAGTAAAAAATGGCAATAGACCAGTGAATAAAACTTTTGACCTCAAACACCACAATTCCTTCGAAAGCACAAGTTCAATACTGACAAATCATTTTGATTGTGTTAAGTTTATTCAATGACTTCGAAGTATTGACGTTTTAAAGTCCTTATTTGTAAGCCAAGGTGGCAGGTACTTGCCTCCAATGACATCGTCATGCTGAAGTAATAAGTATTTGAAGTATGTAATTTATATGTTTCTTAGCATTTTAATTCATTACTTTGCTATTAAAAATGTTTTGCCTGTTACTACTTTTCTATTTGTTTGATCATTATAATTTATTAGATGATTGAAAATATGGCAGATGTCATCTTTGGAAATCAAAAACTAAAGCAGAAGTTAGTTTTTCTCTTCTTTTACAAAAGGATTTTTGAAAGAATTGTTGGTGGGCGGTTTCAACAGACTCCATCCCCTTAAATTTAGAAACTTTTCAGTTGTTCATGACTTTAATGTAGTTTTTATTGCTGTAGAATGTAATTTAACTAATTTTTATAGCTTTTTAATATCTTAATGAGAATGTTCTGTAAATGTTATCTCGTTGCGACAGACTTCATATATTTTTTCGAACTTTTTTCAACATTTGTAAGAACAATTAAATTAACTTCACATTTCAAATTAGTTTTTTATTTATTAACCAAAAACTATTTGTCTTTAGATTTATTTATACATTTAATTTTAGATCTTTTTTTCTAACGTTATTGTTGAACTTTTTTCTAATTGGGCTGTTGCAAACCATTTCAATACTTTTTAATTAAAGCAAACTTTTTGGGTAATTTCAACACACACACACACGGAAAATAAGAAAATTTTCATTAATTTTTTTTTATTTAATCCAAACGGCTTCAATTCAATTTTATTTTATTATTATTTCTATTTTTTTTGGTTTTCAAAAATATTTATAGACTAAACACACGCACATTGGATTTGGAAAACAACTGCAGTGCACATTCACAGCCGCCAAAAGCAATTAATTCATTAAAAGAAGAATATATATAAGAAATCAACAACTAAATGAACTTAAATTTCCACACATTAGAAATACTATATAATTTTCAATTATTTTTCCTTATTTTTAAATTTTTTGTTTACAAACGAAAAAATTGGAAATTTGTACAATAAATTTCGAAATGTACAAAAGAAATCCGGCCGAAAGTTTATTACTCTTTAGCGATCACTTACAGACTAAACGCCAATTTTCTTTTCAGTAAATGTAACAGCAACCAGCGCCATCATCATCAACAGCTCTAGAGAAGGTGCATTTTAAGAACTCTGAGCATTCATTCAGAACAGTTTTACAAAGTCTAAAAAGTCTAAAGGGGAGCAGTCCCTTCAGTTATTTTTAACAAAATTTTATTTGCTTTTATATTTGACACCAAAACGAAATGTATGTGTGTTTCATTCAGTTGGAGATCAAAAACAAAATTTATGGTTTCAAGAGTCATAAAACTACGATTTTTCATTAAAAAAACAAGTTTTATATGTGTAATTTTTTAGTTTCTCTGATGCAAAAACACACAAATAAGAACTTGTAATAAAATCTTAATAAATTTCAGATTTGTTTTTAAAATAAACTTGAAGACAAATAACATGTGCCTGTTAGTGGGTCATAATTTATAGTTTAGGCACATGATTTTTATTAAAAAAGAATATGTGTTAAAAAAAAGATTTATGTTTTGGAAAAATATAGTTGAAATTTTATGGCGGGCAGGCAGTAAAGGTTTAAAGGTAACAGACCTGTTCGACAGTATTGACCGAAAAATATCTGCTAAGTTAACTCACAAATTATTTGTTCTTATATTATTTAATTCTTTTTTTTTTTGTTGTTAAGTATAAATAAGGATAGAAAGAAATTAAATTTTTTTATATTAGAAGCTCTTTTATTTTTTGTAATTTTTTCCAAGAACATGACAGGCACCTGGTAGAAAATACTTTGAGGATAGTCTTTCAACCTGCTAGAATACTAAAAACAAATTTTTTGAAAACATTCTCCACATCTCAAATTCATTCATTTTATTTCTCAAGGACTTAAAAAACACGTCACTCCATCTTTCAAAAAAAATTCTTGTTTTATTTCTTTATTTTCCAATTACCCAGTCTACCATCAAATAAAACAAAAGTTCAAAAGAAAATAATATAAGCTTCAATTGAATTTCTTCAGTTCTAAATAAAAAGGTTTTGTTTTTATTCGAATTTCAATATAAATATAAAAAATATATTTTTGAAAGAAGAAAAACAATAAAAATTGGAAACACTTATTAAGAGAAACAAATGGTTAAAAAAATCATCTTCTTTTTTCATTAGTCCTTTCTTAAAAAAATCTTCCTTCAAAGTTATTCCCCCTAAAAGATGCTTTTTAAAGGGTTTTGTTTTTAATTTAAATTTTTTAATGATTTTCAAAAACTTTTGTTTGTTGAAAATCTTTGAAAAAAGATATCGAGGCCATCTCGATTAATAAATTAAAAAAAAAATTAATTTTAAAATTTTTAAATTAATATTGAAAAGATTGTTTTAAGGGTACTTTTCGAAGAGATATTTTTTTAATATACTTCTTTTAAAAGGTACTTCTCTCAAAAAGTACATTTGTAATAAGTACTTTTTTAATAAGCAATTTTCAATTTATAAAAAATACTTTATAAAACGTACACTTTTTACTATTTTTGAATTTTCTCTTGAATTATTTTTTTAAGGATAATTTTTAAATAAACTAATTGAAAAATTTAATACATAAATTTGATTGCAAAAAACAGACCTTAAAGTGACCTTCTCTGTAGGCCCGTTCTTAATAAACAATTTTTATAATATAGTTTATTTAGACAAGTTGGATTTTTAAGCCCTTTTAGTACTTTTTTATATCTTAATTAAACTTATTTCCAACAAATTTAGCATCTGAAAACTTCATTTGTTTAATAAACATAATTTTTTTTTAATTAAGCTTATGAGCATATAAATTTTAAAAACTTTATTTTCTAAAACCGCATGCACCCACCAAAAACTTTGCAGACTTGGCTTGCTTGATATTTGCTAAATTTTTGTTTTCATTTCTGTTGTTTAAAATCACCAACAAAGTTATATTTGCTGGTTAAAGCAACTCTTACCTGGTCACACAAATTAAAACAACTAAGTAGTCAAACGAAAAGTTTACTAAGCAATAAAAATTGGAGCTTTACTTGAATTCTTAAACGAGTGGAGCACACAGGACTAAAAGAACCTCACCAATTAATAAAAGCGTTTTGTTTTTTACAAAAATATTTTGACTTTGCCACATTTTGTGGCATTGTTAGCTTTAATAGCGCCTGTAAAGTACTTGATAGTTTATGATAATTTTCCTTAAGAAAAAAGTTGAGATTTTTTTTATTTTAAATCAATTTTTTTCATTTATTTAAGGCTTTGAGAGAAATAACAGCAAAATTTTCTACTCAGTTGACAGTTGACAACTACAACATTGAACTAAATGAAAGTCAAAACAACAAAAGTGTTTCATACTTCTTTTATTTATATGTTTTTTTCATGTATTTTTTTTTTTTGCTTTTGTGTGAAGATAGAAATAGCATTAAATACACTTTAGATTTTAACTTTATTTTTGCAAAAAAAATGTGAAGAAAATAAGGGACACAGTATAAGAGCCAAGCAAAAGTACACCAAAGCCTCAAAGCAACATTTCAGCTAAGAATAGAATACGAAAAAGTAATGTTTTTTCGTCTCCCTGCCCGCAGAGATAGACACTGGTTGGGACAACAATATTATTGTTGCGGCCAACACCGTATGATTGTAGCAAACAATTTATTGTTGCTTGTTTTTCATTTTAATTTTAATAACTACCATCCAAAACAGCTGCGAAGTCGTTGGCCAACAACAACATTTTTATTAATATTTAAATTATAACCAAAAATAGTGGCAATAAATATTCACCATGTATATAAGTATGTACACCAAATTAAAATCGAGCTTCGATTTCTGCAATACTAAGGCCGTTTTCTTTTCTAGAAAAAATTGTTTGCCCTTTTTTGTGGAAAACTTGCAATATAAAGATTTTTTGAAATAGTGAGCTTATTAGAAATTGTATCATGACTTACAAGTCAAAATTGTTGTCTTAAGAAAACTTAGAATTGCATTTATTTAGATAAAAAGAAAAAGAAATGTTACACATTTTTAGAAAAGAAAACGTCATAAAACTTGCTACTTTGGCTACTCGAGACCTCTGCGACATTTCGATTATATTTGAATCATTTTATGCTCATGGCCACATTATATTTATATTTAGTTGTAATATTATTATTATATTACAAAATATCAATACCCATTTGAATAAAAGTATGCTTCACTCAACCGCATTAGTTTGACAACAACGCGATCTAGTTTCAACCATATAATTCAATCATATTAGAAATCGAAAAAAGCCATATACAACTCAATTATAATATGTTGCGTCAACTATATATTTCTTTTTCGTGTAGATCTTTAATTGATTTACATGACTCTTGGCTTGTTATCATGAATATTTCTTAGTCCATAAAATATTTTTTTTGGCACTTTTGTGATAAACACAATTTCTTCCGAGCTGTGCTTTTTCGGAAAACTATAAGATGCGATTTCTTGCAACTTCAAAAGGGTTTTCGGGAAATATAGCTTTCTTCGCATGTTTTAGTTCATGTAAATTCTATCTGAAACACCGCAATCACAGGCCTTCATGTTTTGATATGTTTCCGATTTTTTTTCTCTATTCTTTAGGAGTTTTTCCATTTTATTTTTAACTATTTCAAATAAAGAGCACTACAAAAATATACATATATTTTTTTTTTGTTAATAGAGAGGGTTGTTTGGTTGCAACAGCAACTCACTCACAAAAGTTGCCACAGCAAATAGAGGAAAACGAAAACTGTTTATAGACAAGTGTGTTCAGTTTTATAAATATTTAAGCATTTTCAAATCTAAGTGTTTATGCTAGTTGCTTAAGAAGGCATTATAAATATTATTTATGTAAAAGGAAAGAAAAAAAAAAGCTAAACGATAATGATAATTTTACATCAACCATCAAAAGGGAAAGCTAAAGATTGATGACTGAAGTTAGGGAAGATGACAGTTTACAACAATGAAAACAATTGTTGAGTACAAGTATTTATATTTTTGTAATATTTATGGAATAATATGGAATAATGTGTTTATAAATGCTACATTTACCTCAAGTAGCTGACAGTGTACAACAATAACAACAATAATAACAACAACAAGAACAACTGCAACAAAACGCACAGTGAATCATTTACAAATGTCGAGTAAATTAAATGCACTGACAGTTTAAATTTAGAATGGAACCAAAAATTATAGAAAAACAGCAAAACAAACTACCAGACAAGGTGTCAATTGTATGAGGCGTCACACAATTTCGCAACAATTGAAAATAAAACTAAAAGGAACAACAAAGTACACAATTCAGTATTTTTTTTTTTTTTCAATTAAATAAAAAAGTTCAAGGAACTTTAAATAGAAAGGATTGAAAACGATAGAAAAAGAATTTTAGTAGACTAGTAAATTTTGTTAAGATACTTTTTTTTTATATTTTTATTCGAAGAAGTCAATTTAATGTACTTCATGTGAGGTATGCTTTCATTTATTTAGCTGCAATTTTAACGATGCCTCACGATCATAAATTACGTCAAGTTCAAAGTCAATGAAGAATTTATGCCAAAAAGCAGGAAAAAAAGAAGCACAAAAAATACTTTAGTAAACTCTGTTTTCTGAAGTTTGTGCTAAGAAACATTTTTAAAATTAAATTAATTACTCTCTGTAGTTTTTTATTTGCACCCCAAAAAACACCCTCTTGTTTTTTATTTTCGAAACACAAGCGAGAAAAAATATTAATGAGTGTGTTAAAAATTTCTGAAACATCAACTAAATTGACTGATCACATACGGAAACAAACATATTTTATATTTAAACAAAAATGTCAACAATATTTTAAATAAAAAATAACTAATTACGTATGTGCAAATGTACGTGTGTAGTGTAGGGGTAGTCACAGGATGGGGTTGTTGCAGTCAACTCATGGAAAACTTGCCAACAAATGGGGGAAGTAGTGAAATATTTGGGACTAGAAGAAACATAAAGAGAATCACTGAATTTTTTTGAGGACTTCAGGCACTCATACACTCCAGAGTGAACTGTCTAGGATCTGGATTATTAATACCAAAATCTCGGGGAAATCTCTGGAATTGGACTAATTAGACTCCTAGCATTATCCAAGAGAGTGTGGAGTACTCTTGGTAGCATCACATCGAACTAACTTTTTCATTTTTGGGTTATCGTATATCATGGTAACGCTAAGGACCAGCACGGTCTATGCGTGTTCTTCTAACCTTTTTTGAGGACTCATGCATATAAATACTTTAAAGTATTTAGTAAAAAATTTAATTCAAACACACTAATATCTAACTTCAGTGGGATACCTCAAGAAGGCGATTAGAGCGTAACTCCACCAAATAATTATTTTACTTGTGCTTTAAGTGCACAAATAAAAAGGATGAGAACTAAAAGTGTATGTTTACAGCTTTATATGAGATATTAAATGCTCAGATTATTAGTAATAATATCATTGAGTATTAAAATTGTGCATCGCTTAAGCTGCCCTTACACGAGTGTTTTGTGCGAGCGATTTTTCCGTTCTCCACTTATTGTTACTTGTCAATGGGGCTGTGCGTGCGCAAATCAAAAGTAATTGAAAATTATAAATTTCTTGTAATTTGTTCGAAATGCTAGTGGGCTTGTGCCCGAACATTTTAAAAGTTTTCATTTTATAATACAACAAAACGTGGATGCAGATGTTTAACAATCAAACATTTTTCAATTTTTACTTTTGTTAACAACGAAAAGTCACAGAATTGTTTGTGATAAAAGTGAATGTGCCACGAAGATGATTAGCAACGAGTTTTAATTGAATTTATTGAAATATTCGATATTTTTTAATAAAATCACATGCGAACGACTATTTCTTTTTAAAAGTCAGTTATTCCTCCAGTTGTTTATTTTTTTTTTGTTGTGAACACAAATAAACTATCAAAAGTGGAATTGTAAAATCCGCTTCACAATTCATGATTACTTTTTGACGTTTATGGTTATTGTGATTTATTCGTCGTGTGTGGAGAAATGTCACGCGAACAAATCACACGCACAAATCACTCGTGTGTGGGCTGCTCTAGTACTTGAAGTTTAAAATATTTAAAAAGCCAAATATGTCCTACAAATATTCCAAAGTAGAACTATTTGGCTCTAAAATTTATCTACTAAGTACAAGCACTTTTTCCAGTTTATCTCTATTCATAATAAGCGATGAAACAATATTTGTTCTGGTAAAATTGTTTTGAACTAAAAGTACTAAAATGTCTTGATTTACTACTTATAAAGTACTAAAATTAACTATTAGACATCCCTACAAAAACAATGACAGTCATTTGATGCATCTTCTGATAGTCATTGCTGATGGACATACAAATCAGAAGTTTCTATCATTTCATTAAGCGAAATATAAAGAAAAACTGATGTAAACATTCGTGTACATATGATTTTGTTTATGATTTAGGGTCGCCATTGCGTAACATTTTTGATAAACAAAGTTTTGCCAAAAATAATCCCCACAAATAAGCAAAAACAAAATATGAAATTTATTTGAAAAAAAGCAACAAAAACTCAAACTTTTGAAAAACATACTCTGATGATTAAAAACGTACTTATATGAAAATGATGACAAAGTAAAATTAACCCTGCTGTTAGATTAGAAAAAATATACGAATCCTACATTAGAAGACCATTTAGTCCATACTACATATTTTAACCCATCGTAAACACATTGCAATATATATCGCGGCGAATTTATTTTCAAAGGTCACAGGTGCAAGTCAGTAGCGAGTTCAAGATTAGTAACTCTTTATTTTTTTCCGTACAGCTTTAAATTAAATACCTAATATTTTGAAAATAATATTGTTACAAAAATAAAACACGTGAGCCGAAACCTCAAAACAATATATTACACCGCTCAAAAGTTTTTGTGATTACAAAAAATAATTTGGACCAAATGGGCCTAATCTAACAGCAGGGTTAAGTAAAAGTGAATATTTAAGGAAAAAAATGTTTATTCAAATTTGGTACGAAAATCTCCACTATGGCAACGCTGACAAACGCAGTTAAATACAAAATCGCTGCAAGTGTGTTAGAAAATAAGTTTTGTATGTATTAGTTTCCATCAGCAATTTCTTGTAGGGATATTATCAGCACAATTATGGATAAGAAATTCCCCGGGAGATTTCTTTTCCTTTTCCTTTTCCCAAGAAGAGCCCGTTCACATATAATATGCGAACAATTAATATGTGAACATATATGTGAACAGCACCTTTTTGGGAAAAGGGGAAATCTCCCGCGAAATTTTTATTCATAATTGGGCTGTATATGTTTCAAAGTTTTCGTATATATTTTCTCCAATTCTCTAGTTTTTTAATACTCATAATTACAATTAGAGATGGACAGCGCTCACATGATTGGCGTGAATCATACGTGATCTTGATTAGATTTTTGTTGTAATCTCGTATAAAAAAATTTAGCGTGAGTGAGCGTGCATGAGTAGACGTTATTGCAATGTTTTCGTGGTTTTCTTTTTTATTATTTATTCCGGTATGGAATGCAAATCAAATCGATCTATTTCAAATTCTACTTAAAACAAATTAACTGATTCATCTTTATTGTTTTCAACGTTCAGAATATTTTATTAGAAGTTAATATCCATTCCACTACATCGTCCGATTTATAGTACACGTATTTGGCAGTGATTCATTTTTCGGAAACGATTGATTTGAAATTGAGCGACTTCCATCACAAGCCTGGGGGAAAAATACGACATTCGATATCAAACGAATTCCCATACAAAATTTTTTGGAATTTGTATAGAAATTTCGTTCGATATCAAATACAGTAATTTGCCACCTGACTGTGATTTTTGTCGTTTAATTTTTTATTTATTTTTTTTTCATAATTTTATAATTTTTCTTTCGTAAGTATTTCGTGAGCGTGAGTCTTGGCGATTATGGCTAATTTTGTTTTCCACTCACGTGAGCGTTCTTGAATGTGAGCCAAAAATAGAAGGCCATGCATGAAAAAAAATGTTTTTGGAGTCACTCACGAATCGATCTCTTACTACAATATAATTAATCTAAGTGCTAAACAAATACCGAGAATGCCTAGAGAATAAACTAATTCTAAGCCTAAGCGAAATTTAGTACCTTTTGCCGTAAGAATGTACCACTAAAAGGACTTAGTACTCTAATAATGAAGCACAAGTACGCCTGTGATTGCCCTGAAACTCAGTTTACATATTCCAAGTGTTGACAGTATACTTGCGTTATTATTTCTTTACTACATGCAATATTTATAACTCCTCTTTTGTTTTTGTAGTATGTAATATTTTTTGCTACAAAAAAAGCATTATTATCCTCCGAGGGAGTTGTATGAAGGGGCTTACTCCCACAAAACTGTGGCTCACTATGGCAATGTATTTTAGTCTCTTTATGCAGACGCTAATTATGAGTTTCTTGTTGACGAGGTCATGATGCAGTCGTATATCATGTGGCAAAATTCTTTTTTTTCGGTTCATCATAAAAACATTCTTCATTATTCTTAAAGAAAAGAGAAGAGAACAAATATGTTTATTATTTCTATTCATGTGGTTAGTTAAACAAGGTTGGTTTTATGGTTATGTCGTTGATGTTGTAAATAAAACCAATTAAATATTAATTAAATCTCTAAAGAAGAAATCGAAAAAGTACAAAAAAATAATATACAACAAGCAAATGAGCCGGAAAAAGAATAATGAGTGACGAGGAGTGAGCAGAGCAAAAATAAAGTACAAATACTTTGTAATTTATACTACAAGTGACTGACATATTAACCATTAAATGCAAGATTTATATTTTGTGTTCGTGAAAGGAGTTGAGGTGGTTTTAAGTTTAATTTAAATTCTATGTCATGGCATCGCAAAGGAAAAATATTGAAATAATTATTGAAGATTAATGGGGTTTTTAATTAATGCGATTGATCAGGTTTAAAGAAGACGTGAAATATTAAATTATATCAGTTCTCTGAAACTTTTAGCTATTTCTCTTTCTTTATATATTGTGTCATGCAATGTTATTATTTTCCTTTGCCGTCCAAAAATGCATACAGGTCATTCTTGTTTAAATATCAGTGAATTTGAACCGACTGTGTGTTTAATGAAATATAATTCGCTGTGATTTGGGCAATTTCAATCTATACTTTACTCATTATAGTTCAACTGTTTTTAACTTTAAATTAATGCATCATTTTGGTTAGCAGCTCTCATATAACTTTTTTCTAAAAAGTAATTAAATTTAATCAAAATTTTAATTGAAATAACCAAACCACGCCAACATATTCGTTGTTATATTCAATCACAGTTGTTATTTACAATAATTATTATAAGAATTTTGTGGTACGAATAATATTATTTTCATTGCACATTTATGTTAACAAAAACCTACACGACTAAGAAATTTTCATTTAAAATAGCAAGCACACAGTAAAACCTGTTTGACATAGACAAGTTCAAATTATATTTGAAACAAGTTAAATGTTGACAATATCCTGACAACTTGTAATTATAGAAAATTTCGTTAAAACATTACTGCTTTGCTCGTTTATTGTATATTTTCTTATAGTTTTACTGTTCTTACATGTTGCAACAGTATTATTTTGCATATCATAAAATGTTGCATACTTTTGTGGTGTTATGCTTTCATTGTGGCATTTTCCTATTGTTTTACTTGACAAAGATATTTGCACAAAACTATTTTTAACCCAAAAAAAATACCACAAGTAAATGAGACTTGGCAAAATGATAGAACAAAAATAAAATAGAAATATAGTTGCGTTGAAATGAATTAGTAAATTCATACAATAAACCCAAAAGTATGCACAACAGGAATTTCTGTAATTTATATAAAACTAAATGAATTTGCAAAGCAATGCAGTAATAGTTAAGATGATATACAATATATTTTAGGCTAATTGAAAATTTTATAGCAAGTGAAAGGAATTAGGGAATGTCGAAGGAGGGTAGGTCTAAAATATTACAGCATACTTTAAGGAGCTCATAACTGCCAAGCTATTTAATTTAATTAAATTTCAAACTAAATTTAATTTAAAAACTATAAGAAAATGTCATGGGAAATAGCATCTGCAATAAAATTAAAATTTTATATGAATTTTGTTGAAATTGTAGATTGTTTGTGTAAGGGATAATAAACCTTGATGCAGGGCTATTGAATTCTTTTACAACCTTTTTCATTCAGTTTTGAATTCTTTGATTTTTAAGTTGTTTGCCACTTAAATAATCTTTACCTATTTCCTGTTAACTATTTGTTATGTGTACAATTCGTTATTCTATTTGTTCTTTTGCCTTGTTATCCTTGTGTCAAATTGGCCTGACATGTGCAAGTGGCTGTCAAGGATTTCATTTTCCATTTTTTTTCTTGCTTAAGAAAAAATTCTTTATTTCTTTTCGTCACTGATAAGTATGCAAAGGTGTCCTATTTTGTTTTACATATGTGTGCATGTGTTTGATTCTTTGTGTGATTTCTTGGCTTGTGTCCTTTTTCCTTTTCTGTTCCCTTTATTGGAATTTTTGTGTCCTATATGCAAATGAGATTGTTATTGGATTTTGGTTGCTGGTTTTTTTGTTTGTTTGAGATAAATTTGTTTTTCTAACTTTGAGATTTTGATATATTTTCATTGAAATACTTGACATATTTAAAGGCTTGTCGAATTATTTAGGAGACAAATATGTGATTTTTGGTCTAAATTAGGTTTGGTTATTGTTTTGCTGACAGGTATGTGCCTAAAGGAAAGGATATAATATAATAGTAAAGGGTAGAAATTAAAATTAAATTATTGAAGTTCTAGCATACATTAAGGCAACAATAGATTCTTTTATTGAAAAAAAAATTTTGCCTAAAGTTATGCAACATTTTTTGTCTTAGTAAAAAAACGAAAAAATTTAATATTTTGCCTCCTTATTCAGCTTTAAAAAGAGAAAAATTAAGTGACAAATGCAGATATTTCCAGTGGACTTGCAGCAATCTTTAAAGTCTGGGGAAAATATTGGGGATTTCGCTGTTGTAAATGACTGCGTGGTAGGTCGCCATAATGGCAGCAATCGTTAAAGCATGCAGGGTTTAATTCGCTCTTGGAACTAATTTAAACCGAACAACAAACTGTGAATCATATTTAAATCATACTGAAAATTTGTGAAACACATGTGATACACAAGCGTACGAGTATGTTATGCACTGGAGAGAAAAAGTTCAGGTTCAATTCTTTAAAAGACAACAAGCCCACAAAAAGAATTAGTTCATATTAATAAATTTGATAAATTTATAAAAAGTATTACGCGTAACTGCTCCTCTATTATAAATAGAAGGTCAACCCGTATAAATGCAATAGTTGACTGTGAAACTGTCTTTAATTTGTATGCTGCCCATTTAAAAGCCTTAAAAAAATAATTATGAAAAAACTGGCCGGTAGTAATTTTCCAAAATTTATTGTCTTCAACAAATATAAAAAAAAACTTTTGTCGCCTAATTAATAATTTAAAAAAAAAAGATATATTCATTTTGTTCTTTTTTTTTAGTAAAAATTCCTTTAGATTATTTTGTGTTTTTTTCCAGCTCCCAAAAATGTTTTTACTTCAAACTCATTTGCTTTTGCTCCTGGGTAACTTTCTGTTCAAAACAAAAATCCATAAGCTGTTTTTACATGAGCAGGCACGAACAAAGGCTTAAAAGTCTATTAAAATATATTTTTTAATACGTTGTGTATGTTCCAAAAATTTTTTCAACTTTCCAGGCTTTTTTTGTTTGTTGATTTTATTGAAACAATAGAGTTGCTAATACCCTTTATATTTTATTTTTACATAACAGATGAAAAACATTATGATACAATATCAACAAAATATATATATTAACCTTTCATTAGTTGCAATGTTTTTGAAACGAGACCAGAGACAAATTAATATTATAATATTTTTTTTAAATAACATCAATATTGTAGTTCAAATTTAAACATTGAAAAGTATTGAGACAAATTATTAATAATTCTTGGTTTATACATTGTGTAACAAGTCTAGATCTTCCGTATACGCAGTGAAACACGCTATCGTTTAATTCAACAGTATAAAGTTTATTCAAATAAGTATATTCTACATCATAATTACTAAAATATTTCGATGTGATTTAATGCACGTTTCGTTTTCGACTGAGAAAAAATAGATACATATAAATTATTTTGGCGCAAAATATATTTTGACATTAGTAAACCATAGAAGTACAGTGCTGAATGCGGGGTTTTCATATAATTCAACAATAATAATATTTTATATACTGAAGGGATTTGTTTGGCTTGATCTCAAATCTTATTTTACCTATTTCTTTGGATTTTTTAAATTTAAATAAATGTATTATCTTCATTAAGAGAGTAATTGTTTTACGAACAATTCATTATAATAAATAATTATTCATCATACTAGCAAAAAGGATCAGTACTGATTTCGAGGTCGCTACACCATCTCATCAGTGCTCGTTGTCCGATCTTACCACTTTTGACGTTGGATACCAGTGACCAGGTGTATCAACTATTTAACCGTATGATTTAACGAATTATAATACGAAAAGTGCAACTTACTGATTTTTACAACTTCAAGCAATTTCGGTTTGTACGAAATTCCCATCTCTGATTAATTATTCCAAATATTTCATAATCTTCCGCTATTAACAGAACCATTGGCTGCTGAAATCAAAATCTTTTTCATTTTCATTTACTTTGTTTTTGTCTTTTGTAGTTGAATTTCTTAGTATTTAACCACTTGTGACAATGTAAATATGGAGTTTTTGTCTTTTACTAATCGAATTTTATCTAAATCATAGGAAATTTAAAAACATTTTCACTCGAAATCGATAAAAACAAAATTTTAACGCAAGTAAATTACTATCACAAATTTAATTTAAAGGTAAACAACGAAGTTAATTAAAATCTGCCAATTAAACGTCGCGGTTGCAAGTATCAACTGAAATAAATTAGCCACCAACTGCTGTTAACGTAATTAACACAGTGCAACATTTTTGAAGTAATCGAGTGCAATTCGCTTCTCGAGTGAAATTTCTCGAAGTACATACTTATCGAAACTAAAAAAGCCTCATTTCTGGTCACAGTTTGACAGCTATTGGCTCCAAATGGTTAAAAAAAGAGAGAAAAAAATTAATGAAAAAATATTTTGTAACATTTATCAATTGAGACACTAAAGGACAGTTTTCGGGTTAATTTGTTTTACACTTTTTTCTCCTAATCTCTAACTGCAATTGTGCCCAAGACAGGAAAACAAAATTGTAATTGGTTTATGAGATGCAGCCATCACAAAAATTGCATGCCCTTCGGAAAACGAAAGTTCTATACGAAATATATATTGGGCAATAAATCCGAAAGGGCAGCTAATACCCGCAAACCTCAAATATAGTTTTGCTATTTTTGATAAGTACTTCGGTAAATTCTACTCGAGAAGGAGTTTGTACTTTAAGTGTTGCACTGTGTAATTGATGTAATAAGTACTCACATGAGCAAATTAATCGTGCAAAAATATTAAGATGCATTAAAAATTTCATTTATTTAAGAGGAAAAAGAAAATTACCACTTGTATCAACTACATCAGTTGCGACTAACGCAAGGTTAATGTTGAAATAAAGCCATTCACACAAATAAAGCATATTTTTAGGGGTAGCCAGCATAAGAGAGAATGAAGCATGAACTGCATAACATGAAATTTTAATATATATTTTTTTGTTGCTGTCCTGTTTATTTATTTAAAAGCTTGTTATTGTAGCTGTGTGTTTGTATATGTAACATTATCATTTGCCATTAAAAGCACTTGTGTTTGTATTTCCAGTCTCAGGATTTCTTAATGTTAAGAGTAAAAGTGTATTATTTCTTTTTTCTCAAAAGAACAAACATATTGTCTGTGTTTGCTTTGTATCCATTATTTGCTTGTGTTGTTATTGTTTTTTTAATATTTTTGCCAAAAACTCTTAGATTGTCAACAAATAATTACTTGCCGGAAAAAAGTATAAAAAAATCAATTGACTTGTGAAGTACTTTTTTTATCCCATATTTTCATTAGTATTGATGGTAGCTGTAATGCAAAGTACTTAAATGAAAATAAGGGATTTTTTACTTAAATCTTATTTAGGGAATATTCGAATGCCTCAAAATAAGGCCCGCAAAAATTAGTTTTAAAAATCGAGTGAGTTTTTTTTCTCTTTTCGGGAAAATGTTTCTCTTAAACGAAGAATTTATAAGAAACTTAAAAATAATTTTTTTATTAATAGCTAATAAAAACAGCACTGGGGAAACAAATTGTCTGTTATCAAAAATTTATGGTAAATCGTGTTCTTAAATTATTTACAAAAAAATTCCGCACAATAAGAATTTTTTGCAATATTTTTTTTTGTGTGCCTCAAGTATCAAAATAAATAATTAATAAATAAATAAATTTTAAAAACTTTTGTACGCCTTATTTTTAAATTTTATATTATTTTATTAAAAAGTTTTGTTAAAGAATAGAGTGGGCATTTGCTACATAAAATATTTTTAAATTTTGTCTAAGCAAAAATTGCGGTTTAAATTTTTTCCATTTTGTAAGACATGAATAATTTTTTAAAATTTTTCTTTCAAGACCTGTGAAGATTTTTTGTCATAATAATATTTATTTTAAGGATTTTATCTCAATTAAATTTTTTGCTAAAACATGTTGATGCATACATTTTGTCATAAATTTTTCGTGTCATTTTTATATATTTTCTAAATTTTTTCAGCGAATTAATTAGTGAAAAAAGTAAAAATGTTTCCCAACTGTTTTCTAGCCGTGTAGGCTTGATTCCAAAATTAAAATTTTAATACGACATAATGAATCCTGTAGCACTGTCTCCTCAAACCATTCTTCTTTAAAATTTTCTTCATTCTTTCAGAGAAATTCTTTATCTGCAAGTGAACATTTAAGCTCATCGGACAAACTTTTATTCATAAACATAACTCCCGCTTTAGCATTTAAAGACTAATTAAACAAAAGCTGCTGCAGCCAGTAACTCTCTTTGTGGGTTTCTTATATTTTCAAACGTTTTTCTTTTTGCAGTTTTATTTTTATTTTTTCATTTCCATTATGTTTACAACAGACACTTTCAAGTGTTGTACCCAAAATGAGCAATATTTGCTTGGTGTATTTTCGGGCATTATTATTAAATGTTTAGTTGGTAAAATATGCCAAGCAAAAGTTTTTATTTAATTTATTTTGCTTGTCGTAGTTGTTGCTGTTTTGCTTTTTTTTTAACAAACAAAACAATTATCTGGGGAAATTATATTTTAGCACGCATCTAGATTTTAATGGACAAGTTTTGCTTTAAGGAAATACTTCTTGTGTTTATCTTTTGCTTATGATGGCTAAGGAAAAAATAAAAACTTTGCTAAAGATGTGTTTAAGTTTTGATTAAAACTCACTTACATAAATATTGTGCAAACACAATCAAGAGGGGGGATGATTATACAATTTCAGTTTTGTAGCTAGAAATACATTAGCAAATTCAATTGATGCAGCCGGAAAATATGCAAAGCTTTAATAGCTAAACTAACTTTTCCTTAGCATTTATATAACTAAACGTTGAATTTCCTTATTTGCTTAAAAGTAAGCATTACTTTTGAAACGTTTAATAGAAATATTGTGCATTTTGTCTGTGTTTTTAATAGAAATTTTATATGTTTAACATCTTTAACTTTCTTTGCGATTCTTTCTCAATCAAAAGGAAAGATTTTTTGCACAAAAATTTATTTTATTTTCGATTTTACCCCCAAAACACACATTTCTTTCTCCAATTGTTATTTTTTACAATTTCTTTTAAATTTTTCTGCTTCTTTTTTTACAAAAGGATATTGTACTATACTTTTTCTCTGTAATATGCTAATAGTTATAATAATAATATTTCTAGTACAAAAAAAAGGACTGGTAAAGATTATTTTTGCCGTTGGCTTAGATTTTTTTAATGTTTGTATAGAGTGTATAGAGGAGTATGGAATGTAAAAAAGAAAGAATAAAGACTTACAATTTTGCAATAGAAGATTTATATTTTGCAATAGTTAAAGCAACATATGCTGCTGGTAAATTCAAGGATTAAATATAGAGCAAGATGAAAAGGAAAGACGATTTAAAGGTAGCACACAAACTTATTACAAGTTAAATAAAGCTTAAAAGGCTTTTAGTTGTTTAAATCAGGTGCTACAAAAATGTATTTAAGTTAATAGAAACAAAATAAAAAATTGAAATTATAAGCATTAAATAATTGCTTGTGCAACATTGAGAAAAATGCATACGAAAATGTTTTTAATTACCAAAAATTTTCTTACTGCTGCCAAGATTTAAGAAATTTTCATTACCTGTAAAGAAAAAAACATATTTCGAATTAGTTAGGCATTTTTAATAATATTAAATTTATTATTCGAGACATGTCTCGATCGCTACAAATATTCAACAAACAATACTTTTTGAAATATTTTCAATATTATTTTAAAATACTTTCTCGAGTGTAGAATTGACCTCGTTTTCTTTTCTTTCTTTTTTTTAATACTTTTTTCATTGAGAAGGCTGCAACGCCCCAAAGATTTGCTAGCCCTCTCATTTAAATGTCGGCTCATTCAAGATAATTACTTTTCTACAACTTCTTAAGATAAAATTACTCATATTTGTGTCTAACAAACCTTTCAAACTGGAAAAATTATATGAAGTTAACGCCATGACAACTGTTAACTTGGCAAACAACCCCATGTTAGATTTTTATAGATCAACTAAAATACCAACCATTACCAGGTTTTGCCATTTACATGTTATTTTATCTTAACGTTGCTAACAAACACACCACACTCTTAAAACTCACAACAAAATTGTAATAAAAGCCAAAATATTTGAAACACAAAATTATAATGCAAAGTAATCCCCAGTTGGGTACTTGGCAACAAGGACATGCAAAAAACAAAATTCATCATACATGAACTAGGAAAATTATGTACAATAGTTTAAAAAAAACAAAGAGAAAATTATACTTTTAATAGCAGAATTTCTATTTGTTACTCGTCTAATAATGATAGAATTTACAAAAATGAATTTAAAACAAAAACTTCTGCAATACAAATTCAAAAACGAGGGTATTATTCAGTTAAAAAAAAAAAACAAAACACAAAAGAGTAGCAACAACTTTAGTATTATACACGTATGTACATGTGGGAAGCATGTGAAGCAGAAATAAATTTTTAAATTAGCTTTTTTACACTCATTACACTCTCTTCAAAGGCATATTTAAATTATCACACACACGTACACAAACACCCTCACACATAAATACATTCATTCATAGAATTATGTTTGTTAAACCCCAAAAGGGAGATTAAAGCCATAATTTAATTTCTGTTTCAAATCATATGAATAATAAGCATTTCTTTTGGGGGGATTTTTCCTTTTTTTCCCGCAACAAAATGAAAATTTATTAGGCTTTTATGACAAACCTAAATGTTGTCAACTCGAGTGTATGTATATTAACAATTTTTTCTATGAACTTAATGCTACAAAAAAAACTCCAAACTAAATTTTAACTTAAAGCTTAAGTAAATGAAACTTATACCCAGTTGTCCTTCCTTTATAAAGCTTGTAAATTTCCCTTCCTCGTTTTCGGTAAAATTAGTCTAGAGTTTGGCTTATAATTAGAAAAACTAATCGTTAAAGTTTCATTTTAATGCAACAACTTTTAGTTGAGTTTTTAACACTAAACGAGAACAACAGTAAAAACTCAATGCTGTGGCTTAATTTCTTTAAACACGTAAAATTATGCCACAAAGCTGTGTTGTTCATTTCACACAGGAGAGAGAAAGAGAGAGAGAGAGAGAAAACTAGCAAGGCACACAAATGGAAACAGTTTATATAAAAAAGTAGAGATTAACAGCTTAAAAACTTCAACTTTTGCCAGAGAGCTATTTAAATAGTATTTTTAAGTTTTCAACAAAGTAGTTGGCATACTTTAAGGGGTTAAATAAATTTAAAAAAAATTAAATTACTCTTAGTAAGCTTTTTTCTAACAAATAGTTATATTATTAAATGAGGTTTCATATACTTGCTGCTGGATATTCTTTATTATAAAAATATTAAAGCGTCTTAAGAGGCTGTGCCAAGCCTTATACACACACACCACAACAAAAGAGGGGACCCAAAAAGTTAAAATTTTGGCTTTAAGGTTTTGTACTAAATTATGCGGTTTTCTTTACGAAAAAAATTTAATTAACATTTCTTTTAGTTTTTATCAAAAAACTTGCTATTCAAAGTTTTCTTAAGACAAAAACTTTGCCTCGTAAGTGATGATACAATAATTCCTAATAAACTCAGTATTTCAAAAAATCATTATATTGCAAATTTTCAATAAAAAGGGCATAAAGTGCTGCACTTTTTTTTCGCAAAGAAAATGCCACTATTTTTTAATAAGTATTTTACAGGGTAATTGGTAAAAAATTGTACTTCAAGTGGGACAGGTTTGTTAAGTAAGAAAGCTTATTTGTTCAAATTTGACTTTAGTGCCTCGTAAAATATAAAATAATTTACTAGAATATTCAAAGGAAGGGAATCTCCCTAGACTAACGGATAGTGTAGTAGACTGTTGTTCTGGGGGACGCAGGTTCGATTCCTGCCAACACCCTGGGTGTTTCTGCAGATAAGCCAGAAAAAAAGTCAAAGGAATTACTCCATTCTTTCAACTTAAATATGTCCTCAGTTGAACGAACATGAACAAATACAAATTTTAATTTATATTTAATTTCATTTCATAGGCAACTGCTAAACGTAATATTGGGATCGCGATCCATTTTGCCCATTTCAAAATATTAAGTGATCCTTCAGTACTTGCGGCAGTACTGCATGCTACACGTTCAATAAATATCGCGATACTGGATCGCAGTCAATATAAAAGTTAAAAGTGTAGCAGTGCCCATATATTTATTAAATTTCAGTAGACCTTTCAAAAAGCTGCTTCTAAAATTAAGTTGAAATTACATAAAACAAAACACAATAAATAACTTAAATACCAAAAAAATTATTCTAATTTTTCGACCTTTTATTTATATTTTATTAAATAATTTCTTTTAACTTGAGGTCAACAATATATATATATATATATATAATTTATTTAATTAATTAAATAAACTATATTTATATATAATTTATTGTATATAACTTATTTAATTAATTAATTAATTAAATTAATTATAAGGCTTAAAAAAATTATATAATAAAATAACTTAAATGCCAAAATATTAACTCATTTGCTCCCCCAATTTCGCCAGCCTGTGTATTTAGTTTGAATAATTACGTTTTAAAATTATTTAAATGTGAAAAATTTACCCTTAGCAAACCTTCAAATAATAGATATTTTTTATGTTGAGAGGAAAAACGTACTTAAAAAATTTGTTGCATACTTTTAGGTTTATTAAAAACAACTCATACATCTAAAACACTTACAAGTTATCAATTTATCATCAATTTGTAATTATAATACTCAATCAAATATATTTAACACCCCTTTTTCGGCAAAAGATCTGCAATTGAGACGGTATTTTTCGTTAACTAAGCAAATAAAGGGCGCTTGTTTCCCTTAATACAAACAGAGCGCCCCTTTTGCATATGCTAACGTTTTATTTTGAATAACAAAAAGACACGTGGTTTCGCCAAAGACTGTTACAAAAGTTGCATTTTTATGGTGGTTGTTTAATAAAACACACATAAAAATGTTTGTAAAAAGGCATTTAAAAGAAATGAAAAATGAAACAATTACAAAATACTTAAATAAATAGAAGGGAGTCTTTATGATTTGTTTTTGCAAAAATATCTGGTTTATATAACTGAAGCTTAAAATGTTTGAAAAAAAAATAACGTTGAGGTTTTAAAAATGTTTAATAAATTTTTCGCCCACATGTATTTACCTTAAGCATCATATGTCTGAATTATTTTTGGATTTTTGTGTTATCTGGCTAAAGAATTTTTCTTTGCTGTTTAGTTTAAACTTTTCTAATCATACATTTTTCTTATTCTAAATTTCTATTTCTATTTGCTATATTTTTTTCATTTCCGGCAAATCATTCATTTTGTTGGTTTTCCTGATGTGTCATCAAATTAACAAGGTATGATTTCTTCTTTCTTTTTCCTAAATTTCATTTAAACAAAAATGAAAAATTATTTATTTTCTCTGAATATTTCACAGAAAATTCCAAAAATTCATTTATCATTTTGTCTCCACAAAATGCGAAATAAAAAGAAACATTCCATTTTTTCTCTATTCGAATAGATTATAACCTTTTTTGTTTTGGTTGTAGAAAGATTATTGCCGGTAGAAAAACGAAAGCTGAAGGGGGGCGAAGTTTAAAACAAGATTTATGGCCAAGTTATGTTTTAAATTAAGAATTATCCAATTGCAAGTAGATGAGCAAAAAAAAACAAACAGGAAGAAAAAAGAATTGGTTATTTAGTAAAAGGAAAATAGCAAATTTGTTGGTTCGTTAAGTTTAGAAATTGATTTTATTTGCAAATATATTTTGTTAGAAGATTGCTAATAAATGTTGAAATTACTAAAGAGGAAATAAAATCGTTATATGTTTAATATTCATATAACGAGCGGGAGACAAAGGTAGTGACATTTTTACGCAGCAAGATTAAAAAAAGAGAATTTATAAAAATCATAAAAAGCTTAAATATATTTGGAAAAATCTTTGCATTCCATGAAGTAGTGCAAAGGCTTCTTATTTAAACACGGGATGGTATCTATGGTTCCCAATTCCTTTGGATTACTCTCTGATAAGATGCGAAAACAATTTCAGTACACCAATATTTCGGTTTCGTACCATTTTTCTTTCATATTGCAATAGAAAGTATCCCCTCTCCTGGCTTAGGTGCACCAAACAGTGACAACAAATAATGATTGTATCTTTGCTTATGGTCCTTTGTACAGGACAGTGGCCAAAAATTCATTAACCTTAAAACCTCAATACTACAATTAAATTATCCTTCAAATGCTAACCGCAATTTCACATCATTTCGGATCTTTTCGTTTTGGCATAGAGTTATTAACGCATACTTATTCATAATCACAGACAAAGTATACTTTAAGGATTTTATTAATCTAAAGACTTAAATAAATAAATAAATAAAGTAAAAAAATAACTGCGAAAATAGAATTTTTGTTTAGGTCTTCAAAAGAAATAAAAATCAGTTACATGTTGTCAATCTTTCTATGGCCTAAAATTAGGGTGCATTAAAAAATATTTTTCTACTGCATAATTTCAGGCTTCTATTTTATAGATTTTTTTACAACCTCTTTTTATTTTTATGGTTTCACAATAACCAAACATTTGTAGCATTTGTGCTTACAAAATCCTTAACATTTCTAACATTTATATGATGAATAGCTTTTGTTTTACTTTTTCCAATCAAAAATAAAAAAGAACATCAAATCTCAACAACAAAAATATATACATACTAACAATTCTAGCAACCACAAAAAATACATTAAATTCTAATGTATGTTTTTTTTATACGAAATGTTACTTCAACATGCATAAATAAATCGCAAAGGAATTTGGTATCCTTCTTTTATTTAGTATGTGAATAACTATTTCTACTACTCTTTCCGAACATTTGAATGACTTCTGGTGACACAACATGCAAAGGCAATTTTTCAATTTTTTTTTATACTTTTGCGTGCCATGCAGAAATTGTTTATACTCTGAATATTTTTCATATTTTTTATGTTTTTTTCTTAGTGTATAATACCGGGGACTGTGTGGCCTCGAAGTTGTTATTTATATGTATGTATTTCGCATGATTTCCGCTGACTTGACAAATCATTAAATGGTAGAAATAAGCATATACACAGACACATATTTATATACATACACAGGATTATGTTGAAAAACTATAATAACTAAAAGAAAAAACTAGTGAAACTAGTGGCAAAACACTGAGCACAAAATCTTAAAAAATATGGAGAAAAAAATCACTACACCAAACAAGATTAGGTTGGAGGATGAAGCCAAGACATTGAACGTGACTTAGAAAGCTGCGGCACTGACTGTTAGACCTTACCAAAGTAAACGAGCAAACGATGGTGGCCATTAAAGTTTTCAAGATTAAGAGATTCTTTAGAAGTGAAAAATTGTTAAATTTTTTCATTACTTTTATTAGAAATAAAAGAGTTTTAATTGATTAAGTAATTTTTACAGCAAGCGGGGAAAGTTAACTAAAGGTACGATAACAATTGCCAAATATATGCCGAAAAAAACGTGACCAATAGGCAAGCTAAATTTGCATTTTCTTTAATTCCAATATTTTTTTTAATGTGGGTTCGCATTTATTCAAAATAATATAAAAATAGCATTCTGTGGCATAATTGACTTCATTTTGTGATATAAGAAGCAAGTTAAATTACACTAACCCTAAGTAAAAGTAGTAGTTACGTTTCTTTGAGCAAATATTTGCCAAATATGAACGAACCTTTACACCAGTTGAGCGACATATTTTGCCAAACACGTTTTCATTACTCATCGTTTTATCGACTTGAGCTGGTGTAGTTCCAAACATTACTTCTTTAACCGAACAATCGATTGAACTAGAATTTTCAAGATCATTTCTGTATAATTTATTTCTTATGCCATTTTCTTTTCTAGAAAAAATTTAACATTTGTCAAAAAAAAATTGCTATTCAATGTTTTCTTAAGACAAAAATATTGCCCCGTTACTGATGATACAGTAATTTTTAATAAACTCACTATTTCAAAAAATCATTATATTGCAAATTTTTAATAAAAAGCGCAAAAAATATTGCACTTTTTTCTAGAAAAGAAAACGCCATTAGTATCCATTAAATTTAGGTGTAGAACGAAGTTTACTTACATACTTTTACTACCTAAGCTTTTTGAACTTCTCTCTTTTCGATTTGTAAGCAGGTTAATCATGGGGTTAATATTTTTATTGTAGCTGATTTCATGTTATTTATTTTCTGCAATTAAACACATACCTCGATACCCTGAGCAAATTATATTTTTAATTTTTCGTTATAATCGTATGTATTAAATATCATTATTTTCACGTGGTTTCAATTAACTTTAAATTTTTTTGAAACAATTTGTTTGCAGTTTTTTAAATTTATTAATCGAGATTGACTGGATATCTTTTTCCAAAGAATTTCAAAAAATTGTTTCCAAGTTATTAAAATATAATTTTTGTGGAAATTTTTAATCAAAATAATTTGACAGAAAATTAATTTAATAAATATTATTTTTGGAAAAGTAAAATTGTGACGCCTCTTCCCAGGCTGGGGTATAACTTGTCGTGGTCTAGGGTTTGCCAACAAAAATTCACAATATTAAATAGAGAAAAAGGATATTAACTATAAGCTGTGTGCGTATATATTTCCAAACTATATTTGCTTTAGCGAAAAAAATAGCTGAGGCTTAAGTTCGTTTGTAATAATTTTTAGATTTTTTTAGATGTATTATGCTAGGAACATAACTGAGACGAACGACGAATTTCGCCTAACGCGACGAATTCGTCGGTGAACATTCGCTGTGTAAATTTGTCGTATGAAGCACAATAACGACGAAAATAGGTATTGTGTACTGTTAAAGGAAATTATAAAAGAAACATAAGTCAAATAATTTCAAATTTTTTAAATAATAAGTATCATGTTTTTCCCTATATGCTATATAATACAATGAAACAAATCACGATTTTGCGAAAAGTAAAAGCTCCTTCAAAACTTTCATTCTCCGTTTGTGTGTGAATAGAACGAAATGCAACAGAAAGAAGTTTAATGCAGTAATTAGATTTTAATAATTAAGATCAATGTTCAAAAATGTTTCAAATATTCTATGTAATATTGTAGTATTATCATAATTGTCATTCCAAATAGTCAAACATCATTGGAACCGAAATGAGAAAAATAATCCGCAATACCAAATTGAGCACACTTTCTTGATATTCTTGCATGGAGTCGCTTGGAGGTTCTTTACATAAGATATTTATATAAAATGGGGTAGCTATTTGAAGAAATGAAACTAAGCAAATAATTCTTCCATGTTTTCACCATCAAGTTTTAATAAATTTTTATTTCGTTTGCTTGTATATAAATAGTGTGACCGTACTAGAGAAAATAATTCATACTTAAAAATGAAACATTAATATAAACACAACTAAAACCAATTTTTGAAGTTAATTATTTTATATATTTATTGTAAATGTTATAAAATAACAATAAAACAATTATTAAAGTAATAAGAAACTTTATTTACTAAAAAACTTAAAAACTAAAAACGAAAATGGTCACATGGTACTGATTAGTTCGTCGTTCGCTGGCGTAAGAAATAGAAATAAATTTATTGCAAAGTTCGTCGTGTATGACGAATTTCGCCGTCGCCATGATTGTGTGTATTTTCATATACACTAATGTATTTTAATTTTGACGACGAATATTCGCCGCCAAAAATTCGTCGTTCGTCTCAGTTGTGTTCCTAGCATTACTTGTGCCTTAAAAATTTTTATGGTCACAGTTTACTTACTAATAATAAATAATAAAAATAAATATTAAATTAACCTACGAATTTGTAGCTAAACATTTTTTTTGCAAAACCTTAATTAAAATGTACATAAAATAGAGTCGAAAGCCTGAGATGCTAGTAGTCTTTCGTTTTTTTAGTTATTATAATTTAATTATAATTATATGCTATAATAATATGCTAAAATATATAAATAAAAATAATATTTTGCAGTCTAAATTCGATTTATCCGAGTTCTCTTCGGGGGTCTACGGCATAAGTTTGTTTCTTTTCTTGGCCTAAATGATACTCTAAACTTTGTTATTTTTTAAAATCCTTTTTCATTTCTATAACGCTTTTCAATGGAAAGTATGCTTATTTTTTTGTATAATTTGATTCCTTGAACTTTTGTTACAACCCTCTTAAAGTATATCCTGCGAACATGAAAAACTACAGCAGTAATAACGAAATTGTCCTTAGGGTCTTATTATGTTCGCTGTTTGTTAATGTTTATTTATTTCTTTTTTTTTTCTTTTTGCCATTGACGAAAGATTTCAATGATGCCACGAGAGGTTAAAGTTATTAGAACCAAACTAAGTAATAAATTAAATTAAGAAAAAATATATATTAAAGTGTATTAACAAAAAGAAAAGCATGACTTAAGGCATTAAACAACGCATTCATCTTGTCAGTGATTTCCTAACATGCATTCATTCCTTCGTTCGTTCTTTAAGCTTAAGATCCTTTAACAATGACCACCTGCTTCCGGTTGTGCACTTATTTTTATACTTTACTCAAACACACACACACATACAGACACAAAGACACTCTGATTTAAATCTAGCCGTTTAAAAAGCACTAAGCACTTTGGACTTTTCTGTTAAGTTTTCATTTCATTTTCTTATTTTATTAGTTTCATTCAGGGGAAACAAAATCTTATTCTGCTTTCATTTTGTACTTTTTTTAAATTAATAAGATGAATGATGCTGATGTCTTGTTTTTATGAAAAGTCATGCATCAAATATCAATTTGACATGGTGAATTTTCATGATATTGATGATTGTTGCCTGTCATGGTAAAAAGTAAGAAAATTACTTCAATAATATTGCTGTAACTGGTGGCTGGGTGGCTGGCTGGTTGGTTGGCTGGTGTGTCTGTGTGGTTGGTAAAAATATTTAAGTTACTTGTCAGCAGGTGATATACAAGTCATTTCTTCAGTTAATTAAGGCTGATTTGTTGCATTTTTTTAACTTACGCTTTATAAGATATTTTAAACAATGATTTGTAAAATTAACAAAAAGAAATAAATTTTTACTCCTAAAAGTGTGCTAGCAATTTTCTAGGAAAAGAAAATCTGGCCGTAAATAGCAAAATGTCGGATTTATTAAAATGTTTTATAATTTGAAAATGTTCATCTCTAAAGAATGATAAAGAATTTTTCGAAGGAAAATAAAATATTTCTTGTTAATAAATTTTAACAAATACTTTGACTATTAAAATAACTTAAAAAAATAAATGATGTTATGTGTTGCTTAAAACATATTTGCTTATTTAAGAGCCGATAGCTCTTAAAAGTATGCAGTAAAATTTGCTAATGTCTTATATATTTTAAAAACTAACATACTCACAACATATTTTCGTTCAACAAAACCTTTAAAAGCGTTGAACATATTTTTTTTGTGTCCCCGAACCTGTTTACATCAACAGATTAAAAAAAAAATTGCCTACTTTTGTGCGCATTTTTTAAACACAACTTTAAATTCTTACCTATAAAAGCATAACTCTCTAGAGTTCTATGACTCATATTTGTTTTCCAATTCTCTGTGTGGTATTTTTTTCATAATTTTCATTTTCATAAACTGCAATTAATTGTACAGACTTTACTACCAGTATATTTGCCGACGCCAAGTAGCATCATATTTCCCTAAAGACTAGCTACATAAATAATTGCGTTATTACATAGACAGCCATTTGGGACTTGTAAATAACTGCAATTATTTACCTGGGTTGTTGGATTTAACATTTTTTTTCATTTCGCTTGTAAACTTTACAGAATGAAACTGAAAAATAGCAAGCAAGTGGCAAACTCAAGCGCACTTGTCGACACATTTGTCTTTTTTTTTTTTGTAAACAGGATGTTGCTTTTTTCGAGGAATATTAAATGTAAGCAATTCTTTTAACAGAAAAATGAAAAATAAGCAACATTTTATAATATTGAGTTAAAAAGACCACGACTAAAGCGTTTAAAGTTTGTTAAATGACATAAAATTTGGCAGCAATATGAACTATTTCTATATTAAATGTTAATAGAAATGGTTTTCTTAACAATACATTTTGAAAATTAAAATTAACAATTATTTCAGTATGAACAGTCAGACAAATATTGGTGTCTACTTTTGGGTGATAAAAATTATTATTATAATTATTAAATTTGTATTGTCTTGTAATGTTTTTCTTAAAAATTTTTATGTTTCATTTGCATTCTTTGAGGAACCAACTTTATTTCATGCTATACAAGCAACATGATTTTGTTTTTCTTCTTTGCTTAAAATTTTCAAGTGTGAAATCAAAATTCAATTTATAAATTTCTTTAAAAAATCCCTTGCTTTATCCAAACTAGAAGATTAAAATTTTCAAGTGTGAAATCAAAATTCAATTTATAATTTTCTTAAACAATTATAAAAGCAAATCCTTCGCTTCATCCAGAATAAAAAAGATTTACGTTGAAATAAGTAAGTAAGATTACATTCATTCACTCATAAAAAAGTTAAATTAACTTATTCATAGCATTTTCAAGCGGCCGAAAATAGGCTACAATTTTCTATGATTGAATAGCCCCAAATGTATGCTAAGCTTTTAAAATGAAATTTAAATTTAAGAACTTTTACTTCTTCTTTCAATTTGAAAACATTTATGTTATTATGACTAGAAAGAAAATTTGTCTTTTTTCAAATTCTTTTAATATTGTGGGTGTATCATCCATCCATTTTTTAGAGAATGGGAATTATAGCAAACGGCCAGGAAGTTGCTAAACACAAATTGCTAGCAAACCACTTCTGTTTGTTACAGACACATTTTAAAAATTGTTTTCCGTTGTAAAATGAAATTAAAAATTCCATACAAAGTACTGGGAGTTATAAGGATATCCAACTGAACGAAAAAAAAATATGTAAACATTATGAACAAAAATCCATCAGCTAAACAAATAGACTTCAGGACTACTACAATTGCTGTAATAACGAGTAGAAGTAATAGAATTTTACAAAGTAGTGGTAGATTCTTTAAAATTTGTTTTTTATTTGTTTGCCATATAAAGCTGAGATAGCAAAAATCATCAACAGCAGCAGCATCATCATCCTCTTCGACAGTTGGACCAGTTGAATCATCACTACTCAACTTACATTTAATAAACAAATTGTACTAGACACTTGTACATTCACAAGTAGAAAACAAGCAAATATACATTAATGGCATAAAAACTGCAAAAAAAAAATTTAAATATATTTCACAATTGTTAAGATAACCCAGCAAACATTTTATTAACTCATTTGAAGGAGACAAAATATGGCAGCATTATTTTGTAGAATAAGTGCACAAAAACTAGCTTTACCATACGGAAAGATGTTGTATTCTGTTGTGCTAGTGTTTGCTGGGTTATGTGCCAATAACCACCCTATTTTGATTACTGTTTCAATGTATGTTAGTGTGAAAATTTTAACAAATGTTTGACACATTCAAAAAAAAAATTAAAGCAAAAATCATAGCAAAATAATAAAGGGGATCAAAGCCCTGCATTTTCAGATCCACTGGCTGCTTAAGGCGGAACATGTATAACGACAAAGGTAACAACTAATAGCCTGATAGTTTGCTGTTTTTGTTAATGCATTTTGTTTTTTTTTTGGGCAAACATAAGCAATTGCTTAAGGTTATAATTTGACTGCTACAGATATTCGACACGTTACATTTCAAAAAATTATATTCAAATTATAAACGACTATTGTACGACTCGTATTTTCAATTTTAAGTTTTCTTCCACCCTCTACACTGTAAACGTCTACTGATGGTTCTTAGCAAAAGTAATTATTCTAAAGCATTTTTAACGAAAAAGGCACAAAACAACCAGACAGAGCCTTTTCTGGAATAGAGCAACAAAGGGATGCTGTTTGTTTGCGTGGCACACAGTGGGACAATTGACAAGAGATTTTAAACACTTTTAAAAACACCTTAAGTACTTTTAAATTAAATAAATAATGTAATTTCTAAGTTTCTCAAAGCAAAAATGTTTGTGAGCTAAACTTCTTTGTTCGGGTCAGGTGAAGTGAGACCAATATTGTGAGTATAAGTGTACCAGGTAGGCAGGGCGAATAGGAAACATCCACTTGGTTCACTCTCCCAATTGTTTCCGGTTTCGTGTAGTGTTAGTCTTTATTAGTTTATTGTAAATGTTATTTGTGCCCTGTGGATGCCTGTTTTGAGCTGGATAGCATCACAACTGTAGCGGCTAGAGGTTACGTAACCACCTTTAACAAATTTTAGTTTTCAGAAAAACACATTTAAAGAATTAAAAAAATTGCCTACTGAAATAATACCTTTTATAGAAGTATCTAAAGAGAAGTAGTTTTTTAAAATATGCACTTTTTACAAAATGTAATTTTTGAAAAAGTACCTTTTACAAAAGGAACTTCTAAAAAGAAATTTTTAAAAATAGTAGTTTTTTTAATAAATAAAAAATACCGTATAAAAGAGGTGCCTTTCAAAAAGAGGGGCTTAGAAAAAATTACATTTTAAAAGAGTACCTTCTTAAGATAATAAATTTTTAATATTTAAAAAAGTACATTTTAAAAAATTCCATTTTATAAAAGTAATTTCTTCGAAAATAACTTAAAAAGTGTCTCTTTAACAACTCTTTAAAATTTGTATTCCTTTTTTCTTTGGCCATCCCACTGTGCGTCAGTTGTGTCATAATATTCATTCTTTGTTATAGTAAAGTATTTTTTACGATGAGTACTTTTTACATCCCATTACTGTTGTTGAACTTGAATATATTGCACATGACATTCGTTTTAACTGCCTTCATTTGTGTGAATATTTGTTGAAAATTATATATTTGATACGCTGCCACTCGCTGTACTGCTGCCGACAAAATGTTGTTCTTAACAGGTTGATGGTTAATTAAATAACTTTTGAAGGGATTTATGACAAACTGTTATTAAATAGAAAATGTTTTTTTAAGGCATTCTTATGCGTCATAAAATAAACAACTATTTTAAAATATTAAATACCTTTAGAACAAACAACCAGAACAAACATTTTTGTGTCCTAAAAATATGCACTTTTTATCAACAACATGCTGTCTTCATAAGCTAAAACTAACAAGAGATTATTAATTAATACGGGTTTGTTGTTGATAGTCTGTATGAAGCTTATTTAAGACCTTCGGATCTTCTCCTTGTAGTTAGACAAGCGATTAAAATAATTTCAATTAAATTTTCCTGATTCATAATAATTAATCAAGGGCTTTCAAAATTTAATTTGTAAACCTTTTATTAATCAAAAATATTTAATTAAAAATTTTGTTAAACTTGTTTTAATTGCTCACAGGCTAAATTAAAAAAATAACAACAAAATATACAGCTTTATTTTAATCCAAGAAGTATAGTAGACATAAACAATTAGATTTAATTTGCTCAACCTCAGCTGCGTTCAACTTTGCTATCATATTGCGTTCGTCTTAAATAAACATTTGTTTTAACAAAAAATTCTTTTGTTTTTAATGAAAAATGTTATTTCTTCTGAATAATCAAATTTATAACTTCTCACACTTGAAAGTCGTAACATAAATAAACATAAAATTCGAAACAAAAAAGCAAACGTATGTATCCCCATTAAGAAGACAAAACAAACAGTTTCCGTTTGTCTTTTTCTTGAGTATAAAGACGAAATAGTCATCACTTGTAAGTTTATTAATATTATTTTGTTGAAATTTGCAAAACATTTTTCTAAACAAACATAAAATTTAAACATATTGGCAGGCAATTGAAAGAGAAGTATAAAATCTCAACAAACGTATTCACATCAAAGTTATTAAATAAAAGCTTATTACCAGGTTAGGGAACGCATATGTGACTGGGATGTTCGATTAAACTTTTGCGAAATTTCCTTATTTCCTTGATTTTAAATTACAGTTAACTTCAAGTAAAACATAACCTGCATATATTTTTCTTATCTTTCTCAACAGCGTGCGTAGTTTTAAACAAATAAAATGCTTGAACAAGTTGAATGAATAAACGAATGCCATAAGTAGAATAAAGTGAAAAATTTTAAATTGCTCAAGTTTTTATTTACGCTTCGTTAGCAGTTTACATTTAAAATTATTACTTTATGCTGTTCGTAGTTTTCCTTATTCATTCTGTTTGATAGTGCTGTGTGGAGAAGACAAATTTTCTCTCAAAATTCTACTGCTAATGTTCGCCATAGTGACAGTTTAATGCAAAAAAACTCTTAATATAAAACATGACAGCTGTAAAGTGCATTTATTTTTTTATTATTTTTTTTATTTTATTGTATTTAAAAGGATGTTTTAAGCAAAAAAGTTCTAAATCAAATAGCAAAACAATGAAATGTATATTTGAGTCTTAATTTATAGTTTGAATTGTTAATAAAACTAGTTTAAGAAAATGAGTGCTTAAATTAAAAGTATAGTATCAGGGGAAGCGGTTAAAAAGAACTGTTGCATATTTTTTGGAAGTAGCACGCTAAAACGAAGTTTATGAAGTAATAATTTCCATTGATTCATTGAACTTAAAATAATTAAAATATTAAATTTTTTAATTTCTTGTTGGGTTTTTATAGAGAAAAAAATTTACAGAAATTTTCTCTTTAATAAAATAATAAAAAAAAATGTTTTCTCCAAAATTTTATCTTATGACTCCGAAGCAGTGTCCCTCAAAAAGAGACCAAGCTTAAATATGTGTATGTATTGTGAGCGCACTGGGAGAAATTTCGTGCTACATAAAAAACAATATTTTTGTTTGTGAGTTGTTAGCAAAAAATATTAGATTTCAAATAAATTAAGATGCAAAATTTTTGTTCCCTCTACTTTCCATAATGAAATATACGAATAGTATAATGTAAAAATATTTAAAGTTTAGTGAAAGTATGTAAAATGCTGAAAAAAAGAACAATGTGTTTTTTTTGTTTGATCGTAAAAGAAGCGACAACGACTTGCTTACTTGAAAGCTAGCAAACAACTGCTTGAAGTAATTGGTTTTTACACTCTTTCTAGTGAGTTTCGTTAACAATCGTGCTGTGTATCTGAAAATAACGAAAATTACTTGGCTTCTAGGGGCATAGCGTGAAGATGTTTGCTTAAAATTTTTTTTAAAATTACAAAAAATCCTTTATAATGAAAAATGTTGTTGCAAAATGTTTAGCAACTTCTTTACACGTTTAAAATATTAATCTTTGTAGTATATTCTGTTTTATAACGTACTTTCCTGTCTCTTCATGTCAAATCTTTGCCCAATTAATGATTTATTTCCTACCATTATTTATGAAACAAAAAGTGGGATGGCATTTAATATCCACGCTTTTTGCTTATCACCAACATTTGTGAGAACTAAATATGTTTCGTTTTCGTATTTTGAATGTTGGGTACTGTTTTGGGAAAACAAAAATAGCACAAGCCCAATCAAAAAAATAATTTCTCTTCAAACTATTTTTCATCCACATCATAAATATCCCATTGTAGTATTTCTTGCATTTTTCATAAAATAAAATCACCCCCTTAAAACCCAAAAACCGAGTTTCTTGCTTATTTTCGCTCGTGTAAACACGTAGGATCACAAGTTTGTTTACAGAGGATAGTTTTATTTTGCTGTTATCCTGTTTGTTTTTTCGTTGATTGTATTTACTTTGTTTTCTTTTCCGCATTTGTTCAGTAATTATTTGCTCAAATTTATTTTTACTTGCAGCTAATGTAAAATATAAAAACGTGACCTTAATTCCTCAATTATTGATTTCATATTTCGAATTCGCCAAATTTTTTTATTAAATTTTAAGTTCACACAGAACCAAAGTTTTTATTGTTAGATGACAATTTTTGTTTTATATTTAAAACAAACGTTTTTAAAGGTACTTTCTCGTTAAAATGAAAGATGTTATTTTATATACAAAGTTTAAAATTAATTAATATTATATATTTCAACGTATTCGTTGCTCAAAAGCTAGTAATCGTCTGACACATATTTCGGATTAGTAAAACTAAAATTTAACTAGATTAATTTCAAAACAGAACACAAAGTATTAATTCAAATAATTATTCAAAACAATATGTAAGAGTGTCCAACATATTAAAATATATTTTTATATTCAAAGTTATCTATATTAGTCTTAATATTATAATATTTCATTTAAAGAAATAAGTTAAAAGTCAACTAATTCCCTTCTACATGCCAGAATATAACAACGTTGTTTTCGGAGGACGCCACACCACCTCAACAACGTTCATGTGTTGATATTGGTGGTACACAAACCACAGCTTTATTTATGAAAATTAATATAAAAATTTGTTTTGAATTTCTTCTTAGATTTTAATGTTTACGTGACAAATTTTATACTAATCAAAAGATTGCAAGGTTTATAGCAATTTTCAATTAAGGGATATATGAAAGGTCCTGGAGTTCATGTTGCGGTTTCAATTAAAATTAAGGCAGAGGTTGATACTGTTAAGTGTGTGAAATAAATAGGTTTTCATTTATATATGTGGCTAAATTAACAATTTAATTTTTTATGATGCACAGGGAAGAGGTGGGCGTGTCCTTGGTCCGATCTGAATAATACGCATTAGCGCATTTTGTCGGAGCGTGCTAAATTTCAATGTTATACGGCAACATCTTCTATTTCTGCTCTTTCGTTGCAAGGTGTGCTACAAATTTTCAGTTTCCGATTCAATAGTCAACTAACTACTCTCTTTTAGTGTTTTTTATTACCTAATTTAGTATTTCTCAAGTGCAATTAAAGACAGCGTATCATGTTTAACACACATTAGGCCAAGAACAAAATCCCCCCCAAAAAAATATATATATAATTCCCAGAAAATGTGCACTGAACCTTCAAATAATAATCACATTTTGAGGTAAAACATAAACAAAATCTATTATAATATTTCTAATTTCAAAAAAACACTAAAAAACACAACAGGCTGCCTACAGTACAGTGAACAAAACATAAAGTAGAAAACATTTTATTAAGGTCATAAATCATAAAGTCACACGACAATAATCGCCAGGATTACCGTATGCCAGGATAACAAACACACACGCACGCACACTCGTGCAAAGGAAAATGCACTGCTTCTAGAAGGATTGAAATCTAAAATTAACAATATACAAACAAATTTTTGTATCACATAAAAAGCTAATGAGTGCGACATAATTTTATTGTTTGGAAAAAAGGGAACATTTTCGTTATTACACTCACATATAAGAAACACCCAGCTGAGCTGTTGTTAACTCTCCCAAAAAAAAACATATAAACAGGAAAATTAAGGTCCTTTGAGTAGACGCGTGCTTCATTTATTTGTTTTAAGGGGTTCAAGCATAAAAACACTGTTAATGCAGTTTTCCAAATAAAGCGATTGTCATATGAAATTTGAAAATTAAACATAAAAATGTTGCTTTTGTATTGAAAAGAGAGAAAGAAGCAAGATTCTTAAATTTAACCCCTAAAATTTATTGCTTACTATATCTTGCACTTGATTATTGGCAGCTTAGCGCGTTTAATAAGCCAACAGCTACAGCAACAAACAATATGTAATACATACAGCTACAGGATATACAGGATATGCCTACAATTGATTAACTGAATTTTTATGCTTTCGAATAACACATTTTACAGGGTTTTTTTAATGTTGTATATTTTTGCTGTAGATGATTTTCCAAACATTCCCTTATTTAATACAAAAATCAACTGCATTTGTAGTTGTTTGATTGAGGGTGTAAAATGTCGGGAATTAATTTGAAATTTTGCACGCCGCTTCTCTTAGTTCTTTTGTTGTTATTGTTGCAGAGAGCTCTGCATTAAAGGCTGTAGTGCATAAAACAAAAAATACTTTGCAACACGAAATTCTGCAATTATTGTTATTGATCGTGTTGTGGTGTGTACAACACGTGACAAGATTTCCGCAATCAACTTAAACATGTGGAAAATATTGGAAATGTATTAGCGAATATTAGAGAATAAACCGAAAACGAATTAAGTAGAGCGAAAAAATTTCATGCAAGAAAAAACACAACTCACGCTACAAAGACTTTCGTGTTTAAATTAAATTAAATTTGCTTATTCAATAAATATCCTTTGCAATATTAAAGCGGGTTTTGCTAAACAAAACACTGGGCTATTTTTAGTCTTAAATTATGTTTTAAATTTCATAACCAGGCTTAAGCAATAAATATATTCATTATTTCTTAATTACTACTAAATTATATTTGCCTCATTTTCACTTAAATAATTAAATACAACTTCAATAACAATATATAAAATAATATTAAGATTTTCTCGCCTAGACTACATGACAATTTTATGCCATATTTTTTAATCACTTTGCATTATCTTGTATGTATTCTGTATAATTATGCTTAACAGCCTTAAAGTAGGCTATATGTTACTACTACTACGCCTATTACTACTACAAATTATCTGCATTTTTTTTACCTTATGTTCATTATTGTTTGCAGTTTATAAACTCATTATATTAAAATTATCTCCCAACATTAATTGCATTCATGTTTAAACATGTTTCTGTGTTTTTTTTCGCACTCTTCTACATTCTCCGCCTGTCCAGTGTGTATCGCATATCACTGTCGTCTATTATTATTAAATGCTTCTTTTTTGTCATTCATTGAAGTTGATTGTTTTTTTTTCTTATTTTCCTGCATAAGTGATGTCCATTCAATATGATTATTTTTCCCCACAGGCAGATTTAATTTCATTTTTCTGATGGATTTTTAATTTTGGAAATCATTTAATTTTTTCATCAAAATGTTAATGGGGAGCGTGAAGAAAAAGGTATGTTACGTGAAGTGCGATAAGTTTTCGTATCGTATAGAACTTTTTGTTTAAAAAATAAATTTATGTGAACATAAAATCGTTTTTTGGTAAAGAAAATAAATTTTGAAAAATATTATTTTTTAACGAAACATTTCGCTCATTTACTCATACAACGTCATAACTCAAAAAACGTAATTTTTGAGGTAATAATGTAGCATTATTTTCCGTATTGTTCTTCATCTTGTGTAAAAAATTCGTAAAAATATCTTGTTTATTCAAGAGAATAGTTTTTTACTTTTCCATTGAGTTGTGTGCAAGGCAAATTCATAGCAGGTAGACTCGTTTCAATTCGCTTTGAAAAATACCTGCTTTCTTTGTCAAAATCAACGTCAAACACTATATATATATAAATCAAACGTAAACAAATTTCTACAAACAAAACAGATCAAAATGAAAGGAAATGCAAGGAGCAAAAAATAATCAGCTGAGCTGTCGAGACTACCTGTTACCAATTAAAAAATTTTAAAAGCGTTTTCTCAAAAACTATTTTTTTTTAGTTCTGACGTTGTATGAATGAGCGACTTGTTTTTTGATTTTTTTTGTGAACAGAAGTGAACAAAAGTGGGCTTTTGGAAATATTTTTATTTTTTCTTAAGTAAGTTATGTGTAAAAAAATTTATATGTAGAGAAAGATTTTTTTAAGAGTAAATAATTTTTGTGGAAAATTCTGCTTTTGTGAAAAAAAAATTTCTTTGCGGTCTACAAAATCTACACCAAAAATAGACAATACCTGCAGTTAACGATTGCACACGCATTTATTATACCTCGCACAGAATTGTGAATGATTCCAATCACAACTTTAAAGCCGCCTCTTGGTTTTTGAAGTTGTAAGCTATGTGTAGGGCATTAATAAGTCAGCTTGACTTTAAACTACATTTTTCATTTGTTGGCAAACGAAAAATATGCCCTCAAATCAAATTATCGAATGGTATTACTTTGTAATGGAAATTTAATATGTTTATCTCATTATGATGGCCAGAAAAAAAATCTCTCACAATATTAAAATAATTTTTAAGCCTAAAGGTAGACAACAAAGTGAGAAAACTCTTTAATATTTAAAATATAAATAAAAAAAATATTTAAAATAAATGATTTGATTTTTAAATTTATAATCGCACTTTTTCCAATTGTTTTAATTAAAACTCATTGAAATTTATTTATCTAGTTCTTATGAGTATTTTACAGTTGCTAAAGTTTAACAGGGAACCCTTATCCTTTAAATAAAATAAAGTTTTAATAATATATTCAGGCACTCCAGTCGTTAAGCAGCTCTGGGCTGAAGAACAGCTCTCGCGTCATCGTAATTATTTCTTAAGTGCAGTCAGGCTTGCGTGTGTTGTTTGGCCTTCGAAAGTTTTTCGTCTCACTCGCACTGGTTGACTGATTTGCCACGGATAACCGTTATAGTTTTGCGGTTCTTTTGTGGCATTTCGTTGACAACCACATTGCTACTTCCAATGTGAAGGCATAGTGTAAAGTCAGTCACAAAAACATTTTTAAACTACTGCTAATAACATAATGGACATATGGTCTAGTTACCGGCGCCATTTTTGTGCAACCATATTCTGCAAATTTACTTTGTAGAATATGTACCAATAAATAAATAAATAAATATTCAGGTACTTTTCATGCTTGTCTTGTGTGCTATTTAGTACAGTGTGGAGTATTTGAGCACCGAGTATTTAAATTATTTTATATATTTTTCGGTATTCAATACCGAAAAGAAACTACTCAATACTTTTAGCTGTGCAATACAAATATAACACATAAATTACAATGGTTATAAACAATTATATATATATATAATCATTGGAGTTTAAATTAGATATAATAAGCCTTCTTTTAGAAATATTAAAGTTGGCCGATAAATCAATGCGATCATAAAAATTGCTAATATCTGAACAATCTCTAAGGAATGGGTCGATATTCATGAAATTTGTTCTATGAAACCGTAGACGAAGGGGATCATATGATCTAAGTTGCCTATTTGGAGTGTTGATGTTTATTTTGCTGTTAAGACAAATAGAGTAAATTTTCCCTTGAAACGAGTTTACGAAAAATACTTTGTTTGATACAATCCTTCGGCTCTTCAATGTAGGGAGGCTTATAAGTGCCAATCGGCTACGATCGGACGGCAGGTTCACAGCTGGATTTTGCAGCCAAAATAATAGGAATTGTTTTTGAACTGATTCAAGCATTTTAATATACATATATATTGTACTGGGGATCCAAAATAAATGGTTGAATGCGGTGAATATCTCGAGAAAGTCATCAATATACATTTATTTAAATTTAATTCCAATAAGTTTACGATACACCAACAACAGAAGTTGTTCAAATCTGCTTGGAGATAAAGGGTATCATAATTTTTTTGCAATCCTAGAGAAAAGTTTAACATCATCGGCATAGATCAGAATATTACAGAATTCAACGGCTTTTGGTGGATCATTTATAAAAATCAGAAATAAAAGTGGTCCAAAACAGCTACACTGAGCAACACCTGAAATTACGAAAATTTCCCTTTAAAATGGTTTAAAATATTAAAATTCTAGTTTGAAACAAACTAAGCGCCTTCAAATCATTTTCAATAGTTATAAAACCTTGTCATTTATTATTTGTGACGCAATTTAATAGGCTATTAAATATTTTTATTTTGAAAATAAAGAGACGATAAAAGTAATGCGTATTATCGAGTTATTAGTTGAAAAACTACTGAATAGTATTTAGAAATCAAAGTACCCATGCTTTACAACAATCAACATATGTCATGATGATCATATCTATTTATTAAAGTTTAAACATTTCTTAACAATTCAGTCATTCCGGTTAAATGTTTCACTACTGACAAAAGAAATATTAAAAAAACTTTTTCACAAAATTAATATTTGATACTTTGACATGCTTCCCAGGCAAAAAACCCATAAGAGCAGCATTTCAGTTGGTCTTATTCCATTGAAAGAAAGAAAAAAAGTTTAGTATCATTAACACTTTGGTAACATAATACTAAACATTTATGTCAATTGCAAGAGACACCCACTACCACTAAAACTTTGTGACAATATTGATACTAATACACAAACAAAGCAGGAACATAAACGAACATTGAACATTGGCTTCAGTAACATGTCATCAGCAATTTTCTTTAAGAAAACTCCCTCTCTCTCTCACACACACACACACGCACATAAAGCGCAGAAATGCAACATCAGCATCAGCAGCTGCATCAATTGCTTACAAAAGAAATTTTCTTTTAAAAGCTTTTTCTTTTTTCGCATGAATTTTTGTTGTTGTTGTACGTTGACTAAATGGCAATTGCTGGTTTTCATCAAAATAAATTATAATTCAATTTTTTCCCATTTGCAGCCATGTCCTGAAAGTCAAAACGTTAAGTTCTTTTTCAGTTTTAGAAAAAGAAAATTTTCGTCCATAAAAAGAAAATAGAAAAATTCGGTTTTAAGTGGGTGTTTGTAAAGCAAAAATGGAATCATAAAGAAAGTAAGCACATCTGCGCTAAAAAATTGAAATGTTTAAAAATTAGACGTTATTGAGTAGTGCTTTCATTACTTCCGTTTCCATTTTTATTTTATATGTTTTTTTTTTGCCTCGAAATACTCTCGGGACTTAATGTTTCCACATGTGCTACTATAACGTGTGAACTGAGCTAAGAGAAAACGTGTTTGTTTTGTTAGTTCGGCATTTCTAACTACAAATGTTGACAAGAAATAACAAGTCAGTGGGAGTAAAAAAACAAATTTATCGTTTATTTTGTTTTCATTTTGGAAACTATAGATACACCTTATCGACATCATGAAACAGAGAGAAAATTTTGTAAATTGTTGACAGACTAATGAAACACCTTGTTAAGGAAATTTGAAATACACCCGAGAAAAATGGATATAAATTTAATAAGAAACAAACGTTTTTATGGAACAACACAAAAGCTTTTTGCAAAGAGTTTTTTAGGAAGGGAAAAAATTAACATAAATAAATAATAAATTTTTTGGTCTTAAAAAGACATCTATAGAAAAGGTAACTTTTTAAAAAAAAGTATCTTTCATTAAATGTGCGTTTAAAAGAAAGTACAGCAGAACCTCCCTAATCCAGACACTCGCTAATTCGGACTATCCGGTAATCCGGACATGTGAATTTTTCAGACAGTGTAGAAATTTTTCCTCCATAGTCTGGACATGTTCTTTTTTCTAAGTTAAATTTGCGTGGCGAACTGTTTTCCAAAGCGACAGATAAGTATATATAATTTTTAAAAGAATTTTAAAATAATAATATTTTGGTTCACTTTTTGTTTCTTTATGTTTTCTGTAAATAAATTATATACAAATGAATTCTTATTTTTCTTTTCGGCAATAATAATAATGTATATACATATATGTATGTGCATTTATTTATTGCGTTTAAAATTTTATTTTAATTGTAGTCCGAACGATCCACTAATCCGGAGAGTAGCTGAAACTATATCTGTCCTGATAATGGAGGTTGTACTGCATCTTTAAAAAATGTGCGTTCTTAAAAAAGTAAAAGAACCTTTAAAAAATACGTCTTTATTAAAGTACATTTTAAAAAGGTACCTTTAAAAATGTGTCTTCAAAAAGTACCCTTTAAAAAAGTATATTTTAATAAATTATGTTTTAAAAAAGTATCTTTTAAAAATGTCCCTTTTTGAAAAATAATTTAAAAAAAACCTTTTAGAAAATTACTTTTAAAAAAAGTACTTTTTAGAAAAGTACTTAATAAAGAATTTTTTTAAAAAGTGCCATTTAACAAATTAATTTTTTGAAAGAGTACATTATTAAAAAAACACAATGTAAAACAAGGATTTTTAAAAAAATTTACCTTTTTGAAAAACGTCTTCTGAAAAGTACCTTTTAAAGATTTGTACCTCTTATAGAAGTTCGTTTTAGAAAAACTACCCGTAAAAAACTATCATTACAAAAAGTACTTAAAAATATAACTCTTAAAAAAGTATATTTTAAAAAGGTACATTCTAAGAAAAGTACCTTTTTCAAAATTGTTTTAATTTTAAAAAATAGTACGCTAAAAATTTACGTTTTGAAATTGTTTGCCTCAATAATTAATGCCTTCTTGGCGCTGAGACCAAATTGAAATGTGTAAAATTCATTATCTCCAAACAAAACAAATACATTTCTGTACTTGAAAACAAAAAAAAAATACATTTAAAAAGAACATTTTAAAAAGTATGTTTTAAAAACGGGACTCTTGAAAAAGTACATTTAAAGAAAAGTACCTCAAAACAAAGTAAATTTAAATAAAAGGCTGGAAAAATACCTTAAAAAGAATACTCTTTGGAAAAAGTGGCTTTTAAAACAATACCTTTTAAAAAACTGCCTTAAAAAAGTACATTTTAAAAAAGTATTAAATAAAACAATTATCTATTTATATAAGTATATGATTATTCGACCTTTTTGTAATTATAATGTTGTTTTTTAAGAAAATAATTCTATGCAGGCTTCCAAGATCATTATTGTTTCCCTTTTTTTACTAACATTTTCCTTGAAGTGTGTAATTACACTATTTGACTTGTCTCGCAAGTGTTTATAAATGAAATAAGTAAATGTGCGAATGATTTTTGACTAGATCCTTGTATTTTTCGCGCGTGTTTGTATTTGTTTGAAAACAAGTGTTAAAGAGGTTTGTTTTAAGTTACACAACGAAAACAAGAATTGATTGCTCCCTGGAGGTAAAGTTACAATACAGTTTGTCTAGAAAAAAAAACGACATTAAAATCAAGAGAAAAAAATAATGCACAATTACAATTTACACTCACACAAGCTTGGAGAGAACAGCAACGAGACAAGAAAGTACATCAAGTGTTTACTTTTACTGATGTGGTGATGCCTTGTACGAGTAGAATACAAAAGAAGGGTGGGTGTTAATGCAACTTTGTGTGCCATTTATTTAAAGTAAAAAAAGCAACACCGTCACTTAGGAAATTTATGCAATCATCAGCAAATCACCACCCCTTTTCTGCTTCTTAGACAGCATATACGAGTAAAATAAAAAACACATGGTGTTTTTTTGCCAGCCCTTAATCATTAGAGTCCTGTGCAAAGTTCTGATGTTGTTGGTTGTTTTTATTGAAAATAAACATTTGATAAATAACATTTATTTGATCCTAAACCTAAATGCTACTAAACTGCAATTTTCATGGGTTATAATAATTTATTGATAAAAAATGTGAGGAGTCTTCTAATAAGCACTGATGCTCCTTTAAAGTGTTCTTTGATATCAAAAGAGTGTTTACTGTTGGGGGTGTTACTTAAGCTGCTTAGTTTTGGTAACAAGATGTTTTGCAGATAATCTTCTACTACTCTGTTAAGTTTTTCTTTTTGGTTTTATATGCATATTGTGGGGTTTATATTGGCTTATGTGGTGTTTTACCCTTCTGTCCGAGTGTCTGTGTGTATTTTTATTTACAAATTTCAGTCTGCAATTGCATCTTGGGTTTTGTTTAGAATCTTAAATTCAACCATTAAGATTATAATGATGGGTTGAAAAGAAATATTAAGCTATTGATAAATGTGTTTTGTTAATTTTTTTACTGGGTTTTAAGTCATTAGGGAATAAAGATAAAAGCTCTTAAGAAAATATTATTTATATTCAAAGGAAAACTTCAAAGAGGTCCTTGTGTGAGTTCTTTAGTTGGAACAAAGCTTGATATAAATGTAATATTTTTGGTAGTAAATTTTTGAAAGATAATATTGCAAAACTAATACGAGGGCGGTAGTAAAACTACTTACACCTTGGAGCCAGAGAAATGCTGATTATTCAGCTACTTGTCAAAAGGATTGTTTCTAACATCAGGCATATTGGTAAAAAGTGCTCACTGTAGGAGTTGTAGCTCTTGTTTATTCTTTGTTAGAATAAGTAAAACTTCGTTCTAACCAAACATATGACGGAACACGAGAGATGAATTACTATGCCTCGTATTTAATATCTAATGTTCGGTAAATAGATAACTTTATTCAATTGAATAGATCGCGCAGTCTTAATAATTCAATAAAAAATATTGATAATCTTTAACGGAAATAAAACTGTTTCTCTATTTAAACAAATTTCGCGACATATTTTTATAAAATAATATTTATCAATAATTTTTTTTCAAATTAAAAAAAACAGTTTCATCAGTTTTTAGCAAACATTTTTCTTAATTTTGCTCGAAGTTTTTTTTTTTAAAACCCTTCTAAATTATTTGTTTCCAACCATGTCTGGCCAAAGCTTTTTAGGGTTCCGTACATTCAAACAAATTTAACGACATATTTTTTTTAAATAATGTTTATCAAACATTTTTCTCAAATTTTTAAAATTAACAGGATAATCAGGACTAAAATTTTTGGCGAACATTTTTTAATGTTGCTCGAGTCGCACTAACACTTGGCTGATTTATTTTCCACCCATTTGGACAAATCTTATTAAAAAAATTTAAGTAAATATTTTCTTTCAAATTATTTTCATTTCTTTTTCATAAAATATTTGTCCGAATTTTTTCCTTCCAAAATTTTCTAGTGGCTCCTGAAAAACAACGTTGTTTCTGTTCTGTCGTTTAAGTTGAAATTTATTTATGTTAATTTTTTTACTTGTTCCTTTAGAATATTCTCTCATATTCCATTCTTTCTGACTAAAAAAATGTTACGAACTTTAACCAAAATAATAATCACTTTAGATTAAAAACCACTAAAATTTTTCTATCAGAAATATTTGTACAACAAATTCTATAATCAGTAGAAATATTTTCGCAAACACATTTCTAGCAACATTTTTTCACACAAAGATATATAATAAAAACTTTAAAATTCAACATCAAACTCACCTCAATATATCCTTGAACACTGTCACACTGCTGCAGCACCAATAAGGCAGGATTAAATTTCATTGCAGAAAATTCATCCGGCGAGCAAGGACTTAAAAAGCCACTATCCGCATCACTATGGGTCGACAAAGGTCGTGGTTTTCGTATTTTATATTGAATATTTCGACTAGGTACCGGTCCCGGATTAAATAAAACATAATTCAATTCGATATTTTCATTTATAGGACGCGTATCATGCAAAACGTTATCCGCACTCAATAGCATGCGTTGCAAATGAAACATATGCTCCGAGGTAACCAGCTCCGACATGGCACGTTCTTGTTTGGGTTGCGATGTTTGGCCGGACGATTTTTCTTTGATTGCTTTATGAGATCGAAAAGGTGAGAGACTGAGAAAAGTAAGTCTTTTCTTCGTTCTCTGCAAAGTGGTCTGTGATGAAGTATTGGAGCTGGAGGAAGTGTTCGAATTGGTGGAAGAAGATGATTCTACTAAAGCTGTAGAAGTTGTGGTGGTGGTGGTGTTGGTATCTTTACTTTCCTGGCTATTGCTCATACAGGGTGTTGCTCCGAAGGCATTCAATAGTTTTTCCAAAGACTCGGAGCCGTTAATCGTTTCGGGATTGTTAGCGTAAGTGTGCTGTGTATGAGCTATCAGATTGGCCTTTACTAGTTCCTCATTGGTGAAGGGATTTGGTATGCCTACATCCATTTGGGGTTCCTCCTCAAAATCGTCGGGATCTATAACAAAATAATTATGATGATCAAAGTTACGCTGCTGCTGCCGCACTTCCACTTCCATTGCTACCTCTACTTCCAGTTCGTCATCTTGTGCTTGCGTTTCCTCATCGTAAATCACCTCCGGCACCAGTTCTTCTTCACTGAAATCTAAATTTTGCCTGGAACCAAATAAAGGATCTCGTAAGCCCTGCTGCTGTTGCGGCAAGGGCAGATCCATATTTAAAGATTCATGTGTCCTCCTTCTCAAAGCCTTTTCATTAACAAAATCCATGGGATCGAAGAGACAATAGTTGTCCATGTGCGAAGTATGCGCCTTTCTTTGTCTTACCGGTAAATTTTTCAGTTTTTCTGTATAATCTGAGTCATTGTTGTTCGAGGCATTTGATCCAGGCGGACTAGTGTCGGGTGCTGGCGGTGGTGGAGAAATTTCATTGGAGGAAGAAGTTGTTTGCTCTTCTTGATTTTGGGCCGGAGTATTTAAGGACTTTTGAGAGTTCCTGTGCAGGGAGGCAAACAATCCCTTGGAGTTTATGCGTGCTATACAGTTTTTCAGTTCCATTACTCGGCCCTTATAGGGGCTTGATTGTGCACTTGTGGCTGGCGATTCAGCAGAGTCGAACCCTCTTATGTTAGAGACGGAGTTGGAGCAGTTTGTATCCTGCAATTTTTTCAGTTTACTTAATTCCTTGCGTTCTTTTTTACTTAAGACCACTTTGCCGCGAAAAGGCGTAGAAGGGCAGGATTGAGTGTTTTCATTATTTCTCAAATTACGTGATGGAAGCTGTGAGAGAGGAGGCGGCGTGGGTGGTAGTGGTTCTCTGTAGGGTGGCGGCTTGGCGGGCAGTGTGGAGGCCTGTAAGGCCAATGTAGTGGTTTCATAGCTCACGGGAAAATCTCTAAACAATTCGGTGAATTGAGGCATTTGGCGATTGGGTATTTCTCTTTCGAAAAATTCAAACTCCATATAGTTTTCATCTTGGTACACGTTAACGTCTGGCTCTCGGCTGTTAGTTTGGTTGGCCTCATTAGAACTATATTTCGATCTTTTGTGTGTAGATTTGCGTATGGTGCCACCATGGGCCGTTGTGGAAGAGCCAGCTGAAGTTGAGCCATGCTGGCTGCTGTGGGTGGGAGAATTTGAGGTAGAGTTGGCATTACGGTCTGATGTTTTGTTGTTTAAACGTAATTTTTGTGGTTTTTCCTTATTACTGCTGCCACTACGTGAGGATTTTTGCATATTTATAGAATGTTTGGCAAGAACTTTGCTGTTGTTAATTGATTGTTTGTTTGCTGTTGCAATATGAGCACTTTGACGCCTTATATGACCTGTTGTCTGCTGTCGACTTTGTTTGCTTTTGTTTTGACATTGAGTTGCAACATTATTGTTTGTGGTAACTTCTAACGTTTTGTTGTCCCGTTCGAAAGTGATTTTACTATTCGCTTGGCTGCACTCGAAATTGGCTGTGGCGCGAGGTCGCCTTTTGACTGTGCCAGTAGACGAACTTGGTGAATCCCAATCATAAATGGAGGATTTCCAAGAGTAATCGAGCTGTTGCTGTTGGTTGAATTGTGTTTGGTGTTGGTTGTCATTGGAGGCTTTTGTTTCAAAATTATTATTATCTTTTGTTTCTACGGGCTCATTGTTGTGCTTATCACACATTCTCGTTGCAAAGCTTTTAACAGCAACATTTTTGAAATGTTGCCGTAGCTATAAGTATTTTTTAGCAATCTATTTAAAAGTTATTTAAGCAACACTTAAAGTTCTGTAAATAATTCTAAAACACAAAAATTTTACCATTTAACACTTGAGCAATTTTTTTGTAAAAAAAAAAACTTCGGAATGCACAGAAAAGAGCTGAGTAAAACAAGTTTTATTATTGCAGCCGTCTGCTGTTACATTTTTCCAATTCTCTTTTCATTAAATTAATTGTTTTCATAAATCTTCATCTGTTTCAGAGGCCGAAAAATTTCATATAAAAGTTAAAAGCAAGAAATGGAGTAAAACAAAAATTATTTACTTTGGCAGTAGTTATGAGTTTAAAAAAAAAGTTAATGACTTTTTCTGTCCATCTCACAACGATCCATCTATCCTGCTATTTATATGTTTCGTACTTTGTTTGCATGGATGTTTTTTCACAGCAAAGACTTTTAATAATTTTTCTCACTCGTGTTAAAGCGCTGGAGACCAAACAACCAGCCTTTGACCAAGAAATTTGTTTTATTTTTAATTTTTGTTGCCGGCGACCAGCATTTGACCAAGAAAATTGTTTTATTTTTAATTTTTGTTTCTCGGTGGTGTTAAGCCAAATTATTAAAAGGGTTGTTCATGTGTTCATTCTGCGTTTGACTTTCATATTTTAAATGGATTTGTTTTTCTTTTATTATATGAAAGTCTTTAATTTATTTTGTAGAACTTCATTTTTATTAAATAAACAAGCCGATAAGTATGCAATGGTAAAGATTGTAACAAATTGTTTTCAACACTCGTCAGCAAATGGAACACAGGAAAAAAATTTTACAATAATTTCTCGGGGGGAGAAAAATGTACACAAAATTCACAAAAAATTATAACACACTTATTTCTGAAAGAATATTGAGCGCTTAGCTTCAAATTGTCATAAAGGTGAAAACGAAAATTTTTTGAAGAGATTTTTTTCGATTATTTGGAAATATTTAGGGCCTCAACGTCTCTAAGGAATATGTTTTTCACCACATTTTTTAAGTATCATCAATATTTTTGAAGCGTGAAAGACAAAAAATCAGGGGCAAATTACGGCATTCGATATCGATCGAAATTTCTATAGAATTCAAATCGAAATTTTGATAGTTATCGAATACCGTAATTCGCCCCAGGACTATTTAATGCATTAAAACAAAAATTTACTTTAACAAAAAAATCAAATTCTTATTAAAAAATTGTTAAATATTTTTTAATAAAATGAAACACGAGTTGACAAAATTACTCATGTTAATATTCACCACAAAAAATTTTCATAAACAGACTTGTTAAGTCCTTCTGGAAACTAAACAAAATGCTAATAAATAATTTTTATGATTATTCTAACACGTTAAAACAATTTTTATCATAAAATTTTATAGCTTTTGGGGATAAAAATAGTATTTTTTTTTAAATCAAGAAACAAATTTTTTAATATTTGTATTCATACAAAATATCTCTCAATAAAATAGTTTCGTCGAATAAAAGATTAAAGTGTGTGTTTTTTAATCCCTTTTCGGAAGTTTTGAAAGATATAGAAATAATAGAAATGCATATTTCACTTAGAACCAGCTTAGGAGAAAATATAACGATAATAAAATAATCTTAAAGTAACAAATTTTTGGAAATTTCTTTAAGAGCTTTATGGGGAATATAATCATCATCTCAACTGATTATTAGTGTCCGAACGATCGGATTTGGCTACGGAGTTCGGCAAAAAATGGTGTTCGGCCAATGTTCGGTGCTCGGCAAAATTGTTACCGAACTTTTTTGTGAAACTACATATTTATTATCATGCAACGCGAATTCATAACAGTTACACTCGCCTTAATTCCCTTTGAAAAATACCCCCTTTCGATGTCAAAAAAGGTACTGAAAAATATGTCAGCAAAAATAATAACTTGATCTGTCGAGGCCACCTATCACGAATTCGCCTGGATTATTATGTGTGTATTTTAAAATAGTATGAAAACAATACAACGATGACAATATAAAAATGCTTAAATGCTTAAATAAAATACCGTCTTTGTGGACGAAACATGATACAGCACCACATGTAGAACTGCAAGAAGAATAGAATGAAAATGTTATTCAGCAAGAAATCAAAATGAATTTGACTGATTTTTCATGTCCGCGAAATAGAGATACATTTGAATATTAAATCTTAAGGCTGCGACCAAGAAGTACCTTTCAGCACTATCAACCAGCGTTTCTAGTCAGCAGCTCTTTAGTACTGCTGTATAACTTTATTCAAACTGAAGAAATGACCTACTTGGCATAAATGTAAAAAAAAACCTTTTTTCCTATTATAATATAGAAATATTAAATTTTCAGTACTAATATATACATATGTAAATGTACACTGTCTATATTAAACTCTCCTGTACTATATTGCACTTTTTCTGAAAACTAATTATTTTTTATGTATAAGATCGTTTTACTATTTGAAAGTGCAATTTATCTTTTGATTTTGCATCTTTACGAAAGTGTGCATTAAAAAAAGCACTATTGTTCAGATTCAATGATAAAAGGTTCGGGTTCGGGATCGGCCGAACTTTGCAAAATTCACCAAAGTTCGTGTTTGGGTTCGGCCTGAAAAAGTGCGTTCGATCGGACACTACTGATTATTATAAAAAATTTCAGCAAATTGAAACTCCTTTATACAATTTTTACATTGCTCCCAATTTCTCTGCTTACTAAATAAAATTAATTGAAACTTATGTTTTCCTGCGTTTTTCTCTCTGCCCCTTGGTCGTCTATACATAATATTGAAAGAGTATTTATGCTTGATTTCGCTTACTTCTTGTTTTATATATTTTTTTCCGTTTACCTCATTATGATCTGCAATTTGTTTTAATGACCCAATTTTTAATTCTTTTTATCGTTTTAAGAAAGTAAAAAGTAGAGCAGAAAATTATATAAAAAAAATGAGGAAAGAAATGAATAGCATTGGCATTAAAGCCATTCATATCAAACTATTTGCATAATTTCAGCCTAAAAGCAGGCAAGAAAAAAACGTAAAACTTTGAAGTAATTGTATTATGGCATTACTAAACTATAAGAACCAACTTTATAATATTATTATAAAAATAAAAACTTAAGTGTTCATAAAAAAGTACTCCTAAAAGAATGATTTAATTTAAATGTAACTAAAACATAAAGTATAAAACAAACAGTGGTTAAAAAAAAAGTTGTAAGTAATTCGTAATTAAAATGGTAATTGCAAATCATTAATACTTACAAAAAGTTTCAGTTGACTAACAAAGTTATTGTACTATAAATCTAGCACAACTGGACCCTACAGAAAATTCATTTGGTTAAAACTTTATTTTTGCTATTTTTCTTATTTGTTTTCTTTTTTGTAATAATGAACATAATTTTTTCTAGGCATTAAAAATAAGTGTGAAAAATATGTAAAGCTTATACAGAAAGAAACTGCAATTAAAAGCCAAAAAAGAAAAGGCAAGAAAGCCCATTAAAATCTTGCCAATTGTTTATTTTAAAATCTTGAGAGAAATTAATTTATAAAGAATAAAGTGGGCTTAAAATGGATTTTGAAAGAAATGGTTTTGCTAAGCAAAGAAAATCATAAAATTCAAAACGTATTGCATACATTAAGGCGTCAAAGAACTAAATGCTCATCACAGATTATTGTTTAAAGAAAACCGAGAAGTTTTTCACGTCAGACTAAACTTTAATATTTATGTTTATTTATTTATTTATATATGTTTATATTTATGTGCTTAAATAAAATCTCTTGAATTTAAATCTTCAGAATTTCTTATTAAGAATTTTACAGTGCATCAATAAAATTTGTTCACTATAAAAATTTATGCAAAATTTTTGTTTAACAAATATTTAATTTCCGAAAATATTAATTTATTAAAGCTTAATTTGTACTCAGTATAAAATTATGTTTACTCTGTCAACATTTGCTGAAAAGTCCATCAAGCAGAAACATTTTAAAACAAATTATTATTAAATTTTGCTAAAATCTCTGAAAACTATTTGTGTATGTCAGCATAAACGTACATGTTAATTTTACTTATATACGATACCAAACTAAACGTTTTATTTAAAATATTTTTTATCTGTACAAAAATGTTGTGCATACATTTAGGCTACATTTGTTTGAAAACTTTGATTGACATTGCTTGAAGTGTTTGTTATAAATTCTAGTGTGGCATACTGAAAAATAAACTTAAAATATAGTGTGTTAAATGCAGAAATTTTTCACTCAAATAGCTTAGGAAATATGTACGTCAGTTGTACTTGGAAAATTAAATAAAATTTAATAAAATGAGTGGCGGAAAAAATCAATATTTTAATAATGGTGGTTTACTTGCAAAAAAAAATTAATAAATTAGTCCAAAAACGGTTGAGTATTCACGCGGTATTTCTTTTTTGTAGTATAATTTTGACTTTCATGGACGTTTTTGCCCGAAGTGCAAGGGCTGAATCTGTGATTTCAGTAAGCGGGTGTTCTCTAAAAAATTTATTGTGTACTTTTAGGAGCCACAAACAAAGAATTGCTCCATTTGCTTGTTAAAAAATATTTAAATTCACTTTTGAAGACATCTGAAGTTCTTGTGCTAGAACAATTTTTTTTAACAAATATTGTTATAGCTCCGTTGTTAAATAGTATAATTCGATATCGAGATCTAATTTTCAATGGAATTCAAAGGGAAATTCTGATGAATTATGCCACAATCTCGTCCTCATTTTAGCTTAAAATTTGCACACAAAATTCATTTGTATTTTGAATTTCCTTTAACTATTATAGAAAAAGTGGGAAATATTTTATACCAACCAAATGATTTGAAACAGATATCGATTTAACTCTCCTGAAAATAATTGATTTTAAGATATACGTCCCCATGTAGCAATAAAATGCATGTAAAATTAACTGAGTTTCAGAAAGTCTTCGTTAAACTCAGCAGCAAAACTGAATTAATGCGATGTTGAATATTCTAGGGAGAAAAAATAAATAAAAATCTACTTTACTATATTGTAGATATTTAATATATCCCAACAATATTTTAAATATACAGTTAATAATTACCTAAAAGTATTTAAAATAAATAATAATAAATTCAAACACTCAACTGAAACCCTTTATTCTTAATTCTACAATACAAAAAAAAACTAGTAAAAAATTGTTGGCATACTTTCGAAGAGTAAAATTAAAAAAATATGCATACTGCACTATTTATGTTTACATGACATGCTTTCAATAAATACATTTTAAAAGCATATTTTTAGGCCTACATGCAGCACTTTAACCAATTCAGTTTATTTAAAGCTTCTTCTTCAAATATGTCAAAGTTATGTGCTTCAATAGTAAGTATTATTTTTTAACAACATGTAGTTTGAAAAAATCTGCAAACCAATATTTAAACCATACCTATAAAAAAGTATAGCATACCTTAAGGTACATAAATTGCTTTTAATGAAACTAACAAACTTCTTTTAAGACTTTTTTTAAATTTAAACTTTAAGAACTTGTTTGTCAACTGCATTTCTGTTTAATTTTGATTTCAATTTAGAAATTTTTGTGGTTTCTTAATTCTTTATCACACTCACAGAGATTTTTAAGTATTGTGCAAAAACTTTTTGAAACTCTTGATAAAATGGAAAAATTCTTTTCCAAAAACAAAAAACACTCTTACTTGGCTGATCAGTTTTCCCTTAGATTTTTCCATCCAACATTCTTTTTAAAAGCAAAGATCTAATTTTTATTTTTTGTATTGTATTGAAGAGCAAATAACTTTAGTTTTTTATGACTGTTTTTTTTTTGTTAAGTCAAGCACATTCTACACATGGTTTCTTTTTTACTTTTGTTCGCTACTGAGATTTCCTAGTGATTTGGTTTTTCGAGTCCTTGCCATTCGTACATGAACATATATGCAGTAAAATTTTTTTTCTACTTCTATCATTTAAAAGTGGTTTCGTGTCATACAAGAGTTTTACAATTGAAGTTGGTTTCTAGTTTCATTTCTAATGCAAATACATTGCTGTACGATTTCTGTTCATTTTTCTATTTGTATTTGCTAGCTGGAGTTGTCCTTGTGGAGTTTCCTCTCATGCACTCTCCTTTTTTGTTTGTTCTTTTCCCTTCTTGGTCATAATCATGTCAATGACAAGTTGTTTGTCAATTCTTTGTATTACATTTGTTTATATTTTAACTTTATTTAAAGTTCCATTCAAGTGGCAAATGGAAAGTTCATTGCATTTTTTTTTTAATTTTTTCCCTACAGTTTTATAAGGATGAGTGTCTGGAAAACATAGACAGATACAGAGAGAGAGAGAGAGAAAGGGAGAGAGTTTTAAAAAGTTTACATAAGTTGTAATGCAGTTCTTTTTATGGTTAAGAAACTTTTTATATTAAACAGTTGTGTTTGAACTTTCTTAAATGTTTAGAATAAAAATTATTTAAAGTATACTTAGTCAACAGTCTTGCTTAGAAAGTGTGAGATATTTAGTTCAGCTCCTCCCAGAAGTAAAGCTATAATTTATTATTTAGTCATTTATTTATTAAATGTAACAATAGAAATACAAGTTACAGTTGCATCTCGATAGCCTTAAACTCTTTAATCTATTTATAATTTAAAGTTTTCACACATGATTCGACCGACGCCTCCAGTAGTTGGTAGCTTTTGAAAAATGTTTAATTGAAGATGCAGTTCTATACGCACTCTAAAATTTAAACTTTTTTAATTTGATTGTGTTTAAGTTTAAGGAAAAGTTATTGGACAATGAAAGATTGAAGTAGCTTACTCCAAAAAAAGTATGGACTTTTTATCTGATGATAAAAATTTACTTACACAAACATATAAAAAAGTCAGGAATTTTAATCAAACTCTTGTTATTTTCAACTATTGGGTATTAAAAATTTTTTCTGTTCCAGAAAGTGTATTTTAAAGTAAGAGCCTTTTAAAAAGAGAACCGTTTGATGAAAAGGATGTTTAACAAAAAGTTGTTTAAAAAGTACATATAAAAAAATACCTTTAATACTAGTACCCTATTAATAGCACGTTCTAAAAAAAGTTCATTTTAAAAAAGTAGCGTCAAAAAAGTATGATTTCAAAGAAGAAGCTTTTCAAAAAATTTCGTTTAAAAAAGGTATTTTAACAAGTGAAAAAAATATATATATACATATATAGATTAGTGTTCTTTTAGAAAAGTACATTTTAAGTGTTGGTTCACACACATCAAGTTTACCTGATCAGTATTTGTTAAATTTTCTTTTGGTAAGGTAATTTCAACTATTTTTTTGCTTTAAAATCAACTTTGTTTAATATTACGGATGACACACGAAAAGGATGAAATAAAACTAACAAGTACCGTCAAGTCTGTACCCTCTTCTATTCTCTTTTCCCCTCTCCCATAAAAACCCATGACTTGAAGAGTCAAACTTGATTAGTGTAAACCAGCACTAACGATAGTACCTTTTTAAATTTTTTTTTGATAATACTACCTTTATAAAAGTACCTTTAAAAAAATGCATTAAAAAGTTGTTTTACAAAATTGTGTTTTAAAATAAAAATCTTAAAAAAATACCTATTACCAAACCATCTTCAAATAAGTGTACATATTTTTCTAATATTCACTTAAAAAAGTATGAAAAGTATTCTTTTAATTCGGTCCAATGGAGTGTCTCTTCATTTTTATTTTCTAAGTAGTCTTTATTTTTTAATCTTGTTTGAGTCCTATTGCCATTTTCAGCGAAGTGTTTTAAATATATAATTAAATTTTTATGCGCCAGATAATATTTTCTTTTATTTTTTTTCTATTTTCTTTCTATTGTAAAAAACGACAAGAAAAACAAAAATAAAATTCAATTTGATACGTAATAAATTTAGCCGTTTTTGAAATAATTTCATTCTTACTCATTTAGGATGGTTTTTTATTTTCTTTTTTATCATGGTATCAAGAGATTTCTTCCGTTTAAATGTCTATATATAAAGTAATAAAATTGTATAATAAAGTTACAATAAACTTTATTGAAATAGCAATTAAAATAACAAACATTTCACAGCGACTTAACTTTGAAATGTTCTCTCTGTGTGTTTTTAAAAAATTCGGCATAATAAACAGGCTTGAAAAAATGAATTGAAAAAGGGCAAACAAAAAATTGAAAATAGAAGAATACAAAAATTTCACACTACAGCGGAAATTAACAGTCATTCCATGAGATATTTCACACATACGCAACCACAGTTTCACACACACATACATGCTCTCCTACTCAACCATTAGAAGCAAAAGCTATTTTGTTAAGAATTCCTTAAAGTATGTTAGAAATTTGAGTATTTATGTTTAAGACTAGAAATAAACACCAACTACTTTCTACATAAATATTCCTGTAAATAAAATAATTTTAAAATATCAAAGCAAAAAAACAAACAAAAAATAAATTAGAGAAAAATGTCCAAGTGAAAGTGATTTCTTTTTTTTTCCTTTCGGCAAATAACAATTAAAACCTTAAATGTCAACAATTGTTGTATAATTTTACATTTGTTTGCTTTTCTGACCCTGTTTTTCTTTTTCATCTACAAAATATTTATTTACTTTCTCTTCCCTGACATTTTTATCTCTTGAAATTGATGTTCTGTGTGTATACATGTATTTGTATTTATCCTTAAAAAAAAGCTAAGTCATCAAGGATATATAAACATGATATCTGTTTGAATTAAATCACTCACATATTCTTGTCGAGCCAACTTTAAGGCTTTCGTAATATTAATGATGTCGATTTTTTATGGTATTAAAATGGGTAGTTAAGATTGAAAACAAAAAGAGATATAAACGAGACAAAAAATAGAAAACATTTACGAGAAAAATGAAAATATAACACAAAAATTAGGTAAGCTAAGCCAAAGGAACCTAAAATGCAATTTACATAAGCGAAGGTATTTCTTTGACACATTTTCAAACAATGAAAACACACTTCTTCGAAAGACAATTTTGTAAAATTGATTTTGGGCAACTTGTTCATGGGATAGAAGATACCTTTTTAATAGTCACTTTTTTAAAAGGTTTTTATTATATGTAAGTTTTTTAAAATGTACTTCTTTAAAAAGGTTATTTTCTTAAAAAGATATTCTTTCAAAATGAATTTTCTAAAATGTCTATTTTTTAATTTATTTTTTTAAAAAGGTATTTTTTTAAATGAATTTCTTTAAAAGGTACTTTTTTATTTTACTTTTTTAAAAAGGTACTGTTTTTTAATGCTCTTTTTCTTAAAGGTAATTTTTTAATTAAATTTTTTAAATTTGCTTTTCGAGGGCACTTAAGGAAAAGGTACTTTTAAATTTTTCAATGATAGTTTTTTTATTTAATTTTTAAATTTTGATTTTTAAAGGTATTTAAGGAAAAGGCACTTTTTTAAATTGTGTTTTTTAATGTTATTTTTTTTTTAATATAATTTATTTTTTAATTTCATTTTTTAAATTTGATTTGTAAAGGTACTGAAAGAAAAGGTACTTTTTTAATGCTCTTTTTTCTAAGATTTTTTTTTTAAATTTGCTTTTTAAAGAAACTTTAGGAAAAGGTACCTTTTTTAAATGGTGCTTTTTATAAAAGATTATTTTTTTAATTGTTTTTTTTAAAGCTCCTTTTTAGTGATGTACTTTTTTTAAAAGATAATTTTTTTTATTTAGTTTTTTAAATGTGCTTTTTTAAGGTACTTTTAAAAAAGAAAATTTTTTAGTAGAACCTCTGTTAATGTACATTTTTAAAAAGGTATTTTTTAAAGGTATTTTGTTTTAAACCATTAAAGTATACTTTAATATACTTATTACTATGATTATGCGCCAGTGGCCAGTACTTCGTTTAAAATGTACTTTTTTAAAGATTAATTTTTTAAACGGTATTTTCTTTAAGAAGTACTATTCTTGAAAAGTACTTTTTCAAAAAGAAACTTTTCTAAAGAGTAAATGGTATTTTTCATGACAAGCTCTACTAAAAGTTACTTAAAAAAAGTTTAATAAAAATGTACCAATTTTGAGTCATTTTAAATATACTACAGGCTGCATTTTAAAAGTTTAATCAAATAAATGGTTTTAAGTCCCTTCCCTGACTATTTATTTTTATTGTTATTCCTGAAGAAACTAAGTATTTTTTTTTTAATTCATTTAGTTTACTGGAGTTATAAGTTCACGACTTTAGAGTAATTATTTTCTTAAATCCCTTAACACTTTGCTTTAAAGTGTGTGCTTTCAAAGTTACAAAAAATTGCTTATTGTTGCGTTTAAAAATGCATGCAAAAATTTTTTTCTTTAGATTAATGTGTTAGTTTTTGTTACAATTTCATGTCACACTTGAACTCCGTAAGGGAAATAAGTATTCTCAGCATGTTAAAAGAATTATGCTTTACATGCGTGACCATAGCTCGTACAATGAAACCTTTTGCTGAACAGCCTTCAAATATTTAGAGGAAGGGAAGGAACGAATAGTGAAGAAAAGAGTTATGTATGTCTAAAAATATTTGCTACAATGGCTGGCCTTAGTTAATGGGTTTTCAGAGGAAAAGTGTCAGCTCAAAAAATTACTTTTCAGTAAATGAACTCGAACTAAAACGTAAACATGTGTGTGAGTAAAGTGACAATGTGTGAGTGAAAACTGCCTGACTGTATGCAATTGTTTTTAATTTATGAACTTGCTTGAATTTATACAGGGAAGAAGTTATTTAATTTCATAAAACTATAAATAGTAGTGTGAAGGTAGAAAGAAGTCTTAAAGTCAATGGAATTTTATTTTTGACTGCAAACCTTTCTTTTCTAAGAAAAAAGTCTCTTAATAGCTGCATATTTCTTTTAAAAAAGAAAAGTATGTTTCTTTACATAAATGTTTGCTTTTTGTAGCAGTTTGCTTTAAGACTTCATTTCGCCTTGCGGGTATGCTGAACGTTATCTTTGATATCTCTCTTTATCTTTCACTTTCACTCTTTTACGATTTAAGATATCACGTCTCAAGCTGATTGTGTCGGCAGCAAAATTTCCGGCTTAGCATTATTTTTTTAGTGTTTATAATAGGTTTTTGATGCCACTACTTTTCAATTTTATTAAAACTGTCAAAACAAATCATCATTACTTATCTTGGCGTTGCTTGTCCATGCATGACCCATAAAATATGCTTTTGTATTTTATGTTATGCCAAACATAAAAATAGTACTTTACAAGTGTTTTTTCTTAAAAAATCAAAACTAAATCTAATGCCATAAACTTCAGCATCAGAGACCTGGCACATCAATTGATTATGAGACGAACATTAAAGAATTTTCTCATTATTTACTTATGCGAGTTACAAATGAATTAAAACAATACAATTGAAGACTAAAGGCTTTTTTGTTAATCAAAATAACAATAAATATTAAAGTTTCGAATCGTGTGTTAACATGCAGCTGTAATTTTTGTTTGTAAACCAAAAGTTACTTTCTTAGGTTCGCTGGAGCACGTCACTTGCTGAATTAGTGAATAACATTCTTTGGTCTCTCATTAACAAACTAAATAGTTTTGTTTCCTAAACAAAACCTAGAGCTCCTTAATACAATTAGTCAACTTGTCCTACAGTGATTTTAGTTTGTTATCGTTACCCTTTCTTTGGAAAATCAAGCAAAAACTTTTATAACTTCCTCTTTCTTTTCAAACGAAACTTTCCACATTACCTGCCTAAACGCAAAATATTGTCATTGTGGAACTCGAATGTAGCTGCATATTCCCACCAGGCCAATAGCAGCAAAAAAAAAACTCTCGAACTAATTTTTGTTTTTTTTTGCTTCATCACAAATAATGTACCACAAAAGCCCTAAATTAGGCAACTGCTATAATTCTAGCAAGGTGGCAGTCAAGTCAAACAAACGTGATCATTTATAACAACAAGGGAAGGTAAAATGTAGCAGCAGCAAAGGAAATCATATAAAATTAGCACGTAGTTCTTCAACACAGTTTGTGTAAACTACCCACCTAAAGCCTAAAAGTAGGCACGTAGTTTCTTGTAATGCAAAGTAAACATAATAGAATTATGAAACGATTTCACGTAAAAATAAGTTGTAAAAAGGGAATATAAATTACATATGGTGACATAATTAATTATTTTTATTTATTATTTTTTTTGTAATATTCCCAAGCCACACAGAAAGAAGCATGTTTTGATATAGAAAAATAGTTAAAGTTCTTAAATTGAAAACTAGCAGCCATTAAATATTGATAACAAGAGAAATGGAAATTAGTTGGCCTGTTTATTTGTTTTTAAATGAAATGATTCTGACTTCAGTTTAAAACACATAAACTATATTTTTGAAACCTTTCCGGCACAAACGTGTTGAGAAAATTAAGCGCTGTTGTCAAATTTTTCATATTTAAATAAAAAGTTTCTCGTCGATATTAAATTAAATTATTAAAAATGTGATAACAATTTTCTACAGAAATTGTACAACTGCGATCCAAATTTTATATAAAAAAGTAATACATTCTGATAAAACTCTTTATACACAATTAATTTTCTTACAGAAGATATATTTTTGTGATTCGATAGAAAATTTATCAGAGCACTGAAAATGTCTATAAACAATTTATCATAGTGGAAATGTATCACTATGAAACAAATATTGCGGTAGAAGAAGTATCACTGTGATACGAATTTTTCTATAGAGAATTTATCACTGTGACACAAATTTTTCTATAGAAAATGTAACTCTAAAATACAAAATTTATCACTGTGTTATGAATTTTGCAATAGAAAATATATCACTGTGAAACAAATTTTTTATAGAAAATGTATCACTGTGAAACAAATATTGCGACAGAAAATTTATCACCGTGATACAATTTCTTCTATCGAAAATGTATCATTTTGATAAAAAATTTTCTATAGAAAATGTATCACTGTGCTATGAATTTTTCTATAGAAAATGTGTCTTATGAAATGTATCAGTGTGATGTAAATTTTTCTTACGTAAATGTATCACTGTGATACAAGTTTTTCCATATAAAATTTATCACTGTGCAACAAGGTTATAGAAAACAATTTATCACTGTCAGATATATTAAATTAATCACTGTGATTAAATTTTTCTATATAAAATTTTTCACTGTGATAGAAATTTTCTATATGAAATTGATCACTGTGATACATATTTATCACTGTGAAATTAAATTTCCTTAGAAAATGTATTTTGGAATGAAATTCTTTCATAGAAAATTTATCACTGTGATAGAAACTTTCTATTGAAAATTTTTCACTTTAATAAGCATTTTCTAATTCTAGAATAATTTACTACTGTAATGAAACTTCCTCGCTATGATAAAGTTTTTTAAATAAAATTTTCTCTAGAATATTTTTTACTGTTCCATTGGAAACTACCGCGATAAAATTTTAATATAGAAAATGTGTCACTGGTGTGAAATTTTCATACAGAAGATTGATTTCTATGATGAAAATTTCATATAGAAAATTTATCACTGTGATTAAATTTTTTTTCCAATAGAAATTTTTAATAGTAAATATTTGATAAAATATTTTATATATTTTTATAGAAACTTTATCGCTGTTATTGATTTTCTTTTTTTTTAATTTGTATGAAAATATTATTATTAATCAATTTGGTAAATTTCTTTTCGAATATTTTTTTTTATTTTTCCGTGCCTAATTTTAGGATCTTATTTTACAAGCAAACTTAAAGCATACATGTACATTTAAATTTATAACTTTTCACAGCCAGACCTCTTCAAATATCATAAAACGTTCCTAAAACCATTGCATACTTTTCGCCGTTGATTCTCAAAAATAAAACTAATTAATGACAGGGATTTTGTTGGATTGTTAAATACACATACATAAGATTTCCTTTTTGTTTTAGTCTCTTGTTTAAGAATCTATAATGTGAAAAGATCACGATTCCTTAATGCCATTATTTGCTATCAGCACTCTTTAAAGGAAGTGCACAAAATGGAAAAACAAAACATAAATTGTAAAGGTTGTTTTATATTAACAGTTCCTTTTAACACTACAACAAAATACTGAGTAATAATTTATAAAGAAAACCATTCTATGTAATCCACATACTAGAGGGGCTGTGACGTTGTTTTTTATTATATTTTTGGCTTATTAAGGGTAAAGACAAATGTTCCAGAATGCTTGTTTTTATAAGGACCACAAACACTTTGTTTTACTTGGTGATAATGGCCGCCAAGGAATCCCGATGGAACTCTTATTCCACCAGAACAAACGATGGGGAAAAACCTTCCTTTTTATCAGAAAACAAAACATATTTGTGAAAGGACTTTTTTATTTTGATTTTCTGTTTAAACGCAGTCATGTATTGTTCCACATTTTTTTGAAGTTCATTTAAATTTTTAACAGTTTTCTTCATATTTCTTTGCCATTTCAAACTTCATTTGTTTGCTTTCTTTTGGTTTGTTCTTTTTTGAAGAAATATATATTTTCAGTTCATTTTAAGAAAGGAAACCGTTTTGAAACGGAAACGGAAAATGCAAGTCGTTTTTCTTTCTGTTTTATTTTTGTAAAGCATATTTTATGGCGTCACCAGACATTGTTATGTCTTTTGCTTAGCATTTATGATACACCAAGCATGTTGATTATTATGACGATTATGATGTTGCACGGTATAGTTAATATACGTTGCTGCTTTCGCTTAAGCCATGTATTTGGTTTATTTATATCGCAATCGTTACACAGACACATTACTTTGAGCTTTTTTTGCGTTTTGTTTTACTCCGTACAATTATGTGTGTTTTATTTTTTATTTTTTTTATTTTGGTTCTTCGGTTGAGTGTTTACTTAAAAAACCACTTTATTTCATACTTAACTGTGTGTTAAAAAATTTCATAGCATATGTTAAGGTGTTTATACGGGTGTAAAGACATTTTTCTTTTGCTCATTTTTTATTTACTTTTAAGCACATTTTTTATGGTGGTTACATTTAAAAGAGTGTTATATGTTTTATTCGTTCAGCTGCTTATTTTCATATTCTTGTGGAATTTCTTCAGCCCTTCTAGGGGAAGAAGTATGATTGCATGGGACAAAAAAGTCGAATTTATAAGCATATTCTAAGGGATATGCATCATGTTATAAAAATTAGTCATTTTGTGAGATAAAATAAAATTTAATTTGTTCAACAAAAACTAATTAAAGTTGGTTTTAAGTAAAATCACACTGCAATGGTAAAAAAAATATTCATCAGCTCAAGTAAATAAATGTGCTGATGACTTTTGGGTATCCTTAACTGTTCCCATTAAACTTTTCTTTTTTTAAAAATTATTCGATTTATATTTTTCGTTACTAATAGAGAATTGGAGAAATGAACTTGACAAAATTTTTCCTTTAAGCCAAATTGTACGTTTAATTTTGAATTTAAACTAATCACTTTATTTGTTAAATAAATTCTTCAAACTATTATAACTTTATTAAAACAAAAACTAAACCAGTTCTTATCACTCTTCTTACAATATTATGCCTTCAAATTTTCACATTTTAACTTCAACAAAAAAGTCAATTAATATCAATTAGTAGCCTGTCAAGTACAATTGATTTGTTTAATTCATTACTTAAAGAATATTTCTTTTGATGTAATCCAAACAATCTTATTCTATTATAATTTCAAAACAATCTTTTTGATACTTCAAAATCAATCATCATTGCTTATTTGATTTTAATAAAGAGTAATTAAATTAAACACACACAAAGATTTGTCAAGGAACTGGCAAAAGTATGCTTTATATTTTATGTAACATAAATTTATAATTCATTTTGTATTATTTATATCAATAATGCATGCTTTGAACATATGACAGATAGTTCAAATTATTTCCTTTCTTTTTTCTATCTCTGATAATTATTAATGATTGTTATTGGGGTTTTGTCATTTGAAAGAATTTTGTGTTTGATTAAATCCTTAATGTATGCTTTGTTATTTAATATTTTGTTCAACTTTAATATTATAAATTTTATTTTATATATAATTTTCTAGTTTTATTTTATAATTTATAATTTTTATATGAGATTTTTGCCATTTATTTTAATACAAATTTTCTTTTCGTTTTTTTATTTACAGGCACTGTGTTCGTGCAACAGCCTTAAGGTATGCTTTGGTTTTAACATTGTTATGTATTTTTGTTTGCATATTTTTAGAGCACTTTCAGACAATTTATATTAAAAAAATTAAAATGCTATTTAAATTGAATAGCTTTAGGTTGTTTACAAAATTTTATACAATGTTGGCTATTTTTTATTTCATTAAAAACTCACACTCACTGACTGAAGTAAGAAATAAATTTGTCTGTAACTATGCTTTAAATTAGAGATGCAGTAGGTTTTCTTTGTAAGTAATTAATTAGCCCTGTAATGTTTCTCTAAAATATTTCTAGTTTCACTTTTGTATTTTTATTTTAATTTGTTTATTTAATTCTAAAACACGCGCTTGTTTTTTGTTAATAAATTATCAAGATTTCGTTGTTTTAAGCAATGCGTTATGCCAAAATTCGTTTTATTCTTGCGTTACATGTAAAATCCTTCATAGACAACCGGCAACTGGAACATCCTTTTCAAAATTGTCGCCAAATTTGCCAAAGATTTCTATTAAACAGGGATATTTTTATTATTTCCTATTTTATTATTATTTCTCTTTCTCTCTCTTTCTTGTTATTGTTTTGCTCCAAACACAATTCCAATAGGATTTTTTATTACTACAAAAACTCTCTGTTATTGTTTCTCCTTTTACTTTATGAACACACACTCTCTCTTCTACACTTCCAAATATATTTTTGTTGACCTTAGCCTTCGTTTACCCAAAAAAAGAGAGTTCTTTAAACTTATGTATGTTTAGGGTTGTGAAGTAAATTCATAAAAGGAAAACAGGATATTTCCGGTATGTTGGTTATAAAAATTGCACATGCTTTGATTAACAGGTTGCTTTTCAACAACAATGACGTCATAACTAACAAAACTCATTCCAATGAAGGGGAATAATGAGGGGTAGTATTTTGAATAACTTTATTTAGTATGAAAATAAATTAGAAGGATATTTTTTAACTGCTATTGGGAAATAATTTGTTAAGTGCACATTTTTGCATTTATTTTGTGCTTCCTTTAGAATTTGAATAAAATACTATAATCAAGGAAGTTACTTGATGGACATGACAAATTAATTTGAACAAAAATGCACGAAAACCAAAGGAATTTTTAATAGAATAGTTGCTGATAAATGGTCTATTATTTGAAGGTAATTGTTGTTGAGTGCTCAAGTGGAAACTATAAGTTAAAATCTTAGCAATTTTACAAATTTCGGTCAGTTTCTTCAAGAAGTTTCTTTTTTATTACTTAACAACTTTTTGCTTTGAAATTTTTAGCTAGTGAAAGATTTCTATAAAAAAATGCTCAGCCAGCGTACGACTTCTACAGGAATTTTGCAGCTAACGAAAGATTTCTATAGGAAATTTTCTTCTAAATAGAGGTTTCTATAGGAATTCCTGAACTGGCAAATTTGAGTACACAGCAGTTAATTTTTCAAGTTTTGCTCAGTAAATGAAGATTTTTTTTAGAAGCTCCATGTCTTTTTTCTGTGAAAGCAATAAAACTTTTTGCCATTCTCATTACATATTCAAAACTTTATCAGCCAAAAATAAGTCATTTGATATCCTTTTTTTAATCTAATTCCCTGTTAATTTGCCAAATATGCGTGTGTTGACTAAATCTTATCTCTGGTCTTTTAATTTATGCAAACGACATGTTTTATTCTGTTGGGTGGACAAAAACTCAAAACTTCAATTCATTACAGTATTTAAAACATAAAACACCCTTTTCCAAATACTTAACACAACTACTAAAACATGTTTCGAATAAAACGTAATAAAACAGAAAAACGAAACTAAAGTTTTCATTAAGATTAAAATACGTAGACAGACTTAAAAAAAATATTTGTAAACTCATTAAAAAAGCAACAGTAATGAAAGAAATTATTTGATCATCATGCTCAACACCCAATATTGTAGTGAAAAATGTAAACAAAAAAGGACACTTATCTCTTTTAAATAATCTCAATATGCATATTCACATGGACTTTTAACGCCGCATAAGGGACCAAATGGAACAGCAAACAAACAAACAAACAAGCCAGCAAGAGAAAAAAAAAACATCATCAAGTCTATGCAAACAGTCGAAACAACAAACCAGCCAACCGATTTATCCATCCATTCAACACATGTAAATGTCATGAATGAAACACGAGTCATATTAAAATGCAGACACACTTACACTCCTAAGATACAACACACACACACACGCGCACGTATATAAAAACCACACTTATTCCCTACAGAAAGGATGAGAAAGGGTTCGTTCGAACTATAAACAGTTTGGACTTTGTAATGAAGTGTGTATAAAAATGTGTGTTTGTATGATAATTTATGCAAAATATTTTTGTTTTTGCTTAATTCCACTGATTTTTTTTCATATAAATTTTTGTTTCGTTGCATGTTTATTGTACGATTGTCGAGTGCCAAAAAAATGTTATTGTGTGAAACAAAAATATTTTGGTTTTTGTTAAATATAAAAAAACACACACACACATTACATCACTCTTTTCATTTGTCGGTTTTTGTGACAGAGTAGAGTCAGTCTCGTCTGTTGTTGTTTTTATCAAACTAAGTAATGATGGTTGGCTTAAAAGCGTTGTGATTTGGTAAAATAAAAAAAAATTAAGTTTTTTTTTTGTTTCAAAGAGTTGTAACTTAATCCGCATTGTCAAGGATTTAAATGAGAGTTTGTTTTTCCTGTAACATTTAAATGTGCCAAAGTGTTTGATTTATGAATGAAAGGATTTGATTTTTCAAAAATCTTGATAACAATAATTTGTCTGCTAAAGCAAAACGAATGAAAAACACAATGAAATGCTGAATTAAATTTTAAATGTTTTTCGTTTTCTTTTGCTTGTGTTTTAATTACACACGACCTGACGGAGTTTATACCAAAGTTCTCCAAGCTACGAATATATATATATATATATATATATATATATATATATATATATATATACATATACAAGTATTTATTCCTATGGTTACAAGGTGGAATAAAGGGCCACCACAAAGTTCTCCCATTGTGATCTACCCTGTGCTATCTGCTACAATTCGGTCCAGTAAATTTCCAAATAAGTTTGTTTCACTTTCGACTTGTCTCCTCCGGGTGCTGGTGGGTCTGCCTCTTCTTCTACTGCCTTGGGGCTTCCATTCAATCACCATCTTGGCTACGTTGTCGTTGGTGTGTCTACGAACATGGCCAATCCCACTCCATTTACGATTGATGATCTGGATACGAATAATTGTGCTAGTATTCGCTAGTCTCCAGTCGGGGAGCAAACGGTCTCAATTAATGACTTTCAACGGATTCTGTTGTGGGATGTTCTTATTGCCTCGTTCCATGAAAACTCAGCAGCAATCAGCTCAAGTACGGTTGCGATGCGGCAAGATATTTTTGAACGTCCACGGGCCCGAGAATATTGGGGATTGTACTGCATTGCTGCCTTGACTACCTCGTTATCGGACCTTCGTGTATGACCAATCCATCCAAATTTTTTTTTCAGGATGTCATACTGGATTGACTGTTGGCTCGTGCTTCAAAGTAGCTCAGCTGAAGTTATTGTGTTGGGCCAAAAACATCGAATAACCGTTCGTAAGTAAGGATTAGTTAAAATTTGTAGTCGTCGTACATGACTTTGTGGTTAGACCCCAAGTTTCACACTCGTATGGGAATATGAGTTTCACACACTTTTACATATATCAGAGGATATGTAAGCAATTTCTTTGCTACTTCTATGTAATGCAGAAGGTATTGCCAAGTTTTTACAAGCTCTACACCTTTCGATCACTGATACAACTTGAGGGTGTTCTGCACGAGAGTGAAAAGGATGAATCAAGAAAACAAGATTGCGAACTCAGCCGTACAAAATAAATTTCTACTGTGCATCTACGTCATCATGGAATACAAATAAATGTTTGTTGTAAAATTTGTAAGAGATTTTTGGCAAAAAACTGGAAATAACTAAATAACGTTTAAACGGTTGCAACGATTTAAAAAAAATTTTAAATGGACAGAGTTTTATTTACCTTCTTTATTCAAAATGAAACAAAGTTGTATTGCTTGTGAGTCAAACGCCCAACTTGGTTGCAAACCAAATTGTATCAACGGTCGCAACGTGTACGACTTATATCAGAAAGTGACGAACTATAAAATATTGTAATACAGTGGAGTTTCTGTAATTTGAATTTTCTACAAGTTGAAGCAAATCTGGTGGAAACATTGATAATGTGGAAGATGCCTTTACATTTTGTTTCTATAACTTCAACTTAATTGAAATTTCTTAATAAACAAGAAGAAGAAAAAATAGCACAACGTTTCTAAAAGTTTAAATTTTTTCTCCAATTATTATACAACTTCTAGAAATTATACAACTTTCTTCATTCTAGAAATTTAGCATTAAAAACGAAATTTGTGTTTTTATTTCATTCGCTAACTTCGAATTCTATAAAATTACGTTACTAGAGCTTCGTAAATATATAATGGATCAAATTTGTCAATTGAGTGTCCTGAAAAGCCGGAAAAAGTTCCTATTCAACGTTGAATTTTTCTTTATCAAAAAGCGGCAGATCTGCCAGTAAAAGTTAAAACATTTTGTTAGTAGTTTTTAATTATTATTATAAGTCTCGTATTCGTTTTCGTGTCGTAATTTGTATAAATGCAAATTTGAAATCGCAATCAACCGAGCCACCTAAACAGTGGCGAATACATGGAAACCCACATGAACACTGACGATGGCAGTGTAGCGGGTCCCGCAAAACAACGTTGTTTCTGTTCTGCCGTGTAAGTTGAAATTAATTGATGTTAATTTTTTTATTTGTTCCTTTAGAATATTGTCTAATATCCAATTCTTTCTACAAAAATGGTATGAGCTTTAGCCAAATTAATAATCACTTTGGATTAAAAACTACTAACAACCAATTTAGTTCAAAAAAATAATCAAATTAAAGAAAATATATTTTTTTAATTTGTATTGAGGGTTTCAGAATTTTATGGGGTTTTTTTATATACATACAAAATTAAAATAATACAAACTTGTAACAGGCAGAAAAAATAGAAAAAATTTTCAATCCAAATTACTTACTGATTTATTAAATAAAAGCTTATAAATTATGTATTTACGTATGTGCATTTATTTGCGAAAAATAAAAATTAACAAACGTTGATAAAATATAAAATTAAAAAACCTTCTCCCATAAAGAGTTGTAAGAATTTTTTGCACTATACGAAGAACGATTCGAAGAATAATTTTACGTCCTAAACTCAAAAATCACGTTTTTTGAGATATGACTACGTTGCAATAAAGGAGCGATATTTTATTAAAATTTAAACATTTGTAGCAATAATTCCTTAACTTGAACTGTTCAAAAGTTGACATATTTTCTTGGATATTGGTAATTCAATTTATGGCAGGTCAACTGTATTTAGTACTTATTAATAGTGAAGTCAACTCACCCACCCACACACATCCAGAAATCTGTTATTAAGAACGTTAACTTAACAGCGATTGAATGTACTAACAAGATAATAACGCAAACGTAACATTTGCAAAGTTGCTGTTTAACTTTTTTACTATTGAAACATAAAACAAAAACTGGTTCTGAACAATGATGGTATCCTTTACATATTCAAAAAACAAAATTCACAATATGTTTGAGCACAATTATAGCATTTCGCTATAATTCGATTTAAAAAAAAACCTGAATTATAGTAGAACAATTTTTCGAATCTTTTATCCTTTTTGCTCGAAAAATTGTCCATAAAATAAATTTCGTAAATTATTTATGTTCGAATTGCTGCAGTATTTATCCTTTCCACCAGGTTCTTGTCCAAACTAAATTAACGTCCTTATTGTGAATATTTGTTTAGGATGTGCAGCATGAAAAAAGAAAACAAATTGTATGCATAATCCTTGAATAAGGACGCATAAAAATATAATTTAAAATAAGTTGTTGACTTTAAAAATTTCTTTTTAATTTAGAAATTTCATTTTGAAAACTTCAAATTACAGTGCAAGCTCGGTTAACGCAGCCAATAGAAATTTTGGGCTGTTGCGGAAACCGATTAAAACTGTCTATGACTGTTTTCAACTAAGAAACTTATTTTAAACCAAATAAAAGGTTTATTGAAGAAACAAAGATTAACTTTCATACTCAGTATATTGAAACTTTATAGACAAAACTTGATCGTGTAACCCCCGAGTAAATTGCAACCACAATTCGATGTGCAACTTTCGGCCTTAAAACTTTTTATGACATCCTGCAACATCTTAGGATGAATTTCTTCAATTTCGTGATGAATATTGTGCTAAAGATGTTGATTTTGAAAAACCCCATAAGCAAATGTCTGATATCTGTTAAATTCGAAGATCTGGCTGGCCATGACGCAGTTTCCGCTGAGTGGCAAATTTTTCAATACTATTGTAAATTTTCAATAAATATTGTCACTATTTTCTGCTCGTCCTTGTGGCGTATATTTATGCATAATAAAATTTGGACGTCTACACAACTCAATGGTTAAAACTAAACTGAGCTAAACGTCACCTTACGAAAATGGCGGGCAATCAAAATGGTAGCACGACCGTTGCCCCTCACGTTAGTAATAAAAATTTCTCACAAATATTTTCTGAATAAAAATGTATGTACGAGTAGGTATAGAAAATTTATTATCATTCATGAGTTTCTATAGAAAAGTATTTTTACAGGCAAAAATATGTGTAAATATATTTTAAACTAGCTTTTACCCATGACTTCGTTCACTTGAAAGTTAATGGAAGAAGTTACCCACTCCCTCTCGTGGTCCTTGACTGAGGTCTATCGACGTCACGTGGTCCTTCTAGATTTAGCTCTATTTGTGTGCCAAATTCAATCCAAATCTATCTATCAACATCCAAAGATACAAACTCATGAACATACAAAATTTCTCATTTATAATATTCGTAGGATGAAACAATTTCTCATAAATATGTTCTTACAGAAATATATTTTGCCCACAAAAGTTTCACTCCTTGTAGAAAACATTTTGAAACCAATACTTTTTAAAAAGCAATTAGATTTAAAAAAAAATTGCTTAAATTAAAATTGTAAAAGTTTTAAAACATAAAATTTAAGTGTGTTATTCATTAAAAATTAACAACAGTCTAGTTGACAAATAAATAAGTAGTCGGAAAAACTTAACACTCTTGTCGTTTTAAAAATGCTTGAAACACTTTAGTCATTCGTGTTCCACCACATCAACATCCTTCATCTTCTGTATTCAACATTTCGTCCTTTCATGACTGCATGTTTGTTTAGTGCACTTAAAAATAGGCTTTTATTTAAAAGTTTCTCATACAATTTTATATTAAAATTTTTTCACGTTTTATTTCTTTAACATCTTATTTTACAACGCTTTCTATAGTTGTTGTTATTCATGATGCTTTTTACGAGTTTTCCACAAAATCTTGCATTTCTTTTGTTGTTGGTTTTATTACTTCTATACGCTTTTTAGGTTTTATTTGTGTTTGCTTATAAAATCTTCATGGAATATTTTCATTTATTTTCTTGTTATTTTTCTTTGCGGAGAAACAATTTTTTTCAGTTTTCAGTGTTACAGTTATTGCTATGGCTTTTTTAAATTGTTTGATTTATTGTTTTTTCTGTAAACAGTATTTTGTTATAAATAAAGAGATAAAAGTTTTTTTTTTGAATTTCTAATATTATTATTTTTGCTTTTTAACATTCTTTTTAAACCTTCGTTGTTGTTATTATTTTTATAAATAAATAATTATACATATATATTAATTTATATATAGTACCCGCAATGAAAAAGTATGTCCTTTTCCTCCATGTCCCTTTCTATGCCCCTTGTTTAGTCTAAACTACCAGTACCCACGCGAAGAATCATATTGATCCTTTGCTCTAAGAAAAATTAAAACAAATATATGTTACCGGGATAAAAAGTAGCCTATGTGCTATTCCGGACCATAATCTATCGCTGTGCCAAATTTCATTTAGATATTTTCAGGTGTTTTGGTGGGATTGAGTAACAAACATCCATCCATCCATCCATCCATCCATGCAGCCAAACATTCACATTTATAATATTACTTAGCTTATTATTTAATTTATTCTCTTCACTCCTTATGAAATTTCTTTGAATTATTTGTCTATTGAAAAATATTGCAAATATAAAAACTAAACCATTTTTAATGAAAAACAACTGTGTGGAAATTGCAGAAAAATATATAATTTTCATTTGTTATAAATTCATTATAAATAAACCACACACATTCAGAGCTGTGGCAAAATCGATATAAAAGTGAAAAATTCTGGGGGCAAATTACGGCATTCGATATCCAACGAAATTTCCATACAAAGTAAAAAAATTTTCTATGGGATTTCGTTCGATATCGAATGTCGTAATTTGCCCCTGATTTTCCCATTCGTAACGATTTCATAATTTTTCCTAAAAATGTTCTGTCAGAAAAAACTCGGATCTCTTAAGATTTCACTTTAAAGCTTTAAAAAAACAACGTTGCAGCAAATATGAAAATGTGGCCCCTAAAAGTATGCAAAAACAAGAACACCTCAAGTTTTTAATATGAAACTTGAATAAAATGTAAGATTTTCGCATTTTTCGTTTTCTTGAGAAAATCTTCATAAATTTTCTTGACCATAACCGGATCATAATTACAAACTTAAAAAACTTTTATACTTAAAATATTTTCAACCTAAGAATAATTGTTATCAGTGTCTAGCACAACTTTTCTGTTTCCCTAAACGATGCTCTACTTTCTGTTGAATTACATTTTAGACAACATGGTTTTAAATAAACAATTTATGTAAATTAATATTTAAATGGTATCTGGCATTAGCAATTAATTTTCGCTTTTGCTTTTATCTGCCATTAACATTTTATTGGTTATTTATTTTTTATCCTCGTTTGATTAGTGTAGCATACTTTTACTTGCTTTGATTTTTATTTATTTTGTTGGCTTCGTTTGTTTTTTTTTTTTTGAGACCACAATATTCAATTTAGCAGTTTTACTTCTGCTGAAAATGTCATGTTAATGTGGCATAACTCTAGAAAGCACTCTTTTAATATGTTTCTAAGATTTTAGAAAACAAAAAGTTTGTAATATATTTTTCAGAGTATTACATATGAAATCAAGCATATTTTTAGGCGCCATTTGAATTCTATGACATTTTTTACTCATATATTGAAGTATTTTAATACAATATTTTCTGGTGACAGTTTCAATTAGTTTTTCGTCGTTGCACCCAGCCATTTATACACCCAATTCGTTTTACTTGTATTTGTTGTTCAAGAATACAGGAATGTGTGTGTGTGTGTCTGAATATTACAATTGTTTGTAAATAAAAGCATATTAAAAAAGCTATCAATTCGATGTTGAAAATAAATGTTTGTACAAACAAAGGCTTAAGGAGGGCCAAGGCAAAAGGATATCTGCAAATGTAGTGGTAGAAATAAAGTAAATGGGTTTTCCTAAAACAAAATCTAAAACAACTGAGGCTAAATGCCAATGGCAAGGACAGCAGACAAAAATAATTTGCTTGGATTGCAGTTGGTAAACTATACAAAAACAATTTGATTTTTATACAAAAGAAAATAAAGTGGAATTATAAATTGTTTGTGGTTGTTAAGAAAAATCAATTGATTCTGAAGTTTTATTTAGAAGAAATAAATAAAAAAAAACCACAAAATAACAAAAATTGATTTTAAGTGGCTGGAATATTGACTAACATATTGTTTTCTATAACTAAAATAAATTTTTAGGAACTTCTTTTTGCTACAGAAACAAGAAACTTTAAAGCAAAAGTTTTCGATTGAAATTATGTTCTTTTTTTAATTTGCAACGAGAAAGAAAAGCGAAGGATTTTTTCAGAGCCAAAATTAAAAACACTAGTATAATATCTAGGCAGTCTCCTCTTTGACAACATGCGTTTTATTTTCGGCCAACATTTTCAGGATACTGTTTGCCACACATTTTCAAATTTGTTTTTTCTTCTTTTTTTAATATTTTCTTACTCGCACTTCCAATTTATGGAAGAACTTTAAACCAGGATACATGTAAAAATAACTTAAATAGTTTAATAAAAAATTAATTCCTGATAGTAGGCTTTACTTTTACATTCTGCACACACTTAAAACTATGTTATACCTCACATATAATTTATTTAAGTGTTTTTAACTTTGGCATTGCAAACTTTTAGTCGTAAGTAAATACTTAAAGCAAATAGCTACAAACAATTCAAAATAAAACCATGAAAAATTGTACGAATACTAAAAATAAATTACTGAATAAATAACAACCCTTTTTTAGCTAAAAGTAATTTTCTACCAATTCCAACCACAAAGCCAACAAAAAAAAAACGATTTAGAAAATTTTCTATTTCAAACTTAAGAAATGGGAAAAAGAAAATTGCACTTTTCTTAGTTCTTGTTTCATGAGTGAAAAACTTTTCTTTTTCTTTATGGAAAATATATATTTTATTTGTTTTTATTGGTTAAGGTTAAGTTTGTTTGTGTTATTTTTTTTCCATGTTATTGGAATGTTTGTTGTTGCAGGATTTGTGTAGTTAATCGTTGAAGCATAAAAAGGTTTATAGCTAAAAAGCTATAAACATGAGTATAAATTACAAAAAAACAAACAAACTCGTTACATAAATCGAAGAAAAATGTAAAAAAATAAATTTTATTGGTTAAACTTTGTTGGCACATTATGTAAATTCACTACTTTTCGAAAAAGTTTTGAAGTGCTTTTTTGTATTTGGTCGTTTTTTACGTGTGTGTTTGCGGATTCGTTAGTTAATTTGATAATACGAAAAATATATTTGATTTAAAAATATTTAGAACGAATTTTTTTAACTCGAGCCTGAAAGTATACCTTGAATATTATAATTTTTCAGCCTTAAAGATAGCATCTGTTTTTTTACAAATATTTAAAAAATCAGAAAAAGACAAATTGAAAGGACTTAAATTTGTTAATAGAGATCATATTTCATAAAGTTTTTTGAAAATATTTATATTTTCAAAATTATTCACTTTCTTTATGACTTGCCCTTTATTTATCTTTTAAAATATTCATGTTCATTTCCATTTCAATTTGGATTGAAATTTAAAAATTCAATTAAAAACTCATTCACCGTCAGTACAAATGACACAAAGTTCATGAACTGTTAGGGTCGGAATTATGAATACAAAAATCATATAGAAAAAAAATTTAAAAATAGCAAACAGTAGTAGCCTCGTTTGTTAAAAATAAAAGGAAATGTAAAATAAAAAATGTAAATCCCAAAAAATGCTAAAACAGACAAACAAATCAACACAAAATAATAATAAAAAAAAAACACACAGAATTCATACAGCCAATGAACCTTGAGGCTAAAAACGCATAAAGGAATTTAATTTTGAAAATAAACACAAACATACAATCCTCCACACACACACATACATACACACATACCGGTATTAATGGTTTTGAACTTAAGAGTACTAGAGAAACTCCAGTTGTTGTAATTCCCGCACTTGACATAAAAAAGCATAAAGTGACGTTGTTTTTTTATTTCTAGCCACCTCAAACTTCTGTTTGATTGTCTTGGGCGAATGCAAAACTGTTAAAAACCCACTTCAGCTTTTCACGTAAACCCAACAATACAACAGCAAAAAAAAGCAAAACAAGTAAAATAAAGTAAAACAAAAAATAACTGCAAGGACTTAGACAAGAAATTGTAGTGGCAATATTTTATCCAATATTTTAGCATAAACGCTAACAAAGAGCTTTACTGTTATAGTGCTGCAACGCAGGAAAAAAATAACTTACTAAAGACAATGTCATTTGTTTTGTGTCAATAAATAAGCAAGCAACTAACAAACGTACCTTTGTAAATTGGAAGGACCTTTTTTGGTTGTATTCCTAAATGTTTTGGTATGATGTGGGGGCGTTTTAATGTAGCCTTAGGTCAAATGTCTGCTGTGGACTGCAGCCTGTTAAAACAACAGTTACACACCGAAAACAAAATCAAACATGATGTTAACAAAAATAAAGGTTAAGGGTAGTTAACCCTTAAGCGGCAACTGTGGGCAAAAATTAAGGCAGAAAGAAAAACTTTAAATTACATTTTGGGATATTTTTTTCTTTTAGCAATTTGCTCTCACAAAATTTAGAATAACAATAAATTATTAAATTAATATTTTAATAAAAAAATATTGAGTATTATTAAGATTAATATTTTTTCTTGTATCTCTGGATGGTTCATAAGCTCTGGCTCGGTATTGTCAAGTGGAGACAAAATTGCTATTGACGATCACGAGTTGCTTAAGGCTCTTCGAACCGGAATTCAATTGTAGACGCTCACAGCGCTGCAATGGCATCTGCTTTTGTCGACGTGACCAGCGCTGCAAAGCACCATAACCTCTCTGCTTTTGCGATGCCAGGTTCACTTAGCTGCTCCAAATGTCTGTGATTGCAAATTAGTTTACAAATTAAATTGTACCAGTGCAATGCAGGTACAAGCTAAAAGCTTGCAACAAGACTCAAATAGAAAATACAAAGCGAATTCTGACGATGTGTGTATCATCCATCAGTGCATCTCATCGACGGTGCATTGATCAAATACTAGTATTTCCTATGGCCAACGCTAAAATTAAATAAACGGCTGCATTCATAAAAAGAATAATTTTTATTTGAAATGTATTTAAGGCCAAATTTTTCGTACAAAGATTTCAAACCCAAATTATGTTTTTATGAATACGACAATAAATATTTACATAAATACATACAATACAATACAAAAACAAAAAACATTCTAAATAAACAAATTAAAACTTATTAGCTCTCCACTTAGCTCTCTCTTATTACAAAGTATGTATATTACATCCCTGTCTCATTTCGCAGAACGCAAAAGCAAATTGTTTATTTTTCAACTTGAAGCTTGTGTTAGTAGCAAGATTAAACGCTTATAGCTTAAACACTTTTGAAAAAGTAATAATCTCTCCAAAATCGGTTCAGAATTACGGATTGTAAAAGGAATCTAACGTGTTTGCCTATGAATTATGTAGATAATTGTCAATCGCTTCCTTTAATATTTTCTGACTTTCTCTTTCAAGCGCATCTGAAAAATTTTCGGTCATATCTTGCGTTCTACGCGTTTCACATAGATTTTCTATGGGACTAACATCTGGTGACTGGCAAGACATTGCCAAACACGTATCTCATTGGACTGTAACAAGTCGGATAAAGTTCGAGACTTGTGCTTGGAAGCATTATTGAGCTGAAATCTCCCAACTAGTGGTTCATTTCACGTTTTATAAAATGCATCTGCATCCGATTTCGGTCATTGTATCTTTTATAATATAAATTGAACCACCTTTTTGACAGAAAAAGCAGCTGCACGCCATAGTGGTGCCACCGGCAAACTTAATTGTCTTGGGATTCAGTCTCTTTCTCTTCAACCGTCTTACTTTATCACTTAGTACTTCTTCCATCACTGCCTTTTAAATTATATTTCGACTTCGAAAAGAGGGCAGACCTTCATTTCTATTTGGCCACTTTTTACGAGCAATACAAGTTTTTTTCAGATATAAGACATTCTTACTCAGGATGGTAGCAGCCAAACATTTGCCAAAACTTATTTTTTATTTCATATCATTGATAGAATTCCAGTAATTAATTATTTTGCTATTAAATTACCTTATCTTGGAGTAATTTTGCAAGTTCTTCCTCCCAAATGCTGGCACTGTGGTGCTGTGTCTCACTACATTTTTTTACAATTTCCGAAACTCGTAATTTATTAATTGAATATTTTTCACAAAGAGTTTTTTTTTCAATCTAGTCCAGAAACTCTGGCTTCGCCGTATTCAAATTGAGAAAACAGTTGCAACCACCAGCTGCAAATTTTCTGTGATCCTTCGAAAGGGATTAAAGTTTCCGGCATTCACAGCGTCAGATCGCCAAATGAAAAATTAAACGCTTAACAAATTTTAAAACCAGCACGTTTAACATGAAATCGCTATATCTGACATGAAAACTCTGACATTTAAACAAGATTTCCAGAAATGATAGTAAAATATCGTAAAGACTTGAACAATGTTTAATTAAATATGAAAGAAAATATGGATTTTACAGGCAGAACCCAGCTGCATTGCAAAACTAGAAAATAAGATATAATCAGAATCCTTTTTACAAATACAAAAAGGTAATATGAGTATGTCAATTTAAAGGTTAAATAAAAAATCCTTTTAATTTGTTGCTGTCTGTTAGTTTTAAATTTCCTACTTTTTATAACAAAAATAAAATAAAAAACCGACAAAAAATCATATCATAAAATTGTTATGTTTATATCTTGCTGTCCTTTACAATCATTCACAAACACTCTCACTCACTTTAACAAATAATTTTATTAAGAGTCTAGGACATTGTTTGCAGTTAAAACTCCTACCGGAAATCCGTTTTAGTTTAAGGAACCTTAAACGTTTTTGTTAAGAACACAGCACAACACGAAACTCCAAACGACCCCAACAGCAAAGGTCTGGTGCTCTCTCCGTCTGTCTTTTTTCTATACTCTCGCACAATTGTGAAGGCATAATTAAATTTCTTTCCGACACATATGGCCATAAAATAAGACAACAACAGCGAAACAACATTAAAGTTTGAAAAGGCAAATGAGCCAACGAAGAACAGCAAAGAATACCATTATGAAAACACGTGCTAAATTGAAGGATGATTAAGACAAAAAGCTATAAAATTGTGTAGAAAACGAAAAGGATTACATACATATTCGTATAAGCAAGTAAGTCCATAGTGAACGGAACAACTTCCTTTGAGCGAGAGCAGTGCTTCTGGCGCATGAGCAATTTTTTCATGAATCGAAAAGAAACAATTTGGCATTGAAATTGAAATGTAAACAATATTTTTATTTGAAATTTCATATTCTGTGCTTTATTTGGGTTTAATCAAGAGGTCAAATCATATTTGACATGAAATTGTGGGTTAGACAGGAGCAAGTGGTTGTTGTTGTTTTTGAAAGGTAATTTGTTTTCTGAAGGATTCAATGGTGCTGAGAAGTAAATAAATATGTTATCGGCAACATTTATTTAAACTTTATTTAACTAAAATATATATAAATTTTTACGATTCATATTGAGTTAAGAAAATTTTTGATTTTCCTGCTTAAATCGGGATGTTAAAAAATTAAACTATTTCTATTTGTATTCAAGGCTTAAATATTTTTTAGTTTTACGTTTTATTCACGGTAACAGATACGAGGGCACTTTGATAGTTCCGCAACTTTTTATATTTCCAAAGCTCCAATTTTAAGCCCAACACTAGTCCCTTGGGCTGTTATCTATTACTAATACTAGAATACTGTTGAGTTTTGAGAATGCTGCGTGTATTAGTTTGCAATTGACAGCGATTCAAATTATGCAACCCCTTAATTTTAAAGAAAATGACAAAAATCAGCACACAGATTAAAAATATTTTTTTACGTAAAAAAAAAACTGTCACAGAAACCAAAGGAAAGCTTAATAAAAACTATGGGGACTCCGCACCAAGAATTTCAATGTTTAAAAAGTAGTTTACTGAGTTTCGTTGTGATCGTACCAGCACAAATGATGCCAAATGTTCAGGTCGCTCAAAAGAGTTCGTCTTCCCAAAAATAGTCGATGAAATTCATGAAATGCTATTGGACGATCGTAGAATAAAAGTAAGTGCATGAGCTGCCTGAGGCTGTAGACATCTCCATCGATCGAGTACATTTTGCATGAATATTTGGACATGAAAAGCCATCCGCGCAATGGGTTCCGCGACTGCAACCATATGACCACTTTAAAGGAGGGTTGGTTTGGCGAGGATTAAGCACAATTCGAACGAGCGTGAGCGGAACATGGAAATTTCCTACGTAGTCTTCAGGCTTAGCATCTTGTTTTCTAATACGAAAACAATTGCTGAGTGGTAAGAAATTTGGATCAAACGAAAAGGTTGTCATTCAAACAAACTCCTATTTAGAGGGTGCTGAGAAATCTTATTATTTGGAGGAAATAAAAAGAAAATAGAAAGACGATGAACTAAATGTAGCGAACTTAAAAGTGACTTTACTAAGAAATAAAACGATTTTTTGGCGGAAAAAAAATTATTTTATCCGTATGGTCAGGGAACTGTCAAACTGCCTTCGTAAACCTGATACCGGTGGTTCGAAACTTTTGAAAGATGAGAGAGCAGGCAATCAGTAGTCTAGAAGAGTCATATTAACTACGATCCCTCTTCTACATGCCCCAGCTACGCAGAGTCTTACTCAGGTATACAGTGATACACTTTAGTCAGTTTCCAATAAAGTCCAAAGCACCACAGATAATATATTTGGTGAAAGTGTTAGAATTTATCTGATGTCAGATGATTAAGCAGCACTTCAGAGCCTAATCTGATATGTGGTAAAGTCGAGTTTTATATTTATTTTGCAATTTTTCTTAAGAAACGCACTGCAATTAAACCTCTAAATGTGTCTTAATTCGTGCAACCTTTTTCATTGTAAACGATATTAAATATAGTTTTTATTTATTAAATCGTTTAATATTTTTCAACTATATAATAGTGTGTAATAAACTTTTTCTTTGTAATTACTCAATTATTTAACTTCAAGGCAAATTGCATGTAACATTAAAAAATGTGTTCTTTTCTTTTTACTATTTTTTTATATTTATTAAACCATAAGAGAAGCAAAAAAAAATAAATTTTTCACTCTAATTACTTCAATTAAGTATCTTGTACTTTCATTATCACTTGAACACTTAAAAAAGAGGGAGAAAATATAAAATTTGAACCTTTTCTACGAAACTGCTTTCCTTAACCCTGCTTATCAAAAACTAATTAAGAAACTCAGCAAATAACAAAAAATTTGCTAAGTGTTTTTTCTCTCTAAGTTTAAAAATACACAAGTCGAGCAACAGAATTTTATAGATACGACTATATTATTTCAATGACGGGGAAACAAAATTTATGCAAACAAATAACGACAAATTACAGTCACTTGAAATTCTTAAAGCATGAACATTTCAGCGGGTCGAAATGTCAACGAATTTAACACTTTCTTTCAAAAAGAGAGTTCGAAAATTATGACAAAAACATTGAATAAAAGTAAAGGATAACAAAAGAATAAAAAAACAGAGTCCTTTACACTATTCTAATACATATACAAAAACACACAAATGCCACTTAATCAACGGCAGGAAGAAAACCAACAGACACACGGTTCATTGGGAACAGCGGCATCTGCAGCTCTTTGGCAGATGTTTCTTAACAATGTCTTTGTTTGGTGGCAATGAATTTTTATTTTCACTTCTTCTTTCTCCACTTGCAACATGAAAATAATACAGTTTTCTTTTATCTCAAGTCAAGTCAAGGAGAATATATCTTCATCATAAGAAATGTAGACACTTTTTATCCTTTACATAATTCTCGAACGATAGTAGAAGGAGAGGCAAGTTTTTAACTTGCTCAAGTGTTTGAAAAATAACACAAGGATTTGGTATCCTTAAATACTTTTCCTTGGAGTGAAATAAAGACAAGCATCTTGTGTAAAATGAAAATTACATAATAAAATGATGCAATATAAAAAATAATTTTTCAAGACAAAAAGTTGGAGTAGGAGAAATAAAAAGTCACAAATTAGCTACAACAACAGAGAGAGAGAGAGAGAGGGTGGGAGAAAAAGTTTTGGTAAATAGTTTATGTGAACTTGAGCGAAGCTTATTCACTGGGGAAACTGCAAACGGAGACATCAACAGGAATTGTACATTGCAACCATACGCCAGATCCTTCGAGCTGTATTGTTGTTGCTCGGTATCGCAAAAGCTACTACTGAGTAGTATGCATACGGAAATGCCTTTTCCCTGCCCCAATACTTTCACACAATAAACCAATTTTTTACGCTTGTATTTACAATCCTTTAATTTCCTTTAACAATTTTCGCTAATAAAATTCTTAAATTAATGACTTAAGAAACACAGACACAGACACGTGTCCCAAAACATTAACAACAATAGAACTTAAAGCCGCACGGGGTGACCGCTATAAAGGAATAACAATTTTCTTGTTGCAACAATCCTAATTGGCCTACTTAAGACGTGAAATAACAAAATAATAAAGCAATAAAAAGAAGAAAAAAAATAATAAATGTTATTTGCCCTTCCACGTTTAAATACAGTCATCAACATTTTGATGCCTGGTCAAACATTATTTCATTTAAAAATAAACATATTACTAATTTTATTAACCGGAAACTATAAAACTGTGTATAATGGCTAACAACACCTTAAGGCTTAAATAAAACTAACAAGCACTTACCTGTATTGTTTCCTGGGCGGTATATTTGCGATTGTAATCAACATAATGTAAATTCGGCATGTTGGCTGTTTTTGGAAGGAGGAGAGACAGGCGGGAGCTTAAATTTATTAAAAGAAATGAAAAAGAAATTATAAAGAATTTCTATTTGTTATCTCTTTTGCCTTAAATTCATATTCTCTGGTGGCATTATAATATTATCCTGCAATAGAAGAAAACAAATGAATGATATATTAGAGATTTATTTAATATTCTTGTTTGGTTTTTCTTTTTTGCAAAAACTAAATCCGTAAGAGTTTAAGTTATCAGAAATTCAAAGAGAATTCTTTAATATTTAAATACAATACATTTATATTTATGTATTTTTATAATTCTGCAACTGATTGCTTTTGTCCTCTTGTAGTTTAAATAAAGAATAAACGAAGAGAAATTTAAATATCATGGCTAAGAATTTATTGCCTTTGGAGACACAAAGTCCCTTAAGAAAGCTGTCAACATGGGGATTTCCTTGTTTGATGGTTTTTTTATATTCTCGCTGCTTCATATAGTATCTTATGATGCAATAGTAGTTTGGCCAATGGTTTTTATTTAAAATCGAATTCTTTTCACATTTATTTTCTTTTATTTTTATACCCTTGACCACTGTTGCATGAAGACAGATGTCTCATTGAATATGTATTATCTACAGTTTTCATTTGAGATCGTATTGTAATATACATCAGAGTTTTCAGTTTTGTTTCATACCTTATCCCCAATTTTTCGTTCCCCGAATTCCCCAAAATAGCTAATTTCTTATCCCCAAGAATCCCCACAGATCTGTAATAAGAATTTTCAAGCTCATAAATTAACAAATAACAGAAAGCTTTATCAACTTCAATGTTTCTCAGGATATATATAAAAACAGTAACGTAAAAAACGCAAAAAAAAACAAACTATGTAATGTTTCTCAGGATATATATAAAAACAGTAACGTAAAAAACGCAAAAAAAAACAAACTATGTATCAGTTATCGCGTTCATAAGTCATAACTGTTCCGCAACCGTTGAGTGTTCTTCTTATAAACGCAGAGTTGAGTAGTTCCGCACCACACAACAGTTGAGTATTTGCTGCCATTTTTCCCATCATAAATGTTTTTCGCTACATTTAGTCAAAATGTTGTGTTTGGCTCCGCAGCTGATCAAGAGAGTTCTCCGCTTTTATATTATAATGCAATGCCATTTTGTTAGCTGGCGACTACAAATTAATTTGTTCAATTTTGCATTACAAATGCGATAAAATAACGAAAATAAAGAAATAAAATTAAAATACAAATTTCATTAAATATACGCAGGTATTTTTATGGTGTCTATTTATATTAATTACACAATTAGTTCAATATAAGTTTTAAAGATTTTTTGAACACAGTGCCGCCTTAGCGTTGAAATATAAATACCATGGGCGCAGATTTATCATTTTATTGGAGTATTTTGCTGTGCATTTTTATTAAATTTGCGGTGCAGATTTGAAAAAAAAAATGGAAAATTCCTGCCAAGAAAAACTCCATTGTAAATTCTGTGTTGTCCATATTTTTTAGTATAAACATTTCTTAAAAAAATTTATTATTAATTAATAAAGTTGAAGTTGTAGGAAAGAAAATACAGCTAAGCAGTTTGGAACTCTTCCCAGTACTTCATAAATTATTTAAAAAAACAAGGCATTAAAATAAAAATGCAAAAAAAATATTAGTATTTAAAATTTTTAGCACTTCCCATAAAAAGCGCCAGAAAAAAAATAATTTCTGTATAATGCAGATTCATTATAGGGAAGTCCGTCTATATACATATGTAGTTTAGAGATGGGCACCGCTAACATGATTAGCGAGAAGCATCGTGATTAGTTTTTGGTTTCAATTACTTAAGCGTGCATGAACGTGGGTAAAAAAATTAAGCGTGAGTGAGTGTGCATGAGTAGATTTTAGGCGTGATTATTTCGTTTGTTTTTTTTTGCTTTATTGTAGTTTTTTCATATAATTTTTTAATTAATATTTGTACGTAATTACTTGAGTTGTTTAAGGTTTATGTTGAAACAAATTGTTTGGCTCAAGTGAAAAGTCATTCACGATCCCATCTCTAATATATTACTAGTTATATAAATATTGTATACTAAAACAGACTGCGTGTAATTTGCTTCGTAAGCTGTTCACAATGGGAAGTCTTTGCCAAGTTTCTGCTAAGAAGCTCTAAAATATTTCTTAAAGTTAAGAAAATACATTTTGCAAATTGGAAAAAATATCGCTACAATAAAAATACAATAAACTTGAAGTGAGAAAAGTAAATCTGTTTGAAAAATTTCTCAAGGCCGGAAAAAATTACAAGATAGGGGAAAAAATTAAGACGGCCGACGCGAATGCTTTATAATTAATTTACAAATTAAACACTAACGTACATACAAAAAAATACAAAAAAATTAAAAAACTAAACATCGTAGAATAACACAGGTAGTATCGAATCTACAACAACACCGCTTTTTATAGTTTTTAGGTTCGAAGTTGTCAAAAAGCACAAAAGAAAAATGGCAAAAAATTTTATATTCACATGTGTGTTTGGTTGCATTTTCTGTTCTATAAAGAATTTTGTTTCTTTTCCTTTTCTTATTTGAATTTAAAACAAATGTTCAAGTGTGCTTTTTTAGTAGTGTGGGTGTGTGTTAGTAAAACATAAACAAATGTTGACAGATACGAACCCCCAGAAAAAAAGTCCGTTAACGTTTCGACACTACCTGTATTATTCTACCATGAAACTAAATTTTAAATTAATGAACTCTCTTTTGTTCACTACGCTCTTCCCACAATTCCAAAGTAGAGAGAAATCTCTATCTCATTGTTGTTCTCATTTCTTTGCTTGAAGTTTTTATTTACATGCATCAGTAATATGTAAGTGTGCTTGCGTTAGTTGCAACTTTAAATGCTTATAACTCTCACAATACTGAGCCGATCTTAATAAAATATAGATTATGCACTAAAGTAAATAAATACCTTTTAAATGGTTTAAGGTTTGTCAAAATCGGCTGCATAATGTGTGCATAAACTGCATTACAAAAAAATGGACTCGTCTGTTAATTATATAGATGTTGATAATGTTAATGCTTGTACGTTAAACTGTATTTTGGAAAATAGTTTAAAAACAACAATTTCAAAAAACCGTTTCTGAAATCTATTATTAAATTTCTTATACGGCTTTATTTTTTCGAATTTTTTTGTGTAAAAATACATACAACAAAGATTCACCCCCTTCCGAATTCATTTTTTCAAAGCAGTCAGTGGCAGGACAACGTCTGTTTGGACCACCACTAACCACTAGTGTACGATAAAAAATATTTATAAATTATTCAGATATTGATTTTCTCATATAAAATGATTTCTATAATAACTTTAGCAATTAGCCAATAATAAACGCAAAGAAACTTTTGTTTTGTTGCAACAAACAGTGAACAAACGAACTAATCATTTAACTTTATAGAGAAAAAAAATATACAAATGATTATAAGGAAAATATAAACAAAAAGTTTCTCAAACTAAAAGAAAAAAACTGAAAACAATACTAATTTTATATAGAGCCTTAAATACCCGGACTAAATACCACAAGGATTAAGTTAATAGTTTCAATGAACAGAAAACATTTTATATTCCGGTCACTCAATGATGGGCATTAGGAATTAAGGGTGTACATATACATGCACCAAGCAAAGCAAGCGGGAACTTAAGCAATAGAGAAAAAAAGAACACACTATAATTGATAAGAAAAAATCTAAAATTGACAGTAAAACAATTTAAGGCAATCAGTCATCATGGCTTGGAATTTCCACTATAACGTGTATAAATAATACTAAATATAATACTTTCAAAGAAGAGAAGAAATCTCTAGAACGTGACTGTCTCTTATTTTATTAAATGACAATTGGAGAAAAGTTTAAAGGGATATGTCCAGGATTTAGGTTGAAAAAATTTAATGAAATTTGTTTGTTTCTTAATTATATCGATTTTTAATTTTTAGTCATTTTTCTTAAATTTGATACCATGTGTTGTTGCTACGTTGGTATTTTTTATAATTTTATACTTTAAAATGCTCCAAAAATTTTAATATATATTTTATGTTAAGAACGTTAACGTCAATGCGCCAAAAAGTATACTCTACATAGTTTTTATGTGCTTACCAATACACATGTACATATACACATATTATAAACATATAACGAGCATCAAGCATAACGTGTTTGCTAAACAAAAATTATCTTTTGCAACAGCTGCTAACTTTATCTTCAAACGTTAAAGAATATTTTTTTTCAAGTATTTATGTGCATGTGTGTGTATTTCCCAGCAGTTTTGAAATTCGCCAAAAAATGCTTTTTGGAAAAAAATCTTAACTATGTCAGCTTGGTAAGCAGGCGTGATAATTTTTTTTTTATTAAGTAACAGTTGAATTTTTGTAAGATGCATTACACCAAGATTGCTCGTTCACCTACATTCTGCAGAACTACAGGGCTATTTTGATTTTAAGTATGACTAGGTTTTTGTGTATTCCATGCTAAAGTCTATGACCTGTTTATTTCTTAAAGTCAAATTATGTTGCTTAAGAGATTTTCTTCGTATATATAACTATGCATATAATATCGTATCATTTGCTGGACACATGAATTTCATCCTTAACAGGATAATAATATTATTATGCAAAGGACTGACTGTAGCATTCATTGGCTGCTGTAGTAAGAATATAATTGGAAATCAGCACGTAAGTTTTTTGAACCGTAAAACGAGCTAATTTACGCTTCAGATAAGCAAACTACACAAGGTTTTTTATGTTTTTGAAAATTGGAATACATATATAAATCATAATCAAAAATAGTTGATGTCGTAGCTAAGCAAGCAGTCTAAAGATGTCAAATAAAATTTTGATGAAAATTAATTTTATCCATTTTTGATTGCAGTTCGAGGATAAAGCAAAGGATGCAGCCAGAACATTTCGTTGCTCTCACATTCCTCAAGTCACGTTTTAAAGAAAACAATTTAGTTTAGTATGTTTTTGGTATCTAGCAGATACTTATTTTTCTATAATAATCATTAACTACGAAGCCGCTTTAGCTTATCTGCAGAAACATCCAGGCTCTAAGCAGAAATAGAACCAGCGACCCCCAGACTTATAGTATAGTACACTGTCCACTTGGGTACTGGGTCTCGCAACGGCAGTTATTCGTAGTGTTATGGGAATAACTTCCTCTATCTGGGTTGGCTGACAGAAGTGTCCCAATTATTTATTTATTCAATTGTTTCAGTCTATGGACGAATAATCCTTACATACAATGAATTACAAAAACACTTACAATCTAATGGTTATAAATATTAAATATCAAATATATATGGATCAAAAAAAACATTAATATACCGAGAAAAGATTTATTGCATTCAAATAAATAGTTATTTTATTACATTAGATTGAAAAACTTTGAAAGTAGGATTGTCAATGCCGAATTCAATAAACGATTTATGCTTTTTCTAACTAAAACTAAAATTGATTTCATTGAGTTTAACGAAAGTACGAGCTTGAGTGCTACTACGAGCATAATGCCTCGCAAGGTTTGGAGTGGTAAATCTTTGAGCTAGCTCTGGTCAAAATAAATCCAGTTGAAAATAAGAACGATTGCAAGAACTCGAAAAAGAATTTGCACTGATGAAAAACTGTAGTCTCCATTATTAGTTTAGGTTGACAGGTCGCCGGTGAAGAATTAGGAAAGAGTACCAGCCCACTTGGGTCCAAAGTAATTATGATCCCTTTGTGTTTACCTGAAGGAAAGAGGGAGAAATGATAATGAAAGAAATTAAGTAAAGTATTGAAAATGGTGTAGAGGAGAGCATTGTATGGAATTCAGTGAAGATGTAGAAGTGTAAAGTAAAAGGGAAAAGGAGAGATATGGATTCCGTGAAGGAGGGATCGTGTAGTCTATGACCAGGGGGGGGGGGAGTCAGCGAGAGAAAGTCTTTAATATTTATCCCATACAATTATTTCCAACTCATTCAAAGAAAAGTTCTGGTTTTATTTTCTCTGCGCATTTTAAATAAATAGTTGTATTATTTATCTTCTTAACAAAATATGACCTACAGACTGGAAATGAGATACCGTACAATTTTCGCAATTATCATTTCAATCTTTTAGAAATGTATTTGATTAGAAAATTCAATACTCCAGAGTCATGTTGTTTCAGATAAAGACATGACATCTTTATTAATATACTCGTACCTAAATTTTGCCACAGACATTTTTCTAGTTTAATTTAAATTTATGACAATATCTCCGCAAAAAAGAACGACTTAATTTACAATGCATGCGAACAACGAGAGACAAATAAACAAATGAATCAATGAGTGAGAGTACAAGGATACAATGACATGGTTTAAGGAAAACCATAAGAATGCAGATGAAGATGAAAACTTTTTAGTACAAGAGAAAACAAACATTCTGACAATGAACCCTCAGGGTCGTTAAAAGTAATAAATTTAGTCCAGGCACGTACCTGAAGCTTATCGTAATATTGATGTTGAATATTTGTTGGCATTGGCAGCAAGCATTAGTTCGTATGAATGTGGGCAAAGCTACCAATAGTGTACTGGTGCACCCCCACAAGGATTTTGTTCCAGTTTTTTTTTGTTTTTTGTCGCAAAAAGAACTGTTAGAAAGCAACTCATAGAAATGAATTATTAGCGTGAAATCGTTTTGAAAATGTCTAAGAAAAAGAAATAATTGAAAGTGTTGAGAGTGAAGTAGATACAGAAGTGTTTTTAATGAAAATTTTTAAAATTATAACATTTTGCCCGACATAAACAGCGTTGCCAGTTTACACTTTTCAAGGCTAAATTTAATCTTCTCTTCCCGAACTTTTATATGTTTTTTTTAACGCAGCACTTTTTTAGAATATTATAAATTTAGATATATATTTTTGTTTTGCTTTGCATATATTTACTTTAAAAAAAACCTTTGTTTATTGATGAGCTAAAGAAATACCCTCAACAAACAAAAGTTATTGAAAACCTTTGAAAAATGATATCTAGATTAATAAATATAAAAAAAAAATTATTCTTTAAAATTATATTTTTACAAAAAATGTTTTGTTCTGAATTTTGTTCTAAAGTATTATTTTATTTTTAATTTTTATTTTTTTTGCCCAAAGGTAATAATTTTTTTGAAGCTCATTTTCGTTTCTTAAATTGTGTTTTTTTTTTGTTATAAAATATTTTCCAAAATGCTCGTATGCTTTCGTCTATTTTCCTTAATATCTCAAGCTATTTCATATACGAGTACATACGTTTATGAAATGGCACATAACATAAACAATGTTTTTTAAATAAAAATTACTTCTAAACCTTCTCATTCCCCTTCATTCTCATTCCCCCACAAAAGAAAAAAATCTAAAAACGAAAGCAGCAGCAAACATAAAATGACACAATATTAGAAACGTGAATGGATTTCAAAATATAAAAATCAACAGCAAAAAAAATTCTTATACTAGAAATACGGGCTGGAGGAATAAACTCGTTGCACACACATAAACGCCAGATAGACATCTGAAGGAACATCTTAAAGAAACTTCTTAAATAAAAGAGAATAGTCTAAATAGAACGCAACCATTAGACATTACACACCCACTAGTTTAATCCGGCCGCATATCAAGGATGAATTGTTGTAGGTGTAGAACTACAAATTTTATTTTTATGTTTAAATTGCCAATAAAAAAGCATTCACACACATAAAAACCTTGCAGGAATTAAAAGAAATACGTTAGAAAATTCACTCACATTTAGAAGCCAAAGAAAAGTAAGTAAACGCAAAGAAAATAAAAGTTTAGTAGATGGCGGATAAACATCGAAAGCATACAACTGCACAAGGATGAACAACAAAGTCAGCAGGAACAAGAACAGCAAATAAAACAAGCAGCAGCGTATCAGCATCATCAACAACAGTTGCTTAAACACAATTTTCTTAATAATAACAACAATTTGAAAAATGAAAGAGAAAAGTAGGTTAGCGAAAGGAGTGGGTGAGAGGATCTGTTGCAAAAGTTTAATGGTTGGTGGGAGGAGAGGCTAGACGCTTTTGGTTTCCTGCTTTAGGAACCTACTAAAGAACAGAATCTTAAAGGAATACAAACAAAAAGGAGGGTCGCTTAAAGCTTTTTCCTGCTTAAGGATAATAAAATTCTCAAAAAACAAAATTTATTTTTTATTGAAAAGAGCAAACAAATTAGTGAGAACTTTCTACAATGATGTAGTTTTATAAGCAGGCATTACTGCCAAAACAAAACGCTTTTTGCACAAATAAAAACTTTTCAAAAAAATGCACTTTTTAAAGGATCTCTTGCGGGAAAAGTATTTTTTACACAAAGAAACATTTCTACTTTTTTCAAGGAGATTCATTCTAAGTTTAAGGAATAGCCGATCTTAGTTGATGACTTCAATTTACTGGTCGATGTAAATAAATACCTGAAAAGAATTGACTCCTTTCAATTCTAAAACTCTACTAAATAAACAGCAGACATATTTAATGACATTATTTCGAAAACAACTACAACAATAGCACTTACAAAAAGTGAAAGTTTTGAAAGTGAAGGAATTTGTTGTTTTAGAGGAAGACAAATACACATAATAATGAAAATGTATTTTAAAAAGCATTAAAAACCCAACATTCTTTAACAAAACACCCAACTTTTAGCAGTCACTTAAAGTAGTTGAAATTCATGTTTTAAATGTTGGAAACAATTACAAAAACATTTTCAAATCTTCCGCATTTCGCAACAATTGGCAGCTGGAGATAATATTTTAATAGTTGAAATATTAAAAAGACAAAAGTAAATTCTCAATTGTATTAAGAAAATGAATATGAAATTTTAATTAAAGCGGTAAAGTTGTCTTTATGTCTTGAGAATGTATTTAAAAACTATACAAAAGAAATTGAAGTTGAAACAACTTTAAGTTGGAAACATTTTTTGTGAAACTAAATAAGTATGTATGTACATATTTAATTTAACAAATGAACTGAGTTGAAAAGTTTTCCCTTCAGTTATTTTTATATTAAGAAATATTTGAAATGAAAAGCAATTAACTTTTTAACTGACTCTAATATTAATTTAAAAAGTGAACTTTAAATAAAAACGGATCTTTCATTGTAGTTAATGTTATCTATCAGTTCTTTTTATTATTAATTTTTTTGTTTTTAAAAATGTTTTATTTAAATCTATGAATTTAAAAGCGGCAATTAAAAAAGTTAATTAATTTTACTGAATTTAATTGGATAATTCGTAAATTAAATATATATTTATTTGCGATTCAAATGGATTTTTATTTAGTTTGTAATTTAATTTTTCAACATAATATTTTGATCGTAGAAAACTAAAAAAATATTCCCAAATATTCAGGATAGCCGATGTGTAAGTCGGATGGATTATTTTAAATGAACCAAAACAAAAAATACAAATAGTCACTGACATCTTTCTTGGGAAGGTTGTAGTATACAAAGATTAATAACTATTCTTCAAGTGTTCTCTCAATCAATCTCTCTGATAAAAGTGTTTGCCGAACCCACCTTTTACCACAAATTAATTTTTGCCCTGCTCATTAGAAGACACGTGTTGTGGTCTCACAAAATGCATTGAAATTAAATTTTTAATTCACAACATTAACAAACAATTTTTACACTCCTGAGGATACTGCTGCTCTTCATTCTAAAAACATTTATCACTTACCAAGTCTTCTCTTTGACAAGACATCCCCATTTATCCAGTCAAGTATTTTTCTTTCGTTTCGCAAACCAATAAAAGCGAGACTGATTTATTGTTAATTCTTAACATATTGACATTTGACAGAAAAAGCAGCTGATTGTCATGATTACAAATATAAAAAGAAAAAACATTCTTAAAGTTTTTTTTTGTCTTCTTTAGATTTTGAAGAAAAACAAAGCCACTTGTAAGAAACCAAACACCCTCTTTAATGTGCAACTTGTTTTTTAAGGTGTTTGTGTTCTTCTTTACTTTTAGAAATGAATGTGTTTTCTTAAACCGAATTTGATCTGTTTTCTATTGAATTCCTTAATACAATGTAAAACAAAACCTAAAACACACACTTGCTTGTTTTGCCCCTTTTTTGCTGTTTAAACATATTTGCTGGGGGGATTTTTTGTATTACAGCATCTTTTCTTTGCAGTTAACTTATACATAGTGTGTGTGTGTGTGTTTTGTATTCATAAATGTCTCCAAGCCTAAGAATTTTGTCTGCTTGCTACAACACGTTTTTAATGCGTGTTTCTGGTCCATCTAAACAGGGTTACCAAACATGCAGGTGCATGTCAAATTTTACCTAAACATGCGTTGTACTGCAATGGGGAATGAGTACATTTCAATATTTTATCATTTTGTATTTCATGCACGCTCTCCTTCACTTGCAATTTTTTTGCATGAGTATGTGTAAATTTGATTTTGAAAGTGAGTGTGAAAATACTTTAACTGAAATTTCCGTATCATTTGATTAAACAGTGGCAGTAAGGTTGATAAAACCATTTGTAATTTTATCAATAGAACTATTTTATAAAAAAAAACATGTTCACAACAAAACAAGGACTTTATGCCAAAAATGCTTTTTCACTGAAAGCGATTTTTTTACAAAAGTTTAAAACAAAAACTGCTAAATAAAAAGTACCTTTCAATAAAAAGGAACTTTTTGAAGATTATCTGCTTTAGTTTTACGAAATTGAAATATATTTTATAAAATTGTGCCATATTTTCATATGAAACAATATATCATTGGCTTATTATAGAAAGGCCGTATCTCAATTTATTTCCGAAACGCCTTTTTTAATCTTTTCTTCCAAATACACAAGAAAAGCTTAGAATCAAAATTTCATACTTCCCTTCTATATTAAGCCTACGATATGTACTCGTATGCGTGTATGTATTTATGGCCTCATTATGCACAATAAAACTTTTAAAATTTCTATCGAAAAATTTCAAATTTAAATTTTTGTATTTTTTTACAAATTCAAAAGGTTAAAAATGTTACATTTTACAAAATGTCAGGGGGTTCATTCCTGCCTAAACCCTGATGTTTCTCCAGACAAGCCAATATGATTTCGCGGTTTGTATTTGTTCTTAAGCAAAATTTTACGTTTTCTAACAAAATGTTGCAATACTCATTTTGCACCACTGTAAAACTATAAAAAATCGTTGATGTGAAATTTATATGTGTATGTTTGTATGTATGTATGTGAATATGTAACAAACACAGCTTTGTAACGACAGTTCCGTAGGACGAAACATCCACTTGCAGCGACCCACCCACACACCAGCACGTCTTGTAACTCCAGCACACACAACAATATAATCACATTTCAAAATCCTTGAAACGAAATTGCAAAAAAAGCTGAATTGTTCAATTGAAAATTGAACTGGTTAACTGATGAAGCATACTGAAGGAAGAAGGACTGTCTGTTGAACTGTCGTAACACAAACAGACAGATGGACGAAAAAATACATTCAGGATTGCCTTATGAAGTTATGATGCAATTAACAGATGACTTTTGTAAAAGTAAAAGATAGAAATGGGAAAATACCAGTATTAAAGGTTTTAAAATTGGCTTTTCTGGAAAAAGTACCTTTCTAAAGAAAGTGATTTTTGAATGAAATATGTTTTTAAAAAATCTATTTTAAAATAGTAGCTTCTTAAAAATCAAAAGAAACTGATTTTTTGAAGGAGGTGCATACTATTTTTTAAAAGTACTTTTTTGAATAAAGTACTTTCTTGAAAAATTTAATTATTCAAGTTAGTTTTTGTAAAAGTACCTCTTTAAAACTTATTTTATAAAAAAGTACCAATAAAAAGTACTTTTATAACAAAAATAAGATTTTGTAAAATGTTCTCTAGTTGAAAAAATAAACTTTAAAAATATTACTTTTTTTGTGTGCATTTTTTTTTTGTTGTAAAAAATCAGTTTTTAAAATTTCTTTTTATATAAAAATATTACGCTTGCGTTATAAATACCGATTTGTAAATATTATTTTTATGATGAAACAGAACACGGCTGCAACGTAATTTTAAATACAAATTTACTGGGTGGAAGAGCCATTGGCAGAATCGAAGTATTCGTAAACAGAAGTCTTAGGAGAATCATGCAAATCCATTCGCCAAACGTAATCTCAAACCAACATCTATGCGTAACATGCAATCAAAAGAAAATGGATAACGAAATCAAAGGCAGGAAGTGGCGATGGATAGGAAGCCTCAAGGAACTATTGCCAAAGAAGCCCTTGAATGGAACCCACAGGGTAGCCGACGAATAGGCAGACCTGCTCCAACATGTAGACGGCGAGTTTAACACGAGCTAGAGAAGATGCATATAACGTGGAGTGAAATAAAATTGTTAGCATTAAGAAGAAGTGATTGAAAAAAATTGTTTGTTCACCTATGTTCCACCTAGGAACTTGGATAATAATAACTAGTGTTTGCCTAGTGGTCGAAATTCGACCGCCAGCTTAAACGTATACCTATTTTAGTTGCATACATTTAAAGAGAAAAAACTACCTAATTTCCTATTCCATTCCCCATGGGAAAAACAATAAACAAAATAAAATTGCATACAAACATGCATATATATTTTGTTAAGTTTTTGTTTGTAACTAACATATTCACACATAAATGAACATGTACATCCATATTTAATTCTCATCTCTTTCAATTCTGATTTCTTTTTCTTTTTTAGCTTCAATCATTTGAAAAGAAAAAATCTTATTACACATATACATACATATGAAGGTACTCTTCACCACTCTTATTGCTTGCTTATATATTTACTTGAAGCAGTACTTATGTAAGTGAATGTACGTGTGTATTTTTAGCATTTGCAGTGGTGTCAATTTTGGGACCCTTTTATTCCTTTAACACTCAATCGATTTAAATAATATATTATTGGGTCATTAAAGCTCAAGAATGTCTACCATTTGAAAAAAGAATGAAGAAAATCGGTTGGCAAACAGAGGAGAACAGGGTATACAAAAATGTGTTCTTGCCTAGTCAAGTCTAGCTGTTTTAAAATAGAATTTATTTTATTTTGAGAACGTATTTCTTGTCTTTTTTTTATTTTGAGACTTTCATTCTCACAAGCAAGTTAATATATTTTCACAAAATTTCATTATTTTTTAAACAAAAAACATACGATTTGAGTAAAACGAGAAATAAAAATAAAATGAAAAAGCAATTATTCGTCGTTACTGTCGTCTTTAATATGGGCTTTGTTTCTCTCAGAGTGATTTTTGGTTTATTTTACAGACGTGTTCTGATTCATAATTTTTCGAAAAAAAATTTTTTTCTATTTTTATTTTGCAAAAAATATTGTATGGTGAAAAAAATATTCTCGCAAAAAAAACTTTATTTAAAATAAGTCATATATTTGTCATATATTTGTAAGAAAAGTAGTTTTCTTAAGTACATTTTCGCCAGGTAATAAAAAGTACCTTGTGGGGCATCCACTTCTGTCTAAAAAGAGCATTTTTTTATTTTTCGTTAAGAAACTACTTGTTTTCAAATAATTATATTATCTTAAAAATGATCTTTTTATAGAAGGTATTTCTCTAAAGAACTAGCTTTTTGTAGAAAATTGTTTTATTTTATAAACAAAATTATAATGTAAAAATGATTTTTCGATCAAAAGTAGCTTTTGCTTGTGAACAAAATTTAAAGAAATAATTTTTTTATTCAATTCCGTTTTATCTATTAAAAAAATGGTAAAAGTACAATTTTAGAAAAAGTATTTTCAGAAAATTTTCGAAGGACACGCCATATTGTTATTGGAGAGAAACATATTTTATCAAGGACATGAAAGTGTTTGCCAAAATTAACAATATTTCATAACGAAATTTAGCCAAAGGCCATAAAAAACATTTTTATTTGTGTTGGTGGGTGAAAGTAATATAATTCTAGTGTATGCTGCTATGGGGATGTAGATAAAGGATACTAGCAACAACTACACACAAAGGTGGTTGTGGTGGAGTTACAAAAAAAAAATACGTACAGCCATATGTAGGTATGTACACACATACATAAAATCCTGTCCATACGAATTAGGTTTAAATGAGTTTGTTTTATAACGCCGGCTAGCAAGAATCGTATATACCATTTCCTAAAATCACTCCTTTTAGTTGTAAAAGTGCAAATTGCAAAATGATGCAGGGTTTGTTTTAGTTTTTATTTTATTTAAGGTTAATATTAAGACATTTTTGGGGGGAGTCAGGTCAAATAATTTGTAACGAAAACGTGTGTGTCAGTCAGTCAATCAATTTATGTTTTTGTTTTCTTTTCTAAGAAGAAATTTATTTCTTCTCTTAACTAAACAAATACAAATGCAGCAAATTAGAAATGAAAATAATAACAAGCAACGATGTGTGTTTGTGACTATGTGTGTGCATGTGTTAAGAAGCTGTTTGGAGGATAAAACTTATCGACAGACAGAACATTCAATGAACAAATATGTGAAATTTGACCAGCTGAATTATAATGAACCAAACCAACAATAGCAATTCTATACAATGAAACTATGAGATTTGTGTTTGTTTTAAAGGATAATAGCACACATATACACAAAAGAATATAGTGATAGGATTAATTAACAAAACTTACTTTGCCGTTATGTCTATGTCTATTTACCAACTTCAAAACAGTTGACTTTAATCTCATTAACTCATTACATAAATTGCTAAAAAAAACTTCACCAAACAGGGATTAAAATAAATGAAATTGAAAATTTCAACTCAATATAATATTAAATGGCAAAAACTGAAAACCAACTTGAAATACTTATTGTAGCCGCAAGAACCATTTCTAATTAAATATTAACAAACATTTTAGCATTAAATTATTAAGAACATAATTTAAATTACCAATCAAAAACCAATATCCAGCCTTTACGCCTCATAACGAGAACTACAAAATGTTTTAAATGCGGCGACATAAAACTAACACGACAACATCAAATATCAAGCCAAGATAAAGAGGCAGTACGGCTGGCTGGCAGGACAACTTTATTATTAAACACTCTAATTTATAGGCATCAATGGAACAACTACAACTACTCTACTCTGCCATAAAACAACTTGAATTAATGGTCCAAAAATATAAATTAAACAAAGAAGCTTTTTTTCGGTTTCTATTACGAAATGAAATCGTAAAACTTTTCAAACATTTTATTGCTTTCATTATGGCCCCACAGTGATTTGAACATTAACATGTTTTTAACAATAATAAAAGCCTGATAAACGACATACCTTAATATAAAAGCTTATAATAAAATGATTTGGAGCGAATGCATACAAAGGACTTTCTGGACTAACAGCTAATATTTCTACATTCATCCTGCGTAAACGAAAATTAAATAAGCTTTAAAGTCAAATATAGTGTGTGCATAGAAATAAAATTACATATTTATAACAAACCAGACAGACGATTTTGTGTTTTTGTAGTTCATTAAGCCAAGGGCAATGAATCCATAAAATTCTAAGGATCAAAGCATAGCATACAATTTAGAGCTTTATATTAAGACCTAACAACATTAGTTTTTTATAAAAAACAAGGTAATTTCTTAGAAAAAGGTACTTTCTATAAGAAGGAACTTTTTAAAAATATTTACTTTTTACCAAAAGGTACTTTTTACAAAACGCTACTTTTTCAAAACGGTACTTTTTTCATTTTACAAACATGTGTTTCTTACAAAAAGGTACTTCTTACTTATGTGAACTTAAAAAATACTTTATACAAAATATTCCTTCTACAAAAAGGTGCTCTTAAAAAATTTCATTTTTTTCAAAAATATACTTTATACATTTTTTAAAGAGGTACTTTTTACACTTTACAAAAAAATATTTCATACAAAAAGTAATTTTTTTCCAAATGGGTACTTTTTACAAGAAGGAACTTTTAATAAAAATGTACATTTTACAAAAAGGTACTTTTTTACATTTTACAAAAAGGTATTTCTTACAAAAAGGTACTTTTTACAAATGGGTAATTTTTTAAAAAAGAGTACTTTATACAAAATATATCTTCTTTTAAAGGTACTTTTTACAAACGGTACTTTTTTGACAAGATACTTTTTACATTTTACAAAAAAGTATTTCTTAGAAAAAGATATATTTTACAAATGGATACTTTTTAAAAAAGAGTACTTTATACAAAATATACCTTCTACAAAAAGTTACTTTTTACAAAACGGTGCTTCTTACATTTTACAAAAAGGTATTTTTACAAATGGGTACTTTTAAAAGAAAAAGTAGTTTACACAAAATGTACCTTCTACAAAAATATACTTTTTACAAATAGGCAAAAAGGTGCTTTATTATAGAAGCCCAGACTTATAAATACAAACACGTGTTTGGAACACTTTTTACAAAAATTTTTTTTTTTTTGAATAAGAAAAAAGCACTTTTTTCAAAAAGTACACAAGCAGACATACACATTTTAAAATCTTTTGGTTTCTATATGGTTAACAAAGTTTTCACTTTCCTTACATCTCCGTAAAACGCCTACTGCTTGCTTTGGCTTTGAATAATACGAACGTATTCCCCTTCGAAAATTTCTCATTATTAAAAATAAACGTGTGAAAAATATATTTATTACGAATAATGACTTTTAAATTTCCATATGTGCTCGTTAATGTTGTTCTACACAACTTTATGAAATATTTACTTTTACATAACTTTTCGGTCGCATAAATAAAGTTGCCACTCAGACTCATAAATTCAATTTGCAACACCATCTTATCACGTTTTATATCGATGCTTTCTTTCGAGCACGCATGTGTTTCATACAAACCTCAAAAATAACACTTATTTATTTTATAGCAAATAAAATAGAAAAAAAGAAGCATTTCAAATAGGAGTAAATGTATTTACAAAATTTAATTACATGCTTTCAATTAAAAAAAAACGAGAAATTGCTTTTAAATTATTTAAATTTTCTTACTAGAAAACCGAGAAACTATTTACAAGATGTTACTGCACAAACTCCAAACCTAAAAAACTCTAAAGAGAAAAATTATACAAATAAACGTAAAAAAAAAACTTCAACCTTGAAGACAACTTACATTCTTAAAAATTCTTCTCCTTTATGAATATGCACAAAAGGAAATCATGTTTTAAGGAGTAACACAACATAAGTGTCATTTGCATTATTGTAGTGGTTGTGGCAAATCTAAAGATCCTTTAAATAGTTTTTCACCTCAACATTCCAATGTACGTCCCACTCAAACGCCCAAGGGGACAGTTACTCTCATTAAAAGTTTGTGCTGTTCATGAAAAAATAACACAAGTTGCTGTTGTTTTTGCAACTTGAATTAGAGCTTGTAAAATAATAAAGCAACAACTACTTCTCCAAGGATACATTTAGATTTCACAAGATGATGAAGTCGAAAGCAAAATAAAGAATCCTTGCTTTTGCGTTTAGGTGCAGGGCTGATAACATACAAAATCCTTAAGCAAACAACGCAGCCATTATTCATAATTACTACTTTTTAAAAATGAGTTGGGAAATTCTCCTTTTATTGAAAAATTTAATTTTACAACAAGTTAACTATCAAAAGCAAATACTTTTGAAAAAAAATATTTGTGGCAAAAAAGTACTTCATTGATGAAAAGTACTTTTTTACGAACAACTACTTATTAAAAAGAAAACTTTTCGCCAAAAGAAACTTTTTAAAAAGAAAACTTTTCGCCAAAAGATACTTTTTAAAAAGAAAACTTTTCACCAAAAAATACTTTTTAAAAAGAAAACTTTTCGCCAGCAGATACTTTTTCAAAATAGTTCTTTTTTAAATATGTCCTTTTTGGATGCTGGTTTAAAAAGGTAGTTTTTGCAATAAATTTAATTGTTCCAAAAAGGAAATTTGTAATAAAAGCCACTTTTTACCAAAAACCTACTTTCCGGAAGAAGCTAGTTTTTACAAAAAGGTAAATTTTACAGAAACGATATTTTTCCAAAAAAAATTTTTTACAAGAAAGTACTTTATGCAAAAAAAATAATTTTTTTAGTATTTCGTAGTTTATCATCTCAATTATGAATAAAAATTCCCTGGGAGATTTCTCCCTTTTCCCAACAGAACAGCCCCTTTTTGGGAAAAAGAAGAAATATCCCGGGGAATTTTTTATTCATAAATGGGCTGTATAAAAATATTGTATATATAAAAGGATGATTCTTACCATGAGGTACCTTTTAAAAAAAATATATTTTTACTGAGTTGTAAATTTACAAAAAGTACTTTTGTACAGAAAGGTATTTGTACAAGAGCTTGTTAACGATTAATATCAGTTAACATGATTTTTGCTCTGCAATCCCAGCAAAACTTTGATAGGAAAATAATCAGTTAAAACGCTAAAAAACACTTTTCACTATTTATACCTTTACGTTTTAACCCAATACTTCAACATGACGATGCCTTTGGAGGAAAGTACTCAGCACCTCGGATTACAAACAAATAACGACTCAGAGGCCATTGAATACACAAAACACAACAAGAAGTAAATGTCTGCTGTCAGTATTGAACCCGTGCTTTTGAAGGAATTGTTGTCTTAAATGTCAAGTGGTTTACTCAATATTACCCCAAGACTTCAATTAGCAGGGAAAAAATATTTTTTTAGGCGATTTTATAATTAAGAGAACTTAAAATTAAATAGCAATATCAAAATCAAATATTTTTCTTAACTCAATATTATGTACAACTATTTCATTAAGTGCTAAAAATTTGTTTTCACGAGCACACACACACTATTTAAAAAAATGACTTCTCCAGATGTTGAACAGCAGAGGGACCTCTGTATGATAAGCGCTCGCTCTACTACTGCGTCATTTAAAGAATAATTAATTCACTTGTTCTCCTAAAATAAAGCAGACTGTATGTAGTTTGTATGAAAAATTATGTTCTTCTTAATAGAAATCATTACCAAGTTGTTGCTGGGATGTTCTCTAATGTTAGAATATGTGAAATAATTCTATGTTTTTTTTAGAGGAAAACTTTGTTATGAAACACAACAACTAGAAGGACTTTCTCATGTTGATATTATTCCTTAAGTGTTGTTGTACACATACGAATACATGCATAGAAAATATGTAAATGTAGTTAAGATAAACATCACATACATATTTGCTTGACATTTACGAACTTCCTCACACACATATACACAAACACACACACAGACACGTACTGAAAGACATAAAAAATGTTTATTTTGGCTGCTGTTGACATTTGGTTGTGACTGGAAATGAGTCTTTAATAGGAAAACAAAACACTACAAAAGAAAACTACGACTGTCAATTATTCGAGTTTAAAATTTCTCGAATATTTTTTCATGATTTAGTTTTTGTTTGAATTATTGGAATAGTCTTGAAACTTTATGCGTTAAGTCAAACGAATAAACAATAAAATATAATAAATAAATAAAATAGAGTTCATAAAATGTGTAAAAAAGTTAATAACAAAAAATGTTTCAAATGAAATGTTCAAATGGAATGTTTGTGAAGAATTATCTAATAACTGAATGAATAATTTATTTTTATTCAAAATTTAAAAGTTACGTGCCTTCTAAAAAAACACTAAATTTTTATTCGAATATTCGAATAGTTTTTATGCGATTAGCAGTGCTAAAAGATACACATTTGCTACAACTAATATTACTTACAAAGGACAAAAGTTATAAAGGACATCAACATTTTATGCTCATGTATCTCTCATTTTAGTGGTTTTTTAATGTTCTCGTCGTAGACCTCATACGTTAAACATGCTATCACTTTGTTTATAAATATTTAGTAGCCTTTTAAATTCTTAAAGAAAATTGTGGAGGCGTGTTTATGTTTAATTTTAATAAATTTGTGTTGTCAAATGCGAGAAAATATGTCAACTGATTGAAGTGGATGATGATGTGCACTGCTACGATGTCTGCCTGCCTTCAGGATGTTGTTTTCCTTATGCAAATGAGGTTAATGAATGGCGTGGTTTTTAGAATAATTGTAATTTTTAGGACAAATTTTTACTATTATTATTATTATGTCAAGTCAATGATGTAAACTACACATTTGTTGATGATACAGATGATTTATGATTTAATAGTTGAGGCTTCTTTAAATAAAAATATCATAAATATTATTTTTTAAATTATATTTTTTACATCAGCCGTATAACGGGTGTTTACTTTAAGCCGCGCCGTAGAACTTTAAATTTTTATAAAGCTCAGAAAAATGTTTTTAATAACTCTGTATTAAACTTAATTTAAAAGATCGTGTGGGCCAAAATGTTTGATAAAAATTTCTGGCATATGTCTGCCCATGGTCCAATTTTCACACACTCTTCTGACTAAATTAGGTTGTCTGTCTATCGGCAATAGCTCGTCAAATGTAGAGATCCATAAGCTAAAATGTTACTAGTTTGTCGGCGAAGACATGTCACTTTACAGTTTCCCAGGTAATATAGTATAAAAGGCGTTGAAACATTTTGCACTTCGTGATTCTCAAATGAACTTCGCCTTTAAAACACTTTTTCCTTTTTTCTTTATGGTGTACAATTTATGTAAAATCCACTACAGATTTTTTTCTTTAATCTAAATTTAACTTTAAACTGCACATTATTCTCTAACAGTTTACGGTGCATTTATTTCTCAAAAGTTTGAAATTAAGATTAGCATAATGCTTGTTTTACCATGTATTTTTGAGCACCTGAGGAAGCGTGACAAATTCGACAAAAAAAATCCATTTATTCCATCACCTTGTTTTCCAACTAAAAAGAAATTGTTTAAAAATGATTTGTTTAATTAAGAAACATAAAGAAAAAAGCCAAAACTTGTTCCAAAAAAAAAAATATGTTAAATAATGACCATCACCAGCACCATCATAAAATACAAAGGAGAAGTTAATGTTCAGCAGGATGATAATAATGTTCGACAACGTGCTTCACAAGCCACCAACCAACATTATAACTAAAACAATTCAAACACAGCAGTGTGACTAAAATTCAAAAAGCAAAGAAAAGAACAACACATTTTTTTCCAGAAATAACTTTTTCTGTGGTTAATCAAATGAGGGGGAAATAAAATCCTTAACAAGATTTACTAAATCACCTTTTTCGGAAAAGGGGGTCAGTCGGTGGCTGGGAGAGTTGGTCGTCGTTGTTCTTAAAAGGCTCTACAATTTTGTTTTAGCAAATAATCCTAATGATAATCAAATAAAGCTACAATAACAAACTAGACTGAGGATACCCCATAAAGGACTAAAGTCCTTTATTACAACTTTCATTCTTTATGCTTATTCTACAGCATTCTCATCCACCTTAAACTTAAGCTCCAATTTCATTTTAAGGTAAATGGGTTTTTGGAGGATTGTGTTTTTTTTTTTGGAAGGAGGGTGGTGTAAAACTAAATGTGTTTTAATTTTCCAGATTAAAGTTTGATGGGAAAAAATCAACGATATTAAACTTTTACTTGGAAATTTTGCAGCATGGCTTTTGTATGATAGTTTAGTTGTAAACAAATTTGTGCATTATACTTTGAAGGAGAAAAGGATATCTTTAGCATTACGTCGTTGAATAACAGTTTGAGTTATGTTTCAAATGGTAATTTCATTGTAAGGTGACTTTTTGTAAGAAATAAAAAAAACTCCACTTCGCGATGAGATAACTTTTTGCAGCTATTTAAAAAGTTTGTAAAAAAAGTTTGTTTCGTTGATACATAAACTTGTAATAATGGAATGCGATTGATCTCTATAGTTGTTAAGGATCTCGTGATATATTGCTTAACTACATTTATGAATAATAAGTTCCGTAACAAGTCGTCAACCCCTTCTGCTCCCCAAGAGCATGAATAGCCCGTAATACCATAAAAATGAAAATAAAAAAACAAAAAAATTGGTGAATAATCAATAACTTACGAGTAATAAAGAGATCATAAAGTTCTTATAACTAAATATAAATTAAATAAAATTAGGATGCCCATTAGAATTTATTACAAATTAAAATGTTTTTTCCCCATAAAATTTTATTACATTTTCCTCAGACTTTCCTTTTATAAGCAAATTTTGATTTCTTTTTCTTCTCGCTTTTCTTCTAAAGATAATCTTTACTTGGCTGTTCATTCAGCCATAAAATATAATCAAAATATTATTTGAAAATCTTAAACAAAAAAAAAAACATGACAACATATAAATTTTAATTCTATTTGGAAAATAAAACTTAATCGTCAATTTACAACAATTACAATAATCTTCTTATCCAAACTAACACTCTGATGTGCTGACAACATGCACTGAACACAACATTCACATATAAATAAATACTTTTACTGAACGAAAATAAATCCTTTAGAAAATTTTAATTCTACTTTGGAAAAGGACAACAGTTTGGTAAAGTTTTTTTTTGATGTAGAAAATAAAGTGGTGGATTTGTTTTCCCAAAGAAAACACACTTAAAAAAGTTTTATTTTTGTATATATTTTTTTAAGAAATACAATTGGTCTCTAGTCTAGACTAAATAGCAAGAAACTGTCAAACAAAATATTGAATGAATGTTAGATGATAATTACAGCAAGAGTTTTGAAGGTCTTACTATCTGTAAGAAAAAATTGTGGTTTCCATGAGCTACTGAAGCAAAATTTACTTGATTTCAAATTCTCTTTAAATGGCACAAATTTGTTTTTAAATTTTATATACGGAGCAATTTAGATTTTTATTACTAAAACTTGAAAATGTTTCTTGAGGAATACTACGATACAGAAAAAGTGTGTGCAGAAATATGTTAAGGATGAAATGGATCATTAAGACATAAATAAAGTACAATTGAGTTGAAAGAATCGAAATGGTATTTTTGAATCAATATAAGAAAAATCGTAAAGTCGAGTTAACCGACATGTGGGTGGGGTAAACAACTCATACAAAAGGACTCAATGTAGGGCAGATTACTATTTTCACAAAATTGTCAATATCAAATAATTAAAAAAAAAGTAAAAAATTTTGCATGGGTGTGACACTGCCCACTTTTACAATCATAATGTTGTATTGCGCCAGGAATTTAATGAGTGAGCAAAGTCTCTTCATTCAGTTTCTTTTAGGCATGGTATTGCCCACTTTTCCTATCATAAGAATTAAATGACTGTGTAAAGATTCATAAGAATCTTGAAGTGGGAGCTGTTGAAAAATAGTATTTACTTTGGCGTGGCACCACCTCTTTTTTAATCGCAGATGACTAAAATATTTATTGTATTAATGTCCACCATGGCCACGCTGACAGATGTCGATGCTTTCATCAAAGTTTTTTATGGCGGCTCTATTTCGTTAATCACATCACGGATTTTGAGTTTTAAGGCTGCAATCGATTCCGCATAGACTCTGTCCTTAACACACCCCCACAAAAATTAATCCAGTGGTCTTGGCTCATTTTGTATCGAGTCTGTCAACTCAAATTTAACGACCAAATTCTTAATAGCGATCTCAGAAGGACGATTATGTTGTACGAAAATAACACGAATTTTACGAAATGTAACTTTAACAGAACCACCATTTTCAGACTGGATTTTAGTTATTTTAATGCGATTTTCGAGCGCAAATTCATTGTAACAATTGTCAATGCATCTACTACGAATACGTCAAAAAACAAAATGACAAAACCATCATGTTGTTGATGCTGCCACAATTGAAAAACAAAGTTCTTGTTGAAAACTCCTTTAGTTGAAAAAGAAAATGTATGTATTTAGTTTGTATGGGCGTGACAGCGGTACCAATCTGGAAACACATTCCTTCAAATAAAAATAAATAATTTGAAATCGGTTTATAAGTGACAGGGTTCTGAGCAGCTTTTTTTAAGTTGTCTAAAAATAAAACTCTAACACACACAGACATATCTCATGGCATAGACAATATTCGATACAATATCCTTGAACTTTTATTTAAATGTCGTGTTTGTTAAGTCTACAAAAATTTTATTCTCTTAAAGTTATTATCAGATTCTTTTAAACTTGACATAGAAAGGCAATATTAAAAATATTAAGAGAGTTATTTTATAGTAGCAACATATTTTTCATAAATAAAAAATATGTTCGTAATGTTATGGATTGACAAACATAACAAAAAATATCAACAACAACATTGAGGCAAATCTATGTGTAGTCTTTGACTCTTTTACATTAAAACAAGCAGAAAAAAGCACGTGTAAAAGTATTCAGATTGTATGTAATCCAAAGCTGTCAAAGGAGCAGGATATAAAAATTTTAATTGTAGATGTTCTTGGCTCCTTTGGCAGCTCTTAGGAAGCCTTTTAAAATTCGAACTCCACTTTTATACTTGTAAGCAAAAGTATGTTTTTTTTAAATTACTATTACGTTACTCATTCATAAAATACTTTTGAAAACATCACAGAATAAAAAGAGAAAATCGAAAATTTATTAAATTTTCAAGGTAATTCTTTTTAATATTCTTTGAAGGGAACAAAATGAAATTGAAATATTTGTAACATACGGTTGAGAAAAAATTAAAATATTAAAAAAAAATCAAAAATTTTTCCAATTATTCCAGCTTATTTAGTGCATCTTGTTTATAATATAAAATAACAATTATCTCATTTTATTTATATATAAAACTTAATAGTTAGAGTACGGCCAGAGTTACACCAAAATAAATCACTATTAATAAATGTTATATTTTTTTAAAAATCAGGGTATTTACAGCAAGAATAGTAACTCACAAAATTGTTAAATTTAGTATCTAAATGTAGACTACAGTGGAGTTGAGATATAGTTAACTCCCCGGGACGATAATAAAATAGAGCACTTATATTTCATGTATTTAATTTTTTCCGTTCGTAAACACTCATTTTAAGAGTTTAGAGAATTACTAAGAAAACTTGGGTTGCGAAAATTTCAAATATGCTCGAAAAAAACTATTCCATGCATAGTAAAAATGCAGAAAAAAAGGCGAAAATATGCTCTTAAATTTATTTGAAAATTATATAAATTTAAAATAAATGTATTATATTAACATCTGCTAATCTAATAGGGGCATAATCTTTCATTTAAGTTTTAAATATATGTATACTGGATATCAGATATAGATATCGAAAATGTAGCAATATGTTTTAACTGATAGATATACAAAATTGGAAAAGCATGTTGATCTGTTGATCAGAATTTTAAGCAGATTTTTTGCTTTCGTTTCGAAAACACATGTAACCATAATAATAATTAATTAATTTTCAATGAAGTATCGAAATAGAAATTCGAAAAAATGCGCTCAGTATAATCTTAAGATTGTAAAATATATAAATAGGATCTTAAGACGTAATTATGCAAAAAATGCTGTAAATTGCCAAAATTGATGATGCCAAAATTCATAAAACTTTCTAAAACAGGTACATATTTTATATCCGCATAGTAATTATGAAAAAAATGATGTAAAGTGCAAAATATGCAAAAATATGCACTAAAAAATCGAGGCTGAAATTCATAAAACTTCCTGAAACGAGCACATATTTCATATCCGCATAGTAATTGTGCAAAAAATGCTGTAAAGTGCAAAATATGCAAAAATATGCACTAAAAAATCGATGCTAAAATTAATAAAACTTTCGAAAACGCGCACATATTTCATATCCGCATCGATGGATTGCTCAAGAAAATATATGCAATTGCATATTTGCGGTTTCCCTGCTGCTGAGTGTTCGAAATTGTATTATGACTGAGATTCGTCATAATAGTATTGATTTCTATAAAATATATATATATGAAAAACTGCTTGTGCCGACGAAGTTGCTCAATTCTTTATGAGAGGTATATGCTATAAGCGACCTACTGTACAACTTTCTCCAGTTTAAAGTTTATTTTGCAGTCCAAAAGTCTTGCAAATATATAAAATTACATGATTCATTTTATTTTTACTTTCTTTTTTATATGAACATATTTTTCCTTTGAGATTTTTATGACTTTTGATAAAAACATTGGCACTACGATAGGATGAGTCATAGGAAAAATAATTTTTACTCCCACTCAGGAAATTGTATACTTGCAGTGGAAAACAACTAACTAAATATACAATAAAAACTACAAATCCTTAAACTCAAGGATAAACCAAACGTAGTGCATTAATATGCCAGTAAATGTACACAGAAGCTTTTAAAATATTTTTTTTCTGGGGAAAGTGTAATTACTGTAATTTATTTTCTAATAAAATAATAATGTAGTTTTCATATGTAGAAATAAAAATGTATTCTTTTAAAAAAGAAAAAGTACATAACATTTCCCGTTTGAACTTAACATTCAATATTCATATACAGACTATTCTTTCCAGCAATTTGTCTTCTAGATATAATTTTTATATACATTTTGTCTAATAAACCCATAAGGATAATAAATTTGTATACAAATACAATATTTCATATTATTATTGCTGTTGTTGTTTCGTTGTTAAGGAATATTTCTTTGTTTTATAGCAGTGTGTCTTTGAAGAGCTTTGTATTCCTTTTTACACTTGCAGATCTCCTCTTGAACTTCAAACATATTTTTAGGTGGTGGGTGGTTGTTTCCTTTCATTTTTTATTATCATCTCTTTTGGGTGTTAAATTAAATTAAGTTTCTAGTGATTGAATCGTAGTAGCATTATTCTCAAATAGCTGGCGAGAAAAAAGAGCCACAGTGCGGTAAAATATGTTTTTGAAAGTTTTCTAATTGGATTGCAGGCTAAGAGAACTTATTTGATATTTCAATTTGGTGTATATTAAGAAAACTTATTTTCATTAGTACTCATATAACGAAGAGTCCTTAAAAAGAAAACATCATTATCAAAAATACAAAAGGATGGAGTGCGGATCCTATTTCTATATTAACAGAAATGATTCAGCGGAAAGATATTCGCGTTGTAAAACGAGGTCATTTCTGCTACTGGAGAATACTTTGTGGATCTTTTCAAATCTTACTTTAGAGAGCATTTTAGAAGTTGCAGAATCGCTGGATGAAGTGAATCGGACTAAAAAGGCATATGTTGTTCTATAAACTAATTGCCCCAACAAAAGCTTTTCCACGTTTTTGCATAAATATCCTTTAGTTACCCTACGTACTTAATTGATTTTTTATAAGCTTATCATTTTAAATTTAAAGATTTTTGTTGTAGAAGAATTACCGACTTACCCCTAATTCATTCACGGTATATCCATTTATGCCAACTAATTATAAATATGTTGAACATGGCAAATCATTTTATATCCTTTGTTCAAGTATATAAAAATAGTCCGGTAATCCAATAAAGTGTTTGGTGATAAAACACTTTTATTAAACGTTGTCACTGATAATGACACAATAAAATGAACAATGCATAACGATTTACAACTTGCAGCACGCTTGTTGCACAAACACTACCAAGTTACACATATGAATGAACATGCTAACACGTACACACACACACCCACACGTATGCTTTTTTTAAATATTTTCATTTATGGCCATAAATCACTTGAGGTTGCCTCACGATTACACATACGCGGATGGCAAGATAGCAATAGATGGCGTCGGATATTGCACTTTTGTTAATTTCAATGTAAAACACGTTTAAACTGGAACTGGGGTATAAAAACTTTACTAGTCGTAGATAATTTGTTATGTAACAAAAAAGCTATTAAAAAGCTATTAATTTAAAAAGGCAGTTAACAACATATTTGTCGTTGTTTGTAACTCTTGCTTTGCCACCACTATATATATTGCTGGTTTTAATCATTGCTCTATTGTGTGGTTTTTTATTTATAATAAAGGGGTGATTTTTATTATTTTTCCTTTTTTTACTTTACTGGTCTTCAGTCGTGGCATGCAATATTTGCATTAACATAAGGAACTTTGAAATAATTTAAAGGAATTTTATCTAAAATTGTGCTGAAAGATTGTTATTTATTACACATATTTTTTAAGCAGCAACACAATTTATATTTTCATTTTTATTTTACTGCAATATTTCATTTTGTATTTTTAATGAATACAATTTAATCATATTTTTCTCTTTTTTTAGTCTGTATTATGTAATATTGCACTAGAATTTCCACAATTCTTTCATTCTGTTGTTTGTATTATCATTCACTTGTTAATTGCTTTATTTGGCATTTTATTACTTTATTTCCGTTTCCTTTTTAATAATTTTTTATTAATATGATTTTTTTATATTAAGCGATTTGTTTTTTTAATTCGAATTGAATTTGTTTACGTTTATTCAGTTCAGTGGCATTGTTCCTTGTCAGCATTTCCGCATTTGCAACCTGTCAACGCCATAAACAAAACGGAACTGATACAAAGACCGGTTTTCTATAATTATTTCCTCTTGTTCCTTTTTATGCTTTTCCGCTCTCATTTTTTCCTTCTATTTTCAAAAAATCTCCTGAGCTTTGTCTTAAAGTTCTTATGTTTACACATCCTTGTCAGAGATTAAGTTACCGTTATTTCAATTTATCTCTTGCAAAAGTAAATAGAGAATGTCTAATAGAAATGACGTGGAATGGAACGGAAGTTAAATTCCATAGTGGCTTAGCTTGTGTTTTGATATGTCTTATCTTTTATTCCTGCAAATATTTCGCTCAATTGCCAATTATTTATTATAACATTTAATTATTTTTCATCATCAGAGATTAAATTATTTGCAGTTCTAAAATATGTTGTTGAAATTCATATTTTCTATTAAATTAAGCTCTTACTTTTGCAAATTTGTGTGAAAAATATCGGGAATACATTTGTAATTTAAGGTCACATTTTCGAAAATCAATCGACTAAAATTTGTATGGAATAAGCTCCAACAGAAAAAAAAATTTCATTTAAAATTTAGATGATTTCTAAACGTTTGAAATTCGCATGGAATTTATTTATTTATTTATTTATTTATTTATTTATTTATTTATTTATTTATTTATTTATTTATTTATTTATTTATTTATTTATTTATTTATTTATTTATTTATTTATTTATTTATTTATTTATTTATTTATTTATTTATTTATTTATTTATTTATTTATTTATTTATTTATTTATTTATTTATTTATTTATTTATTTATTTTTTTATTTATTTATTCATTTATTTATTTATTTATTTATTTATTTATTTATTTATTTATTTATTCATTTATTTATTTATTTATTTATTTATTTATTTATTTATTTATTTATTTATTTATTTATTTATTTATTTATTTATTTATTTATTTATTTATTTATTTATTTATTTATTTATTTATTTTTTTTATTTATCTATTTATTTATTTATTTATTTTTTTATGTATGTACTTATTTATTTATTTATTTATTTATTTATTTATTTATTTGTTTATTTGTTTATTTATTTATTTATTTATTTATTTATTTATTTATTTATTTATTTATTTATTTATTTATTTATTTATTTATTTATTTATTTATTTATTTATTTATTTATTTATTTATTTATGTATTTATTTATTTATAATACATATATTGTTACCTGAAATGCAAAACCACGTAACTAGCAGTTCATTTATTAATATATATTATAATATAAATTTCCAATTTAGCTAACGCTAGACTTTTAAGTATTTAAATTAAACTCTGACAGATGTAATATTAAATATTCCCTTTTAGGCAAAATAATTTCGTTAAACATCCCATCATAAAATCCTTTTACTCTATGACCTTTATTTGTACGAAACCTACAACAACATGGAACTCAAAGATTACATCAAACGTATTCCTCTCTCCTTTTCCTTCTCTCTCACACACTATAAACAAAACGAAAAGATACTGAAAATAAAAACAGTCAAATTTAAAATTGTTGTAACAAAATACCACTTAACCAGGTTTTATAGTGGTAAAAACCACAATTTATGCGTTTTTCACAGGATTTACATGCATTTTTACAGCAGCTTAACATTCTGGTATACGTGTGAATATCCTGCGATAGCAACACAGTCACACACACACAGAAGAATACACGTACACTAATATAGGCAACAAAACTCAAAAGCTTTAAATTTTCGCGACACTTTGGTGTCGTATAGAAACTTTGTCTATATTTATTTTTATTTTATTTCGTTTGGTGTCTGCAAAATTTTTGCAATATTTAGATTGGCCTGTGCCGCTTGCGTTGGAAAGGACAAACAAATCTGGCAAAAGTGAAATTTTTTATTCCTTTAAATGTGTTAATAAATACACAAAGGGTTTAATTGTACTTTTTTTATGAAAAGTTTTTTGTTAAAAGTAAAACAAATTAATTTTAATTGATATACGTTGACAAAATAAAGGATTCGTCTCGAAATATTGTTTGATAATTTGTATGATGTTTTTAATCAAAATCAGAAATATATAGAAATGTATTTATATAAAAATAAATATACACAGTAGCGCAGCCAGCTCTTTAATTAAAACACAAAAAGAAAATGAAAGTAACTGTAAATTAGATAGACAATATGGAAGGGCAAACTATAAAAGAAATATTTTCGTTGCTACTTTAATAAGCAATGCAATTTAACTCAAAGTTATTACTTAAATCTGACTTTAAATTGTTTAAAAGTGAAGGAAAATTAAATAAAATACTCTGCTTTTTAAAGGTGGTTAAAACTCCATACACTTATACCCGCCACCCTTAACCCCACAACGCACATATGATTACAACAATTTACACGTAGTCCTTGTATTGGTATGCGAGTATTGGTATGCCCAACACGTAAGCTTAAGCATCACAACGGTGCGCTCATAGTAGGAAATAAAAATACATACATACACGGTTATTGCTTCCAACGTGTGCTGAGTATTATGCAAAACTTATTTGCAAGTAAACAAACAATAACAACATGAAGGGAAGAAATGAATTTAAAAAAAAACTTCTTCAAAGAAATGCCCCTTTTGTTGTGCTGTAAAAAATTCAAGGTTTAGCATATTTTTCGCATAACGGCATATTTTATATCCTTCCAAAAGGTAAACAAACAACAACAGCTGATGCTGGAGAAAAAAGTGATTGCATATAAACGAAAAAGAAAATCAATAAAATGTTATTAGAATAAAGAGTGAGAGACTGACTGTAAGCTTCATTTAATAAACTTATTATTCCGAGATATTCTTCCAATTAAATTTCAAAAAGTTTTCATTTGTTGTGGGTTGTAATAGTCAAAATGAGTGCATTTCGCTGGTGCTTGTGTGAAATCATCAGTAGACCTGATATACGAGATGCTTCGGTGTAAGCATGCACTCTGGATACTCAGTACTGTACGCCTTCTCACTTAGCTGCCATCAGATGGAAGCCTGCATGACCTGAATGATGGGAGCACTTGGTCTAAGACCGGAAATGTGAAATACTTGGGAATTTTAGACAGAGGAATCGATTCTTGTTACTCCCAAGTAGATAGCAGACAGAGAGCTCTGAGAAAAGTCCCACAATTATACAATTCAAAATAAAAGGAAAATTTTTAAAACCAAAATGCTAATTTTATAAAACAGAACGCTTCCTTCCATATAGTTAAAATTTATAAGAATAAAAAAGTAGACTTAAGGCGAGTAGTCAGCATTTTTCATACAAATTTTAAACGTTTAAGATTTTAATAAATTTGTTTCTAAATGCTTAAAAATTTTATGGAGAATACGCGGAAAAATTTTGCAATTTAAACTTTTTTTCGTATAACTTTCATAAGTTTCTTTAGTCTCTAAATAAATAAAAAATAATGGCGGTTGCTATGTATTTCGATTCGAAAAGAAAAGCATTCGAAAAGCTTCTACATTTTGTTACGAAAATATTCTCTTTCGAATCGGAATACATAATCAGGGTTATCACAGACTCCAATGGTCGAATTGTTTAATAATTTAAAATTAAAAAAAAAATTAATTAAATGTTTTATAATTTTTTTTAATACTAAATACTTTTTAACTTAAATAAAAAAATAATCACTGTCAAGTATGTCTATTTTTTGTTATTGCTGCGGCTACATTATGTCTAGGCTCTTTACATTCTCATACTTATGCACACACAAATAAAACAAAAGGATGTGCAATATACCATTATTAATTTATTTAGTCATTGCAGCGAAAAAATTAAAAAAAAAATGTTGCACAAAAGTGTTTAAACGTACACACATACATGTTTATGTATATAAATACTTGGCCAAGCAACGACAAGTAGGAATATATTTACATCACTTGTTGTTTAATGTCCTGTTTTATGTTTTGCTTTTACGAAATTAATGCAAAATATTAAACAATGCAAACTGTTGTTATATTTGTTAATCATATTTAAAGAACTAAGGAGATCCATTTAACCTATAAATAATGATAAAAAAAATTAATATGCATAATGGACACTCATTTAATTAAAAATAAAACCACTTAAAAAGTTTGTAAATTTTAAAGAAGAACACTAAAATAGTTTTCTAAAAAATTGCAGAACTTATTTAAAAGGTTTTCGAGGCAATCTCGATTAATAAATTTAAAAACAGGAACTTATTAAAAATATTATGAAAGAAAATTGAAAATTACAAAAAAATTTTCAACTTTTTATACAACATTCTTTCGTTGCGATAAAAATTTATGCTATTTGTTTATGTATTTTTATTTAAATCCTTTTAGAACCTGATTTGGGTTTACGCCGATTTACTAAGCGTTCGAATTTTGTATGGAAAAAAATTCAAAAGGATTTCTAGTATATTTCATACAACTTTTAAACGTTTGGGAGTGTTGTACTTTAACAAGAATGGGCCAACAATTAAGTCTAAACGCAGGGTTTCAAAATATTATACATTTCAATGAAAAATTCTGGAAAATATTTTCGGATTCAATTTTGTTTTCATACAAATACAAATATTAAAGATTATTTATTTTTGTTGGACTTTTCAACTTTATTGTTAATTTTTTCGCTCAATTGCCAGTTTATTTATTTTCTTAATTTTTTCTTTTTGGTTGGCTTTTTACGACACTTTTTTCAGCCACATTTATTAAAATATATACTTTTTAATACGCTTGCAGTTTCCTTTTTTTTGCTAAATTTTTCGTTTTGTAATTTTCCAATTGAGTTAATACCCACTACAACAAACACATTATTAATACTTTCACCCCACATTTGCTCTGCATGTGATTACAGAGCAGCAGCAATGACAAATTTGCGTTTTTTAGTTCTTCTTTTTGTTTTGGGCATTAATTTTTTAGTAGCTTTTTTTTACATAGAAAAGTGTGAACAAATTTAATGTAAAGATTCAACATTATATAGAAAAAAGATTATTAGATGATCCGAATTTGCACTACTTTCGGAGCACAAGTTCAGGAACCGCTTCATACACGTCAAGTTTGACTCGTCAAGAAGCGGTCTTATCTCATATTATTGATTTTAAGATATACGTGAAGATAACTGCGGAATGACGATATTTCGCAGAATTTTCCAGTACTCTTCATACAAACTTCAAACATTTAGAAATAGTTCGGCTCAGAAAATTAAATCCCAAAAATGTGTTATTAAAACTTTTCGTTGACAACACTGAAACCCACAGCATGATGATTTTTGTATTAATAAATTTCATTTGTTTTTCTTCTTCCCTTATTTTCTCTATGACACACATAGTTACATATTTATTTGGGGGCGGAAAGGTTTTTATTGTCAAAAAGTGTCATATGATATGTCAATTTAGTAAGTCCTGGATTTTGACACCCAGTCAGTCAGTCATATGGAATCAACATGCAAACTACCCGCTTGCGTCACGCAATACATTCGTCACACACATTTAAAGGAGAATGTAAATTGAGACCAACTAACGACACTGTGGCAGCAGGGAAAATATTACGGGCTATGACTTGGTTTTATGGTTAGCAAAGCAGACTAAAGGTGTGATCAGATTAAGCAAATATTTGACGATGTGAGCGTAGCCACTGTTTATTAGGAAATGTTTCCCTAATCTGACATGACAAATAGTCTTTTGCTTGGAGTAGCTGCATACTTTTTTCTCTTGAAAAATATTTAATTTATTGGTTACACTGATTTCGATCTTGATCCGCTAAAACGCTTCTAAGCATTTGAAATGTTTATGAAAAAATCGAATTAAAAAAAGTTTCTGTCATTCTTCATACCTGTTTTGATCACTGAGAAAAGCGGTGTGTTGCAATATCAGGCTCCACTAAAATTAATATAGAAAAACAATTTAAATAACCGATTTTGTCAAACGACATGTTTCACAACATTTGAAATTTTTATTATTCACATAATCTGAAACGTTCAGAAAAGTTTCATGAGTTCCTAAACGTTTTTTACCAAACCAATTTTATAAGAATTTGTAAAACGAAACGTTGCTAAAAGTTTGCGATTTGTATGGCAAAAAAAAATTTGAAAGATTTCCCAGCATTTCTCACACAAACTGGAAATGCTTAAGGCAGAATTTGTACGTTCTGTTCTGTAACGGATCAGCTGTTTTGTTCTGTTCGATTGAAAAACTGTATGTGTGGTTTGTTGTTACTTTTTCGTTCTGTTCTGTTGCGGACTCTTCTGTAGAAAATAGAATACAACGTTAAGTGACAGCCAAGAGTTTGTATGTATTAGTTTATTGTGGTGTGAAATATTACAAATTTTGTTTTAAAAGTCAGAAAATATTATTTTAATTAAAATTTTTTAAAATTTATATATTTTTCTCAAATAAAAGATATTTTGCAAACATTTGAAAGATGCATTATTTTAATTAAAATTTTTAAAAATTTATATATTTTTCTCAAATAAAAGATATTTTGCAAACATTTGAAAGATGCATTCCTATAATTTCATCGTCCACATCCACAAGTTCAGACACAGAACGGCAACGAAAAGTAAAAACTAATGAGGCCTTTAGAGACGTAACGTTTCCTGTTATAAAAAGAGGTACTTAGGACTCGATTTTTTAATGGCGCAAGAGTTGCATTAGGTGTCGCAGTCTCATTTCTTACTTGGACAAGGTCTTTCCTTATCCCAGGAATCGATTTTATAAAACAGAAGCGTTGGACATTTATATTTAAATCTATGCAATATTAAAATGAACTCCCAGTATATATTTGCAAAAATTTTTGATTTTGATTTGAAAAGTTTGATTTTTGAAAAGTTTTAACAATTGTTTCAGAAACCAAACGCAGTCTCTAAGTCTTTCCTCAATTTGAAAAAAATTTGGAGTTGTTATTTTTGAAAAGTACATTTTGAAAGTACTTTAGTTGGTGACATTTATCTCAAGCGTTCAAAATACTGTATTGTAATGAATACAAGTGTAATAAAAGCATAAATTCATATCTTCATACAAAAAGAAAATGATGATAAAAAGTAATGATAAAAAATTGTCTGTTGATGAAAATGATCATATTAATTTGGTCGAAAATTATTAAAGATATTTTTATTATTTATGCATAAAAATGACATGCTACTTTCCGCGGTCAGACAGAAAAAGGGTTAACAAAGAGCCTGAGAATTTTATAACGAAATAGACTGGTAAAATCGTTGTCCAAATTATTGTAAATTTTAAACGAAAATTTCTAAGAATTTCCTTTAAAATTCAAGCACGTGCTCAGCACATGTTTGTATTTAAAAATAACTCAAATGACCCCCCAAAAATTGTTTAAATAACAAATTTACATATTTATTAGATTCCAAAATATCCGCCTTTTGAACAAGCAGTCTACAAAAAGTCTACAAATGGCTTCTTTTCTATTTTTCTTTTTCTAGTCGTCATCATATACATTTTGGTGGTAATTTTAATAAATTTGTCATTCGAACATCAACAATTACTTGACACACTTGACAAACAAAATATGTCAATGCCAAAAATTTAACTACAACTTGCGCTCATAAATTCACTATGCCAAAGGTCAGACTGAAGTTGTACAAGTAAGCGGACAAATCGCTCCCCCGTTTCAATTGCATGTCATAAAAATAACAAGTAGTTTTCGCGTGCCGGCTTAAAAAAAATAATAAACAGATTAAAAGTGGAATAAAAGGTGTTAACATGCAATTATTTTTTTTTTTTCATCATTAAACAAATAATTCACTGTTCAAAGTTTAACACGCGAAAAAATAAAACAGGGGAAACCACATGCCACCCTTAAACAAAACTTTCCTTCTCTAACATATGCTTTCATATTTGATTTGCCATCTTCAAGTGGCTTTAAAAATATTTACGCAGCTTCTAAATAGTTGGATGATTTTTTTTGTCAAATTAAGGGTTTGAATTAACAACAAGAAAAATTTTCGTTTTGGCACCCCATCGGCTTAAGGATTCTTAGGATGAAATGTTTGTTCGCTATCGAAAAATAAAGTAGTTGTTCTTTTTTATTATTATTTAATTTTAAGCTGATCCACGCTTTTGATAAAGAAAAAACAACCACACACAAAAACGAAACATCTACCTTCTTTTTAAATTGTGAGAATTTGTATGCCAAATGTGCCGACAATTTGGAATTATTTTGTAAAACAAATCGTTCGAACTGAGATACACATTTCATAAAACAAAACTTTTCTAAGCATTTGAAATGTTGAAAGAAAAATATAAACTTCGCTACGTTTTCCAGTATTTTTTCCAATAAATTTTGTAACGCTTAGAAAAGGTTCGTGGGACAAAATGGAGGGGTTAAACGTTTTAAATTTGTTTGTAAGGACCTCATGTTGCAAAGCGAGAATGTTGTAACATTTTCAAATTTGCATTAGAGGTTTGTCGAAATTTATATATATTTTTTTTTAAAATAGACGTTCAGAAAAAAATTCAAGTTTTTAAAAAATTTCACAAGGATTTTTTTTGGCAAAAACCCAATTTCCTACTCTCATAGTAAAGACAGAATCCTTTTTAAAAATACTTGGATATTCGGACATAACCGTTAAGAATTTATCCCCATAACTTATTCAAGTAAGCAATCAGAAAATATAAAACTGGGAATATTGTTGTAAAAGGGAAATTTAAGAAAAATGCAGTGACGTGGTTGAGAAGAACAAAAAAAAGCGGTAATGTAATTTATACTAGCATTTTCTATGGCCGACGCAATCGACCATACTCTAGTAATTAAATATTAATGGCCTTATTCACAAATGATTAATAAAGTTATAGTATGTTTAATGTTGGATTTTTATATCGGAAAACCGGTTTAATGCACACATTAACTTTACTAATTCCTTGTGAATAAGGCCATAAGCATTTACATAAAATACAAAAACAAAATACATTCTAAATAAACAACTTAAAACTTATTAGATCTCTCTGCTCTGTCTCATTACTTTGAAAAAGCACATTGAAGCTGATACATGCATGTGCAATACGTGTGCTTGGATTAGTAGTAACTTTACGCGCTTATAGCTCCCAAAATACTGAACCGATGTTAACAAAATATAGATTGTTCACATTTGTGAATAAATATCTTCCAAATTATATAAGTTTTGTCAAAATCGGCTGTATAATGTGAGCGTAATTAATTACACAGATAATAGACTGATTTTGAAAAAATTTATAAAGTTTCCTACCACATTTCAAACGTTTAGAAAAGTTGCAAGTTAGCACCTTGATTAATTAATACTTGACTTTTTTTTGGATATTCAAATGTGGATATTTACCATAAGCGAAATATGCGAGACATTTTTAAGCAAATCCTATAGACATGTATTAAATTTTATCAAACAAATATGTAAATTTGATGGTGGAAAGCGACAGCCTAATTGGAGGGCTCAGAGCTGAAGTGAACCAAATCACAAAAAGACAATTCGAAGATATATTGAGTTTCAGTAAATGAACTGCCATAAATAAAATATAAAATGAGAGCCATTGACTTGGCTTTTTACCGTTACATTAGCAACGAAACACTTTTTTAACTAGGCCGCTACAGAACTAAATAAATTTAAACTTTGCGGAGAATTTCGCACTAGTTTTGAAATTTTTCATATTTTATGACTTGGTTCATTTCAGCTCTGAGCCCTCCAATTAAAACTGGCACTATCAACTACATGGCAATGAGTTTACATAGATTTTGTATGCAACACCCTGACCACAATGTCGCCGGGATGCGATCTGGACGGCTGCTCTCTATTGCTATACGAAAGAAAAATGGTACGAAATCGAACTATTGGTACACTGCATTTGTTTTCGCATCGCACTAGAGATTTTCCCCTCTGTTTTTTTTAACTGTAACAATCCTCTCATATTGAAGTAGTATTGCAATATTTCGGTGTTGCCAAGTATAAACGTCTCTTAACACAACCTCCTGCTTCTCTCAAAAATTCAAATTTTACTGAAATTCGGCCCAAAAATATTTCTTATAGGTTCTTGAATATTTCTCCATAAAATCCACCAAAAAATTGCTATATTTGGTCACCCTGAAGTGCACGAACAGAGCTTTTATCTACAGCTGTATAAATGCTTATTTGTTGTAAATATGTCAGATAACTAGTTAAAAATTATCAAATAAATCAAAAAGTCAACTATTTGACAAAAAAAAACAAAAAGCAATACCACTTAAGTATTAATCAAAACAAAAAAGTTTGTCTTAAGTAAAAATAAAAATTAGAAAGAGTAATGAGATAAAAACAACGTGTAGCAATGGGTTAATTTAACGCTTTGCTATAAAAACAATACAAATAACTCTCGTATCCTTTTTCGGGTCACAAATAAATACAAATTTAAAATCACATTCAACCGAGCCACCTAAGCAGTGGCGGATACATGGAAACACACACATGAACACTGATGATGGGAGTGTAGCGGCTCCCGAAAAATAACGTTGTTTCTGTTCTGCCGTGTAAGTTGAAATTAATTGATGTTAAATTTTCACTTGTTCCTTTGGAATATTGTCTTATGTCCAATTCTTTCTGACTAAAAATGTCACGAACTTTAGTCAAAATAATAATCACTTTGGATTAAAAAAACCACTAACAAACAAACAATTTGTTCGAAAAATAATAACATTAAATGCAAACATTTAGTTGTTGCAAATTTTTATACAGAGAAGCAAACAGCGAAACCCCTTAAAAAAAATTCTAAAATTTTGTTTATGTTTATGGAGGCAGCGATGATGTTAAAGAAATAGATTATTGCCAAAGGACTAAAGAACAGGGTTCTGTGCAGTAAGGATCGCATGTAATACGTCAAGGGGGGAAGTCAGCGCGAAAACCACGACAGCCAGCACTACCTGGGATTCGATTGCTTAGTAAGATTGTATTTTATCAAATCAGGTCAAGGCGAGAGCATCAGCGACTCGTTTTTTTCTGAAGGAGCTTTTGAAACAACTGACAAGTCGAATGATAAGCGATTTTAAATACAAAAAATTATTGTGAAATGTCCTTCATTAACTAAAATCATTATTTATCTGCTGCACCTGGTCTTTTGTAGTACTATTTTAAGCAACTAATATTATTACAGCAGCTGCTGCATGTCTTTGCTATATTTTAGAGAAAGTATGCAGCTAATTCACTTACCTTTTAGCAGAGTTGCCAGCTTAAAAATAAAACCATTAGAGCTATTTATTTGAAATTGCACGGAGAGAAATTTTATTTATAATTTAATATTTATAATCATTATATTTTGTTATTTTTTAAATGAAACACACATATGATGAGTTTTAATATATTTTGTTTTTTTCATATTTTTTTTCTTTAAATATTTGTTTTATTTGTTGCAATAATTAATCCATACAGCATTTTAATGCTTTCTTTAAATATTTTTGCTTATGTATCTGTGTTTTAATTTTTAGCAAATCAAAAATCTGCTTTGACAAATTTGTTAAAAACTAAATTGTTGATGATAAATAAAAGGTTTTTAATAAAAAAAACAAATAATTAACATGCCAAAGTGATTTTAAGTTTGTTAACAAAATTTAATTAAAAATTTTATAATAAGAATTTAAAATGCTTTTAAAATAATTTTGTTTTCGTTTTTAATTAATATTCTTAGTGATTGCTTCAATAGTTTTTTTTGTTTTTGTTTTTGTTTTTTTCTTTAATTTTAGTGAGTTATTGCTTTTTTATAAGATTTTCTTTAAATTTCAAATACTACTTGTAGTTTTTTAGGGGGGATTAATAACATGATTGATTATATTTTTTGTTTAAGCCAATTAGTTATTTTTGTTTGCATTTTAAATATTTTTTTTGTTGTTTTTTGGGTTATATAATTTATATTTATTAAATTTCAAACTATAAACTACGCACACACACATAAAGAGAAGAAAAAATTTTGTTTTTTTTTTCATTTTTGTTTTCGTTAATACATTTTGTTATATTTTGAAAATTTCTTTGTTTGTTTCTTAAAGTTTTTTTAATATTTTTATTATCTAATTTATTTGTTTTCTGTATTTTTTGTATTTAAATATATTTTTTTTTAATTCATTAATTTTTAACATTTATCATTTTTGTGGTTTCTGATATGCAAATAAGAGGAAACCTTTTCAAACAGATTTCATATATAGAGTTTTTGGTTTATTCTTAAGTATTTTTTAAAACTAAAATTTCATAACTTTTCAAACCTAATTTTATTTAAAAACTTAAATTTTGTCATTGTTGAAATTAATTTAATACCAAGCATTTTATTTAATTTAAATATAACGATTTCTTTTGCTTTTTGTTTATGCTTTTTTATTTATTTATTTTTTGTTAAATACTTTAATAATTTTGTTTCAGTCTTTCCAGAAGTTTTATTTTTTTATGTCTTTTAAATTTTTGTTGACTTAGCTAAAAATTCTCTTTATCTTAATTAATTTTGAAAACGAAAATCAACCTAGAATTTTTTCCATAACGTGTTTATCGCAGTTTCTTTCTTAAAATTATGTTTTTATAAGAAAAAAAATCATACGAAATAAGTTTAGAAAATTTTTAATTTTGTTATTAAAAACAGCCTCTAATACATGCTTCGTTTTGTGTAAAATAACTAATTCCTTATATGTTTATGTATCTCGTTTTTTTTAAGTAGATTACCAATTTTTTAAATGTACGTAGTATTATCTTATTATGATTTTAGGTTTTATTTACTTTTCGGTTTCTTTCTTTGTTAATTATTGTTTTGTAGTTTTTGATTATTTGTGCACTTGCTAATTTTTTATTACAAATCAGAGAAATATTAAAGGGTCAGCAATTCCAATAGGTTCTGTCATGGTGCTCAAGAAGCAAAGAGCTTATAAAATGATGTACGCTCTGCATGCATTTTAGCTCCTTAATGTAGTTTTTTAAATGATTTCATTAAAATCTTAGAATGTTTATAAAAATTATTTTAATATATTGTAAACATAATTATGTTTCATTTAATATCCATATTATATATATTTATAAAAAATCCTTGTACTTTACTTAAAATAGAATTTGCACAGTGGAGCCGAGTTAATCGCAAAAATAATGGTAATAAATTTGCATAATTAAACTACTAAGCTGATTACCTAATGATGTAAGCAGAATCGTATAGAAGGACCTAACCTTTTTTAATATTAAATTCTTGCTCCACCTGTTGGAACACACGATGTGCAATGGAATTGCAAAGTCTACCATCTAACTTTTACAAATACAAGCCGAGTTTAACGAAATCTAATTTGCTGTAAAACTAATAAGAAGATTATGAAATAACTTCTGTACTTCTTTTCGTTATATTTTATAGTTCAAGAGATATTTGGGGAGGCCTTTTGAAAAGTATTTTTCTAAAATCGAATTTATTTTGTTTTTCATAAATATCTCTCATATTTAAGTTGAAAAAATTCTGAAAAAAGTATTTTAGTAAATTCAATAAATACGAAAATATAATTGAATTTTTTTTTATTTTATTTTCATTCAATCATGAAGAATAAGCAAAGCAAAGATTTTGAAATTAGTTTGCAAAGTGGTAAAATAATGTTTTTATCGAAAATTTCTCAAGAAAGTAATATGTTTTTCGTACATCCGAGTACATATTTACAAAAGCAGGCTTGAAAAAAGTTTGCTATTGATATTTTAATTCAAACTTCTAGCAGTGGTCGAAAACAGTGAATTCTCGAGCAAAATTTCAAAATTGTGTACATTTGCTATCCTTACAAATAGGAATAAATGAGTTTAATAAAATTGATTTGATAACGAAATGTGTCTTGCCGGCTCAAAAACATTTTAGATTTTAGATAAAAATTAAAAAAAAAATTTGTATGCACACCTTTTTTATTTTATAGTAGTTCACATATATAATTAGTATTGTATATATAAAAGAGCAATTATCATACATGCATATTTATTTATCCATCGACATATAAGCCCTCTTGTTTTGTAACTATTTGTCGACCTCAATTCAATGCAACATAAAAAATAGGCACTTGGCTACTCGTCACCGACAATAATTGTAGTCAATTGACAGCCTCTTACTATTCTCTTAGGCCTAGAAATATGTAACAGGGTGTTAATACGTAGTAGTCAATTGTTGTTGACAGCGGGTGTTTATTTTTGGGCGTTGATTGGAATTGACGTCTAGAAATAGTTCCAGAATAAAACAGAATATTTCTATAATATACTCATCTTTAAAATAATAATAAATTAATGGACCGTCTTTAAACGCATTCAAATAAAATTATTCATTTATGTATTCTTTATGATATCAAACACAAAAATTAATGAAAAACGTAGTTTACCATTTCAGCTAACGATATACTATATCCTTTTTCATATTCTATTAAATTATTAAAACAAAAATTTTATGTATTTATATTCTTTTTTTAATACAGAAACTCATAAATATTTTTAACCCTTCAAATGTTTCACCGACTTGTTAATAATTCTCTGATTTGTTAGTAAAAAAAAATTCTATTGTTTATTGAGGATACGAGTGTTGAAAATTTATTCAGTTACTCTTAGGGAACTTCACTATTAAAGCAATTTATAAATTTCATAATATTTCAATGTTTATAACGTCTTTTTTCCAACCGAGTTGAATTTCCCCAGGATATTTACTCTTTATCTGAAGCACCCTGTGAGTAACAGTTACTTTTCAACTTGTTTTGTTTAGATTTGTTTGCTTTTATTGTTATTGTTGGTAGCGTGAGAGCTTAAAAACTAATTTTTCTCTTTATTTTTTTTAAATTAATTTATTTATTTTTGTTAACGGTATAAATAAGCATATTGTTGTTGTTTATTTTGTGGTTTTGTTTTGGTTCATGCAACACTGAGAGAAAAAAACGATTATAATGAATTTATAATAAATTAATGGTATTTACCATACTGTTTTTTGCTGTAGAGGAATTTTATATATTGTTTTTCATTCGGAAATTTTGTAGTTTTGTGGTTTAACTTTTTAAATCCTAGTTTAAATTATAAGTATTTTGTTTTGTTTTGTTTTTGTTCAATTAAGTTATAATATTTTAATGAATAATAATATAGACACCAATTTGTTTTTACTTTTTTAATGCTTTTTGTTGTAATTTCTTATAAGAATATTGTTGTTTTGTTTTGTTTGCTATATAATTAATTTATTTTGTTGCTGTTAATTTGTTTTAGTATTCTATATATGTAAATGTATGTAAAGGAAAAAAAATTATAATAGTTTGTTTTTAATTTTGTTGTAATGTAAGGTCTAGTATTCATTCATAAGCTACATAATTCATTTTTTGGTTTATAAATTTGTGGTAACTTTATTATTTAATTTTTATAATTAATTATTTGTTTGTTTGTTTGTTTTTTTTTACTTTTAAAGAAGGCCTATGGGCGGCTTTGTCTGAGACATATTTTGAAATTATTAAGTTTCTTTAAGAAATTTAATGTTTTTGTTAAAACATTTTTAATTAAATCATAGTTAATATTATAGTACTTTGTTTTTAATAATTAAGCTTAGCTTCTTCAAATTGTTGTTCGTTACAATTGGAAAATATTTAAATTATATTCAGGCGTTTTTAGGGTTTTGGGCCATTTTTGTTTTTTTTTTTTAATTATAAAACACCTATTTTTAAAAACTTTACCTTCTTTAATTTATAAAATCCGCCTTTATAAATCCCTGATAAAATATTTAATTTTAATTATTTATTTTTGTTTAATATCCTACCAATGTTTATTTAGTTTCTATTGTGTTGTTTTTTTTATAATTTTTTATCATAAGCTGTTTAATTTGTTTTTATTTTCTATTAAAAACTATAAAAGTATAAAAGAGTAACTTTATATATATATATATTTTTACTGGTTTTGTGTTTTATTGAAAATTATAAGAGTGAAAATTTGTTTTTATTTAATTATGTTATTTAGTTTTTATTATCACACCATTTTATTATTATAAATATGCTGGCGGGAGGTTTTCTTTGTCTTGTTTTTAATAATTTTATTAAGAAATTTGTTTCCTTTTTGTTTTGTTTAATTTGTTTGTAAAATGTTAAATTTACACTTAGATTTTTATGAATTATAAATATTTGTAAAATAAAATGTGTTTATTCTAAAAAAGTCAAGTTTTAATAAGCTTTTAAAGTTTCAAAATTATATTATTATGTTTTGGGAATTTAATTAAAGAAACTATTTGCTGAATGCAAAAATTAAAAAAAATTTGTTGTTTTTCATAAAAATTTTGATGCTGCACTGCGTTGCTAGAATGATAATTTAATGATATTTTGGATGGTTTTTTTTAGGAAAATTATGATTTTTTCGGTTGGCTGTCTTAAAGCAGATTTTGATTTTTTTAAATTTATTAAAATAAAGATTTTTCTTTTAACTTTGCATATAATATTTTATATTAATCTATTATCCTTAACAGCCAACAGCGTTTTGTATCTGTCAAAAATTCTCATGCTCATTCAAAATGTATGAAGCAAAGTCTACGTTCACACACGTCATGTCTTATTGATATGATTGCTACTTTACAAGCGAGAGGGACGAAGGGAAAATAAACGACTACACAGATGCATGTACTGTCATTACATTTTGCTTGAAGGTATTTGTAAGTAAATGTCCTCAATAACACATGACTTGTGTGAATGAAAGCACAAAGAAGAAAAAGTAAGAAGTGTGAACGCAGACAAGGCCAAATAGCGCTGCCTCAATTCTTTGCAATTGGAAAATTCGGCTTTGACAGTGCGTTAAGTAGTGATGTTGGATGTTAAAGAATTGTTTTTGTCTATTTTCTTTTGTTATTGATACAAAGAAATGGCATTTTAACTAGTTTAAGGTCAATCTAGCGGTTTCATCTCCATTTTTTATTTATATTTTACGGGTTCTATTAAATAAGATAAGTTAACATTACTGTGTATGATACGGCGTAAACGCTTTTATTTCTGTGATAATAAGGAAAAAGTGCATGAGTCATATTTCCTCTTTAAAAAATTACTTCTAATTGTATTTAAAGATTCCAAAATAGAACACATTTTTCTACACTCTATAACTAATATATTCATCTTGAAATGTACTTTAGTACAACTTATAATTTATTATGTATTAAGTTAAGCTGTTATTCCATAGGAGATTATAAGTTGAAAAAAGATTAGAAGCAATTTATTACGCTATAATTTTCTGTAAAATCACACAAAATAATTGAATCTTTGTCCAGGTTTACTTCTAATTGTGAAGATTATAATGGAACTGTTAACCCAATTTCAGCTTATGTCGACTTAAGCACTTATTCCTATTTGCCACAGATTTAAGTAAGTCATTTCAGCGTAAAAGTTAGGCGCTAGAAAACGTTACGCTTGACGCGCTTATTTAAATTGTTTTTTTTACAGAGCTTCCTTTTTGAACATCAGAAATAAAGAGGTTTAAATTAATTTTTATCCAATGTGTTTAAAAAACAATAATAATTCTGCAACTCAAGAAATACAGTTGATTCGCGAACTATTACAAATTGCAACAGGAAATAAAATATTCCTGTAGTGGCAGAAATGTGTAGCAGAGCTGTCAATTGTTTGCACAAATAAACATTTGACGAAAAATGTGCTGACAGATGTTACTTTTCGAACGTTAAGCATCCATTATTGCACAATTCTTCATTTACGCGAATGAACTTAGATTTAATTCTCATACCAGCACCTAAAGATAGCTCTGTTTATGTAAAATAAATTAAAGTTTGATCAGTTTTAAACAATTTAAAATACAACCTCAAAAAAAGGACACGTTAGAGTTATTCGATTTGGTTCGAAAATTTTGCAGGTGAATTTCAGATCAAGTTGCACAATTGCCATTCCCTTGTACATATAATAGTGTTGTGCAGTTAAGTCTAAAGTGCGATTAAGCAGAAAACTACTGTATTAAGTGCTAATAAAAGGCTTCCTGCACTAAATTCAGCTTTGCTTGGTTGTTTGAAATTCAAATACATATTTAAATATAAATTTTATACTTAAATACTTTTCAAATTTGTAAGAACAGATTTTATTTCTTGCTATCAAATTCCCAAAATATAATTAAGAAAAGGAAATCATATAATTCGCATATTTAACATAAAGTAATTTTAAATCTAAAAAACACAAGTACTCGTATGTACTTATGTATGTATGTATGTATCTAATATAACTTTTTTGTATGTGTGTGTTTTTTAATAATTAGTTAAATCATATTTTATTTTTATTATAATATATAATTGTTTAGTGATACCTAATATCATATACATAATTAATTGTTATTTGGTTTATATGTATTTGTATATATATATAGATATATATATATATATATATGTATATACATATATTTCTTATATAAATATCATTTTAACATCTTTCCTACTTAAAGAAGAAAAAAAATTGTTTGCTTTGTTCGTTTTATTTCACATTCATTTCAAAATGTCTAAATTGCATAAATTATCATTATATAAGTATTTGAAAAAAATATATATATTAATTACTACTTGCATACGTGTGAATGTATGTACATATGTAAGTATGTACATACATCTGTATTTCTATTTTTGTGTATGTATTGTAATAATTAATTAGTTCATTCATTGTTTTGTTTATTGTATTTACATTTTTATAATCTTATACAAATATTTATGCAATATTTCATTTTTATTTGTTTTAGACTTTTGTTCTTGCTACTGTATCACATTTATTATTAGAAGAGGTTTATGCGGGGTGTCTGTACGTAGTTTATTCGACCAAAACAAACCTGCGTTTTTTCGTTTTCTTTATTTTTTGTCTTTTGTTCCACAGCCCAGGCTCCCGAGAATTCTTCATTGAGGGAGTTAAGAATGGGTTGATAATCTAATTTTGGTTTGGTTGGTTGTACTTAACCCATATTTTTAAAAAAATTTTAAATTTTCAAATAAATTTATTCACATTTTTTTTTTAAACAAATAATAAATTATTTATTTGTAATAGTTTCTATTTACATTTTTTTATTATTTCTTCAAATAATTTATTTGTATTACCACCTAATATCATAGCTAGTTTGTGAGTTTATTTCATTTTTCTTAATTTTTACAATTTGTTCTTTGGATTATTTATTTACTTTTACTTAAAGCTAAAAATCTTAATATAATAACTAGAAAATATTATGAGAATTATTAAGAGAACAACTTAAGAAAAGACTATTGAAAATGCTTTGAACACTTCGCAAGTTATATCAAAACACTTGACTACTTCTGCTGTAATACATTCCCACTGTAACTCTGCTATAAAGCCTTCATAGGAAAGCGCTCAAGTAAGCATTTATTTTACTGCTTGAAATCTAAAATAAGAATTATTTAATTTTGTCCGCTGAAGTTTTCTGTTAATCTGAATACATGTGTTGAAAGCTGGAACTGGAACTAGGAGTAGTTTACCCTTCAATCAATTTGAATGAGTTTAAAATAGCCATTTATGTACATACATATTTATAAAAACGACATTAAAAATAAATTGACACAGTTAATGTTTTTGAGTCGTCCCCATTACTGGCTGTTTCGCGACTGCACTGCTTTTTTCCACAAGGCCTATAAATTTACGCAACCAAAAAAAAAAACATACGCATTGAAAATAATTAATCGTGAGTGATTCATAAAGGTGAGCCCCTTTTTAACATGATTTCTTTGTACTGTTTAATCTTATCGTCAGCATTGAAATAATTTAAGATTCATCTTTTTAAATAGAAATAATTGTACTCTTATCTTTGAATTATTATTTGTAAAGATACCTTCTTTAGTATTTCATGATATTCTTTTTTGTTGCAAATTTGATTTATATTTGAAAATAGTTACTCACTTATTACCTAGAAAAGGTCGACGAAACATTTTAACAATTTGATAAAAATGGAAATGAAGCAATGTTGCCGATAACACGAGTATTTTGGGAATTAACACTTAAAAGTTGGCGAACATGTACGAAAATTCAAATTCAATGAGTTATTCTTATCACCAAGCAACATGGATTTACTTAACCACAAAGGGATCATTTAGAACCCAAGTAGGCCAGTGAAGGAAGACTGGCAGCATGTGCAAGCTACTTAAACACAAGCACGATTTCTTGCAATGTACAATGGGGCCGATCGCAAAAGTAATGATAATAAATCAGTATTTTTCAAAGTTCTTATTCGACTACCAAATTATGTATGCACAAGTCATGGAGAAGGGGAAGAAAACAAATGGCTGACCAGCCTGTTTGAAACGCACGATGACTTAAAAACCTTTTAGGACTCGTAACTTTTACAAATATGAACCGATTTTAATTAATTTAAATTTTTTGACATTCAAAGCAGAAAGCTTAAGCAAGACGAAGAAATCATCTGGTACGTCTTGGTTAGACTCCTTAAATTATTTTCCAGTATATCTTGAATAGCAACAAAATATAAAACTACACAATGTCTGAAAGCGTATTCTCCAAGACTTTTTCCTAATTATTTTATAATCGGATCAGTAGTATATTTTTATTTCGGAACGAAATATATGTACATATGTGTGTGTATCTACCAGCACAGAGAGATCGTGTTCACAAATAGTAAAAATATTAAAAAAAGAAGCAATCATTCAATAGATTTTCTTACAGATTTCAAAAAGTATTACAAATATTAAAAAAAAACACTAATAAAGCTTCAAATAAAAAACTTAGACATTCAACTTAAAAAACTAGACAAGAGATTCATTTAAAAATATCGTTCAGAAACACAGGCTAGGACTAGAATCCTTAATCGACGCTGGAATACTGGAATCGGCTTATCCAAGGAGTTTTTATTTTACAAAGTGGCAGCAGCGGCTAATTAAATTCGCATTGGTCAATTCGCCGTTGCACTTAGAATATCAAACAAATTCATAACCTGTTTTGTGCCTTTTTAACAATAATGAAAATTAAACTAAATTAAAGAAAAATATATATTAATATAATTATATATATAATTGAAAGTTTTTATAATAAAATAAAAGTAAATTAAAAATGAAAACCTTAAAACTATAATATTAACAATTTATTTACATATTTGTTCAATGCAAGTTGTACGAATGTTGTTGGTAAATTATGTATGAACATTTGTTTAGAAACATGTTTATGCGTAAGTTGCCAGCAACATTAAGACAACTACAATAGGTCGTGTGTATTGGGCAATTGATTATTTTTTTACAATATTATTATCATGACTTTTTTATTTATTATTATTTATTTTTTTTCTGAGTATTAAATATTAATTTGCAAATGATTTATTTTATAAAATTGAATAATTTTTTTAAGTACATATACATTCTACTATTTTGTTATTGTTTTGTTGTGAAAACTAATTTAATAACTTTTATTATCATTTTAGGGCTTACTGCGATACTTTTATTGAATTTTATATGGTAAGTTTAAATTTTAAATATTTGTATTTTTAGAATTAGTATGTAGCATTTTGTATGTCAAAAAATAATTGAAAAACTGTTTAATATTAATTTTTCAGTGTGGAAAATAGCTGCCTTAAGTTTTCAAACTTTTGTTGTAAATTATATTATTTAGTTGCGTGGTTATAATAATTATATTTTTAAATTTTCGATTTTGTTAAGTTGTTTTAAACTTTAGAAATATCTACTTATGTTTTTATTTTTATTTATAGTTGTTAATCGTGTTTTGTTAATTTGCAATTATGACAATAATGATATGAGGTGTAAGATTTGTTCTTTTAAACTTATTTTTATTCTTTAATTAAATTTTATATATAACTACATACAATTAAATTCAGTTTTCGTTTATATTGTGTGAGTATTCAGCAACTATTTTATGAAAAATCTGGAATATGAAAAAGGAATTGTGTCAAATAATTATAAATATTTTTGAATTACAACAATTACCTTTAGTTTAAGATTCTCTCAGTTAAGGTTGCTTAAAAAATCCTGCATCTCTTCTTTACTTTAAATTCTTTTAAGGGTCCTTGTTTGACTCTTTTTCTCCTAGAGTTTCTTTTTGGTTTTTATTCTCGTAATGTAAAAAAATTTGTGCTTTTTTGACCAGTTTTTTTTTTTGTTTGTATTTTGTATATTTCGTTCATGCTCCCATTTTAACTGCCAGAGATTATGTAGTCCTTGGTTTTACGTTTCCTTTGTTTCTTAATTTTTGTTTGCCATTTGTATCGTGAAGAAACCTTTATTTTACAATACATTGACTTGAGTATTCATAACCTTAAACTTAAATAGGTTTTTCTTATTAATTTAGTTTAATATTATTTTTTTTTCTACAAGGTTCGATTGTTTTTTGCTAAGGAACTGTTTTTTTTTGTTTTGTTTTCAAATAAAAGAAATCAATTGTTTGGTTAAAAAAAATATTAAAAATAATGAAATAAAAACCCACACTTTTTAGCGCTGAATTTTTTTAACTTCTTTTAAGATCTGACAATGCTTGCCAGGCAGCCAATATCACTCTTTGGACATCCTGTATGTTATGTCAATGCATATTCGTTAAGGGTTTTTAGGAAATCGTTGACACTATAAGAGATCTTTCAATTTTATAAACCAATCGCAAGTATCAATAGTAACTGATCTTGTTGCGTTATGCAATGTTAGCGCCCTGAATAGTTTTAACCTGATATTCTTTAAAAGAACATATGCTCGAACCATTTGTAAATACCTGCTGATTTTGCTGGGTACTTTAAAGATTTATTTTCTGAATGATTGCATTTTTAATTTAAGTTATTTAAAAAAATTAGTTATTAAATTAATTTTTTATCTATTTGATTAATAGGCAAACACGTTTTGTTTAGATCCCTTTTACGCTCATATTATACAGCCGATACTCATATCATTTTGAAGATATTTATTCGCATATGTGCACAAATAATATTTAGTTAAATCGGCTCAGTATTTTGGGAGCTATAAGCGTTTAAAGTTGCTACTAATGCATGCACATGAATGGATCAGATTCAAGTTGAAAAATAAGCAAAGCATGCAGGTGTGTTTGTCCAATTTGCATTTGCAAAGAAATGAGACAGAGCATTTTCTATACTGTAAACAAAAGAGACCCAATAAGTTTTAAATTGTTTATAAAGAATATTTTTGTATTTTATCGTATATAAATGCATGTATAAATGCTTATGGCCTTATTCACAAACGATTAATAAAGTTATTTTAGGTTTAATTTTGGATTTTTATATGGGAAACCCGATTTTAATGCACACATTAACTTTAATAATCGTTTGTGAATAAGACCATTAGTATTTAATTATTAAAATATGGTCGATTGCGTAGGCCATAGGAAATACTAGTAGCTATAAGTACCCAGTGCAACAAGGGTTAAGAGTAATTTTCTAAAAACTTTACGTTCGACTGTACTGCTGTTCTTAATCAGAGCAATAGTTTACCACTAGAATGCCATTTTTAAATGCAAGAATATAATTTTCGATTATTTTATATCGCCTCTCCCCTTCTATTTTGAAAAAGTTAAAAAAATCGTTTACTAAAAATTAATTTAATAATAAAATAAAACTGCCAATTTGTTTAAGATTTTTTTTTGTTTTGTTTAATAAACAAAGCGTTCTATATATTGAACATAAAATCGAATAAATGAAAATGTAAGTATAATAAAGAAATTAAATATATTTTTGCAAATTTTTTTTTAAAGATATTTATACAAACTAATTGAGAATTCTAACAATCTAAAAAGGTATACATTGTATGTGTGTGTGTCAGGGAGTTAAGTTTTTTAAAACGTGTATGATAAACAAAAAAAAACTTTTAAATTAAAACTATAAAAATATACATATTAAAAAAATAATAATAAAAAATAATACCATAATGTATATATATACATACACAAATTTAAAATATGTAAATTTTATTTTTACATTTATTTAAAAACAAAAAGAAGTATTTATATATAAATCATTCCCAGCAAAAAGTGTGTTCCATAACTAATTTGGAATTCACTTTAGTTTGGCGTTGCGACCGACCATTGAATTATTTTTGTTGAATATTGTAACACTTGAAACTAGTTCTACTCATACTTTTAAAAGCCAGCACGTTATTTGAAACGGTTCTACAATTACATAGTTCTATAAAGAAACCCTTAGAAAAGTCAAAGTATATTTACATAAATATACTTTGAGAAAAGTTTTGTAAAAACTAGTAAGTTATTTGCACAATAACTTTGATATTGATAATTTACTGTAGAAAAATTTTGGTATCGATAATTATTTTGTAGATAACGATTGTTATTGATAATTTTTCTTTAAGGAATTATTGTCTAGACAAGTTTTCTATAGAATAATTTCATCATTGATAAAATTTATGTAGAAAAATTTTGGTATCGGTGATTTATCTACTGATATCGATAATTTTTCTATTGGAAAACTATGATAACAAATTTTTAATTTTTCTACAGAAATTTTATCTTATAAAAATTTTTCCAGTCGATAATTTTTTTATGGAAACATTTTAGATAATTTTTATAGAAAAATTTATACAGAAAATCCTTGATGTTTATAATTTCCAACCGAAACATTTTGGCATCGATAATTTTTCTATGCAAAAATTATTTATATAGATTAATTTTCTAGAAAAAAAATTCAATATTCGAAAGAAAAAATACAAAAGTTTTATATTTTTCTACAGAATAACTTTGATTAGAAAAATTGTAGTATCGATAATTTTGAAACAGTATCGATCATTTTTCTACAGAAAAAGTTCAGCATCGATAATTTTCCCACAGAACAATTTTGGTATCGATAACTTTTGTACAGAAATTTTTGATGTGGGAACATTGTCTATAGATATTTTTTTGTAAAATCCCTTGGTATCGATAAGTTTTCTAAAGATAGACTATGATATCGATAAACTTCAGATTTATATAGAAAAATGTTGGTATCGATATATTTTTCAAAGAGAAATTGCTGGTATCGATAATTTAACTATAAACAATTTCGATATTAGTTCTCATATATAAAATTTTAATATCGATCGACAACTTTTCTATAGAAAAATGTTTTTACTTTATAGACAAAATTTACTATCGATAAATTTTCTTTAAAGAATCCAGATCATGCGCGCTAGAAGTAAATAGTTGTGGCACAAGTAAATAGTTTAAAGAAAACTAATCGGTGTCGATCGCAACTATTCTGGAACTTATTCTAAAACTTTTTTCTGGGTTTCAATACTTTTTTTAAATTCTTTCGATAAATACAATGCAGTTGATTTTTTTTTCTATAAACTTCTTAAAATTTGTGATAGGGTTCCTAGAGTTTTTATTTGTTTTTACAACTAAAAGCTAATAATACCTTAGATTTTGTTTTTGTTTAATTAATTTTTAATTCATTTACATGACTTTTTATAATAGCTTGCTTAGCATTGTTAACTTGTTTAGTAATTTACATTAGTTTACAATTAAGTTTTTTTTTGTCAAAATTAAGGACATTTTCGTTCTTTTTAAAATTGAAATTTATTTTACAAAACTTAATTTTGGTTTTTGTTTAGAATTTTATACAATTTGTTGAGTTGTCATTTCTACTTTTGTATTCGTCTGACTGACAAACGTTATAATTTACAAAATAATAAAGTTTTTTAAACCAAACATTTTTTATATAAATTTTTAAACATCCTACAATTAAAGAAAAACACATAACTTAAGTCTAACATTTTTACAAAATCCAGATTTAATAGTATTTTGTTTACAAAATTTAAAAAATTTTTTGTTTTAACCAAGGAATATTAATTCTCAAAATTTATTTTACAAAAAAAAAAAACTTGTGTGTGTGAGTTTTTTTAAGTTTTTTAAGAAAAAAAATTGTTCAATACTTTTTCAAATAAAATAGAAAATATTTACATTTGTTAATTGTTTAAATTCATTTTATTTTGTTGTATTTTAAAATACAAAATATAAAAATACACATCTCCTTCAGTTTCATCAATTTTCATAGTTTTTCTATAATTATTTCATATAATTTATTTTTGTCTTTTTTTTATTAATTTCTATATTTTTAATACATTTATGTATATCTAAAATTGTTAAATTTCTATTACAATTAAAAAAAATTCATATTTTTTTATTTAAATACATGTATATAAAAAGAGAGTTACGAAATTGGTGGCATTTGTTTTGTAAGTGTGTAAATAGTTTGACGATAGTCTTTGAATAGAAACCTCTGTAAAGAAAAAGTGTGACGTGGAAAGATACAAATTAAAACTCTAAAGATCACCACAAAATTTTAAAATTAAATTTATTTTAGATATATTTGCACAAAAAATTAAATTTTAATCCTCTTTTGGAATTAATCTTGCAAGATTAAATTTTAATTACTTATTTTAGAAAATTCTTATAAGTTAAAAAAAAAATATATATGTATATATAAATAATTTATCAAAACCTCTAATTTTGTCATTCAAAAAAATTAAAAAACAAAAATATATTCTTTATAATGCTGAATTGTAGCTTCGAAAATGCATATGACTAAAAATTATAACAATTATAACTATTATTTTTGTTTATAAATTATACTAAATCGACAGAGATCTAAAGCTTTTATGTGTCCAGAATATATTAAGATCAAATAATATTTATGATCCTTTACTTGCACAAAGTTACACAAATTTATTCAAAAGTTTATCCATAGAAAAGATTTTGGATAAGTTTGGTTAGCTTCGTGCATGCAGAGAAATACAACTAATACATCTTCTAACCCTGCCAAATGTAACTTCTTAATGCCCTATTTTGCAAATCAAAGAATGTAAAAAGCAAGAAAGCTCAGGCTGGGCTTATATTAAGCCAGTTTTCTTTCCGCAAGTCTAATTTTATGAGAGAGGGAGGAGAGGAGAAACATACAACCAATTTTATGTTCTTGTTTCTCATTCTCCCATTTTTGTGGGAGAAAACATGTCAAATGTAAGCACAGTTTAGGCTTTCTCAAACTTGCGACAAAAAAAGCTTTCATAATGTAAACACCAACAGAGGCTTAAAAACTCGTTAAAAAAATTCATAAATCTTTATGACAAACGAAAATTTGTATTTAATTTAAATAAACAAAAAAAGGTTAATTTGTGAAATGTTTAAAAAGTATTATAAAACTTAAAAGCTATTATTACACTGCCACAAACAAATCAGTAATTTTTAACTCTGCGAAAAGCCACTCTAAATACTAAAAGATCAATTAAAAAGACGGTTTAAATAGCAATTATTTTTAACAAAAACTTTGCAGATGTTACACATTTAAAATAGTATTTTATTACCACAAAGTGTTGTTGGATTCTGCAAAGCTATAAATATTGCTAGAAACTTATACGAAAAATATTAGTTTCTATTTTAGATAACTAGATTAATAATTCTACAAGAGCTTACTATATTTAATACATAAAAAAACAAAGAAGCATAAAGAGCTTCAAAGCTTAATAGTAGAATGATTTTAAATTGAAATATACTGTATACGAGTACTATCGCTATTCACAAACAAAACAAAAAAGATTTGTAATGTTAAAAGTGTTTAAGAAAACTTGGAAATCTCACGTACTATATTTAATCTTAACTATCATATAAACATTTTTAGAAAGCTCTTAAGCTTAAACTAAAACGTTGGTATGATTACCTTGAAATGAACAAAGTAAATTTTAAAACTTGTTTTAAAAGCTTTACAGATTCCAAATAAAAACAAAAACAAATGAAAGCTTTAAGCTCTGGGTAGAATTTGTATAAAATTGAAGCTTCCACAGGATCAGTGGCTTTTTAATAAACCTTTTATTAAAAAGTAAAATCTTGACAAATGTCAAGCTAATACTTTCTGGTAAATAATAGTAAAGCTTTTATTTTTGTGATGGATATACCATTGTCTTCTAAATCTTATAACAACTAGAAAATTATAACGAAACTGTGTAACAAACAAATAAAACTAAACTCGATATCGTTAAATTTGTTATAATTTTTTCAAATTAATTTTACGTTGTTTTTTCAACAGTTAAAAAAATATTTAATAAAAATTTCGTTAAATAACACATTCTAAACTTTTGCAGCTTTTCGATGGTCTCAGACTGACAACACGTAACTGATTTTCATTATTTTTCACGTTAACTAATGACAATATAATTTTTCTTTGAATATTACCAACCGCGATATAAAAATCAAATGCGTTTAGTTAGAGAATACTTTTTACGAAAATAAATAATTTTTTTTACGCTTTCAGGAAAAACTAAAAAATCAGTTACGCGTTGTCAACCTTTGACCATCGTTTTATCCTTTAAACAAGCATAAAACAATTGTTAACAAAAAAAGTACTGTTCCCATTAACCATTTGTTGTATTCGAAAGCTAAAATTCCACACGTTTTTTTTTAATTCGCTCTCTTGCATTTCCATTCAAAATAATTTACCACTAATAACACTTAAAACCGATGCCCCCAATTTCCAACTAAATCACATTAGTCATCATTTGAGCGTATTATAAATATTGTCAAGACCACCTGAATCGGACTGGCTACCAGTTAAGGCCCTGGTGGCACCAATTGTACCATTCGCACCCACATCCACTGTTGTAACATGAGAACGATTATCACGAGCATTATGCTGATCACGCTGTTTATTTGCATTCTGTTTATTGTTGGCCTTATCGTTTACATAGCTTTCTCCTAAAGGTTCATCGCCCAGATACACCGTGTGATAGGACACTGGACTGGTCGAACAGTTTATTTGCACACGACTTATAGCACTGCCAAGATTATTAGCCGACGCCGCGGTTGGCTGTGGGGGAAATGTGAGAGAGGCATAGTCCCCGTAATCATCTGAGATCTGTGTGGAATGTGTAGCTGCCGAAAATGTATCACGTGTGTGAGAAGAAGGTATACCACCCATGGCACTAGCTTCGTGACATATTTCCGCATAAATGTTCTCCTTGGTGTAGTCTAACAAATGTAAAGCTTGTCTTATAGTACCGGCTGGTACATCCGGGGGACTACCCTCATCACTGGACAAAATCAAAGAGTCTCTTACACTGGAATAGGGTAAATCATCTTCGATTAGACTGGAGGGTGTAAGAGGTGACATTAGAGAGATATTTTGGGAGTGCGAGTGATGACCCAAAAGCGAAAGACCTCCGGCGGCTCGTCTACCCGTTACCGGTTCTCCTATATTGAATTCTAGTCTTTTGTCAAAAAGTCTATTATTTTGATTGCTTGTTTGATTTTTCAGTTGGGCCAGAGATCTTTTATTCTCTCCTATTTGCATTTTTTGGGGCAAAGAAAAGTTGAGCAATTGGTGCAAACTAGAAGAGGATTTGCTGTATTGCTTGGTTTTAACATGGAACTCATTGTATAGTTTCTCCGTTATAAATGAGGTTTGTAAGGGCTCGCGATTCTCCATGTCTTCTATATCAGTACCGGCCTCCGAAATGGTATCTGTGGTGTGATGGGAAGCCAGTAAATCCGGCTTACGTAGATGCCGACCTATGACATCAATATCCTGCAGGGACATTGATTTTTGCAATATATTTGGCTCAGTGTTCATAATTTTACTGGCGGCAAACTTATTAAACTTTTCATTAATGGTGGTCAGGGTGGTAGTCTCTGTATCCGAAAAGCCTATATCCGAATTACCACCACTAAGTTCTGAAGCGCACTCCGAGTGCTCGTTATGTGCAGTTTTATCGCCAAATCTTTCTTGCAGCAATTTGGACATATCCGAATAACGTTCCATGCTCATTTTCTTGGCTTGGACATCCAAGTCCAGCGAAGTCAATGATTTGACCGAATTTTTATCCTGCTTCTTGAACCATTTCTTTTTGGTAGACTGAAATACTTTCATTTTCTCTGATATTCTATTGGCCTGCTGATCAAAGGCCTGCTCCTTATTCTCCAGATTTTGTAAATCCGTTTTGCTTAAAAATATTATGGAATCCTCTTTCTCATGAGCCGATATGGTGGTCTTTTCTCTTCTCAACAGTTTGGGCAAATGCAGCGGCTTGAGTATCTTCAAACCTTCTACACGTGATTTCGACATGGATCTCTCAGATCTTTGTAAAATTTCTACTTCCACCATTCTTAAGAACTGATCACAGTTAAATTGACAAAATTTCAATATGTTCTGTACATTGGGATTGGCCAACATGCGTTGTTCGTTTTCGAAGCCTAAAGTATTTTTGACCAACTGCATTTCTTTGGTTAAATGTAATTTGCGCAAATGCAAGGGACTCTGCATATCAACATCTTCTATGGGACACGCTATAATCATATTCTCGGTAGTTATTCTTGCTATGCTAATATTTTCGGGTATAGCATTGGCACAGCCTGTGGGACCCGAGATATATCTCAATGTTATGGGCAATTCCTTGCTGGGTGATACTAAAGCCGTTATTCTATGCACACAATCGGGATTGACTTTCTTCTGGCCACCCTCGGCCGTCATGTCCAAGCGTTTTTGTAGTATTTGTGGTATGCCCGGTTCTATTTCATAAAATTTACCTTTGGTGGCCAAAGAAACGTAAAGAGTTTGTCTTTGTTCATTTAGCAGCTGGGCATAACGACTTCTTTCCTTTTCACGGCCATGACTTGAATTGGGTTTCGATGAACCCAGGCCACCACACGAAATAGTGGAGCCTATTGCGGTTTGCTCCTGTTTGCCATCTTCATAAACAGCTAGCAACTTAAAAACTTGGCCTCCCCGGGCGGTAGTCTTCACATACTGAGGTCTGTTGTTCGCATTATTCGAATTGGATGAATAGATATTAAGGCATCCTTCGGTTGGCGAATTGGCATTACTGCCGTTCGATTGAGATTCCATGAAAGCCGCCATATTTTCAACCGATACAAATTTGCATACACGTTCTCGTACCAACTGAACGAGCGAAGTATACAAGGTGGCTGTAGTCAGTCCCTTGTCGTTGAGCAAAGAGAAATAGCCTGCAAAGAGGGACAATAGAAAAAGATTTGTTTTAGAGAGTAATAAAAATGCATTAATTAAATGTTTGATTGCACACATATGTACATATGTATAAATATAAATTATCATTGGGAAATTAGTAGTTGCAACAGAAATAACGACTTCATATGAGAAATTGCAGATAGTTTGCCCAGTTTGAGCTAAGAAATTAGCCAGGTTTTACAATTAACATGCACATTTAATTCACAGTGAATTTATTGTTGAAAGGACTTACATATAAAGGAAGTGTAAACAGTGGTTAGAAAAATGTGAACCATTAAGTGTCCCTCCCAGCGCAAAATAAGAAGAAAGTCATTCTCGATTATCGGGAATAAGATGCGAACATTTCGTTCACAAGAAATAATTTCCACAAAATAGTACACAAACACAACAGCAATACAATATTGGCGATGGCGATTTCCCGATAAACATGAATAAATTTGTTGGCAGTACAAACTTTGTTGATGCCTCTTCATGTTCATAATGTTGAGAGGTAATAAAAACGATTTTTGGATGCATGTTATTTGCTCTACAATATGATATTCAAACAGATACATTTTTGGGGAGGGGAACAAATCATTTCGTTCCCGCATTACTAAAGTTTTGCACAATAAATCTTCCAGTAACACAAATCCTTATAATAGAAGCGGTCAGTATTGCAGAATATTGAATGCTCGAAGCTTTTCTAATAAGAGAACAAAACAAATTTTTAATCTTCTAAAAGAAATGTTATGTTTGTAGATAACACTATTTAGATATGAGCGATCGATATATTATTTTATTGCTTATTTTCGTAATTTAATTTTGTATTGATACTTTTGCATACTGGCACAAATACAAATCGAACCAAGGCACTCATGACATGTTTAAAAGTCAAAGCAAGAAGTATGTGTGAGTGTGTGTGTACATTGAATCGCTTTGAGAGTAGTTGAAAGAGTAAACGGATTTTAACAAAGAGCTTTTTAGATAATTTTATCGTCATCGTAAATCCAAAAGTACGTATCATCAAAAAAAACCAAAATCGAGTTTTTGATTGATTATAATTCCTTGGGTTAACTTACATTTTAGATTTTCTATATCTTTTTTTTTCTTTTAAAAATGCAAAAATATCCTCCAACAAAATAAGCAATTCCTTAAAAATTACTTTCTCTTTTTCACTGGAATAGGAAGAACAGATTGGAGGTGTCGTTCGAATAAAAATTATTCAGATAATTCAAAAAAAATTTTTCATTTTTGTTCGAACGAACAAACAGTTTTCAAATTAAAATAAAGAATTATTCGAATAATTTTTATCGAACAATCGAACATTCGAATAATTAATGAACAACGTATAAAATCACTAAATACTTTAATATTATTCCTGAATTCTATGAATTTCCCATCCAATACTTGCTTTTTACAATATGCCACCAAAAGCTAAACAAAGAAGTACGCAAATAATTTTGTTTTCACGATTATTTTGTGATAAGAATATGTATTGCGAATGACCTCAACTACGATGAAGAATTAAATGACGTTTCTGAGGTAATTGATAACGTTTTATTAACTGATCTAAAAAAAAGTCTATAAATAAAGTAAGAAATTTTATGAACGCAAAAATCGTTAACAGTATTGATGATGATCTGAACTATTTAGAACAAATAAAAACACGAATAAATGACAACCCTAGCAGAGATGGTTTGAAATTAACTTGGAAATGTAGGGCTATCTTGCTAATGTCGAGCCATATTTACAATTATATCGTAAGCGACAAAAACAATATTTTTCTGAAGAGTGTTTAGCGAACAATGCACTCCGCTTTTTCTCCACAACGGTACTAATATTCTATAACGTTGTAACTAGTCCTTATAAACTATTTGCAACAAACAATACAATACTTAATTTCGATAAATTTTCGCTTTCGATATAATCGTGAATAGGGCTCGATGTTATAAGTAATATAAAATAGTATGAAGTCTTAATTAAGTAGATTATATTTCAAACAACAAGTGCAGCCATTTAAAAAGTGCAATAAACAAAAAAAAATTCTGGTTAGTGTAGTGGCCTTCGAAAACAACATGTTTTTCCGTTCAGTTCGTCTTTTCGATATAATTAAATGTACTCATTTCTTAATAAAAAATATTTTCAATGAATATGCAATTTCAATTAACGAACTTTGGCCTGATTTGATAACTTGCAATTAGAATAATTTTTATTTTCTAGTTAATTTATCTACAACATTAATTTTAAACGAAAAATCTTTTGTTAAATTTTTTTTGTTCTATAAATAGTTCCTACACCGCTTTTTTATTTCTTTTTAAAAAGGTAACCAATATTAATTGTGGTAATTTATCGATAACAACAACTTCTAAAGAAAATCTTTTCTAAAAATTTTATTTGTTTCCTGCGGGTTTAATTTGAAGATTTTTGCACATTCACATCAGATCAACCCGCTACTAAATACATAAAAACACACAAATAAATAGGAGTATGTAACATTTTGTCATTCATTTATTAAACGTTTCAATTGCTTCACAACAGGCCGCAAGCCCGGTAGACACCATCAGATTCGTCCTTTACCCTCCCGTCATTTTCTTTTCTACACGTTCTTTTTTCTTTTTTGCAAGAGACACCTACCTGCTTTTAACAAAATAATCCTTTTACCACAGCAAAAAGAAAAAACAACGAAAACAAAATTTTGTATTCGCTTTTGTTAGCATTTTGATGCTTCTCTATAAAATGTCGACAACGATGAGAGTTTGTTGCATCCTCAATGTTCGTTTGGTTGCCTGTGTAACTTCTATGTATATATGGATTTAATTGATTCACTTTTACTAGCTTCCTTTTGCTCCTTCATTTCATTTCTATGCTATTTCAGTTATTTTTTTAGTAGTCGGCTTGGTGTTGAATTAACTGTATGTATGTATACAGTCTACCCCCCCCCATCCTCTTGCTTATTGCTCACATATAGATTGACGTTACCATTCATTTAACATTAATTTCTTTGCTTTAAGCAAAAGCTTAAAAGTGTCAAACGAAATTAAAATGAAGCTTTTAGTCTAAAATAGGATTATTGATAAACTATTACCATTCCACTCAACCACTACTACTACAACAGCTACATATTGTACATTTTTGTGCGAACACATACAATATTTGCTGAAATGACTAAAGACAAATGCAACCTTTAATATTGTTCTTTTACTTAATACATTTGTTTTTTTATTTTTTGTTTGTTTTTGTTTTCTGCTTTTCTAGCTGTCCTGTGTGCTGACGCTTTAGTTAGTGAAATGTTCTACTGATTAGAAAGGACAAAAAGCAATTCATTAGTATTAAGTATAAGGATAATTACAAATCATTTACAGAAATTGTTCAAAAAGTAAAATGAAAAGACAAATACTCGAAAAAAAAACCAAAACGGACAAGTAAAAGACTAACAGTAAAGTAATACTTAGAATTTGAGGAATATTTTCAAGTAAATCTCTAAGTAGTAGAAAAAAAATAAAATATGTCAAATTCCTAATTATACTATATTGAAGAGTAAAGATAATTAGAAGCTCAAGGGCAGGTTAGGATGAGGTTTTACAAGCTACCAGTGCTTATTGAAGTGTCCGACTTGGATCCTAATAGGTCCTTTTGTGTTAGACGACCTCCAACCTACACCTCCGCATTCGGTTCAGTGTAAAACTACTCTGAAATCTCAATGAATGAGTTTACCCTTTTCATGTCGCAGTTCGATGTTGCAGCTAAGTCCTGAAGCAGCGGACTTACCATGAGAACCGACCTTTTCTCCGAGAAAGCTGGGCAAAGGCAGAGAAGGTGTTCTACAGTCTCTTCTTTCTCCACATTTTGACAACTTCTGCAGAAGTCGTTGTAAGGTAGTTTTATGCTGTTTTCTTTTCTAAAAAAAATCTAACATTTCTTTTACTTTTTATCCACAAAAAAAATTGCTATTCAAAGTTTTCTTAAGACAAAAATGTTGCTTCGAAAGTGATGATACAATAACTTCTAATAAAATCAATATTTCAAAAAATCATTAAATTGCAAATTTTCAATAAAAGTGTTGCACTTTGTTTAGAAAAGAACACGCCATTAAGCTCCTAGAATGCGCACCTATAAAACAGTGCCCTGTCATTTAGAAGCTCAAAGACGAAGATAACTATTATTTAAAGAAATCTTTCCATATCCGCTAGAAAGTATAAAATTTCCATAAATTTTTTCTAGAATAAAATACTTAGCGAAGTAGAAAAGTTATGGATACATTTTCTCTACAATGAACAAGTTATCGAGATAAAATGCCAACACAATTTCTTAAAATTAGAAGTTATTCGAAGTAATGACTGCATTTTCTATTGAATATAAAGTTATCGAGAAAGTTTTTTAAGTACATACATACATATAGTTTTTTTTTTTCTTGCACACAACTTAATTTCTCCAAGCACTTTTATTTAAAAAAAGATGTGTATAGAAAAAATTCTTTGCTCTCTAGTTGTATCATCCTCATGATTGCCAATGATGGCAATATTTTAAATGTTATCATACTAATGTAAGTTCCCTTTTTCCTTAATCCTTGTTTCTAATTTTATCTCTCAAGTTTATTTTTCTTTTTTTCAAACGTATGTAAATAAATACAAACATGTATTTTACTTAACTCTCACACCCCTTCAAATGATGGATAGATAGATGGGTGGGCGTATGCGTGTGTGCTTAACCCAGCAAACACGTGGACAGCCGTTTGAATTGCATTAAATTGATCATTCGTTTTCAATAATTATTCTCTCTGCCTATTCAAATTTAGAGAGAAGTTTGAGAATGAGAATTGAATTCAATTTCATATTCACTTGATGAAGAATATGAAACGAATGCTGCTCTCTCAATTCGATATCATATGTTATTCTCAAAATTCAAATAAAAAAATGTTCCAGGTTAAGTATATAAAATAATTTATAATTTTTAACCAACGACACAAAAATGAGGGATGTATTAAGTTTGGTGGGCGTATTCTAAGTACCTTTTTCGTATGTCTGTTTAATCTTAGCTCCCAAATAGCTGAATCGATTTTTTGGACGGAAACTTGATCAAGTGCTATTTATTTGCATGTTTAAAAAAATCGATTCTGCAGTTTCAAAGCTAAAGAAAAAATTTAATTGTTTACTCCTTTTTCTATTTGATGGCTGAGGATTATTACGAAACAATATACTTTATCATCTTCTAGGAAGATAATTTCTTTTAGAGCACGATTAAATAAAGAATAATTTTTAACACTTGAACTTCTCTTTCTACCGAACAAAAATAAAAATTGCGAAAGGAAAATGTGTTGGCTTTTTATTTACGACAAGAAAGTACCAACAATTTATTTTTGAAACATTTTCACCCCCCAAAAGTAGAAATATCAGAAAAGTACCAAACACCTGTATGCTTATTTTTCTTTTGAATTAAGAAGATTTTGTCCGTTTTTACGCCCCTCAATGTTAACCTGGTTTACAAAAATTCCTTGCCGGAAGGGGAACGCCGATTATTGAATTTCCAACCTGTAGTTTTAGTCATTCTGGGCTGGGCGATGATGAGTCAGTCAGCCAGTAAGAATGATTTTTTTTATAGAAAAGAAAGTAAACTTCATCTCCTCAAGCCTAAATATTTATTGCAATGAAACATTTTTTAACGCAAAATCACAAACGATATTCATTGACAATTGTTAAAGCTAATTTGTACATTAAAACCTGCTTTTCTATACAAAATTTGCACTGTATTAACTTTAACAATCGTTTATGAATTCAAGTGTTTTTCTTTCAATAGATCGGCTTTAGTATAGCGTAATTAAATAAATCAAAAGTTTTACTATAAGCAAATAAATTAACTTCACTTATGAAAGTAAGTTGAGAATAAATATGAAACTGAAAAAAATTGTCGCCTTTCTGCTGAGAAAGCTACGTTTACTAATTCGAATTGAATTCCTTTTCGACTTAAGAGCAATCCTACATGTTTGCTGGGTATTTACATAAGCCGTTCATAAAATAAAGTTTTTACTTCTGTATGCGTAACACGCTTGCATATTTTTAGGGGGTGGAGACAAAGATAAAGGAAATATTATTTTAAGAAAGATGTACAAATAAAATATACAAAATTAAAATACGAAAAAGTAAAATAAAAACTAAAAGGATTTAAACTAAAATCTAGAATGTTTGAGTTTTACAAGAGTCGGTTGGTTTGTCTGTCCATTAAGTGTGTTTTACAAGGATTAAAGCTTAAACATATCAAAATTAACTTTTAAGTAGAATACTAATGATTGTTATAAATATGGTTTTTAATATACATATTATAAATTCAAAGTTGCAAGCAAATAAAGATAAGAATTAATGCGTAGAGAGATTTAAACACTTGAATATAAGCTAATGCTAACTTAAGAATAATATATATTAGTGCTCAGCACGCGATAAAGCAAAAAAGACTAAAGAAAGGTGAAATTACATACCCACCTACATAAATACATATATTCATATGTATGTATTTAAATAAAGTTTATTTTGTCTAAAAGTTCTTGTTAATTTAATGAAAAGTTTCATAGATAGAACTTAATAGTCAATATTATTTAATTAACTTTAAAGAAAAATATTTTCTGGCCATGAAGAAACCCTTTTTTATTATTAATTTTCCAGTAAAATATGTTTTAACGCCATTTTTATGTGTTTTTTTTCACAGCTGCCTTTATTTATTAAACATTTTTTTTCTAAAATAAATAACCATAAATTTTTAGCATTTTACAAATAATAAACAAATAATACGAAATGTTAAAAATTGTCCATAAAAAGTAAACTTTATAAATAAAATTTATGTGAGCAGAAAAAAAATGAACAGAAATGAAATAAATAACACAGACATTTTAATAAACTCTAAAAACTCTAATTGAAATCGTAAAACAAATAAAAATTTTCAAGAAGCATAAATGAAATAAATATTTTATAAATTATAAAAAAATATATTTTTTTTTAGTAAAAAAAAGCATTTTTTATGAATACAAATACAATTGCTGCAATAATTTTTATAAATTTTACACATTTCGATATTTTGACACATGTGGCCAATGAAATAGGTACCTTTATATACATATGTGCCTGTTACTTTTTTTCACCTTTTTTTATTTTTCTAAAAATATTCAACATTGCTTCATTTAAAAAAAAGAAATTCCATTATTTGTAGTAATAATTTTTTTGGGGAGTTCAGATTCCTTAATTCATTAAAAATAAGGAAGTTTGCGTGGCCATTAAAATAGGTACTTTGCTTAATAATTTCGAACTACTCAATAACAATCTAATATCAATACCAGCATCAATGATAGATCGAAGAGAATTGCATGGTGTAAGAGAGAGAACTTGCTCAGAGATTTCGGTAACAGAATAAGTCCTATAAATTTGTAGCAGATTTCATTTGTTGCTAAAGACAAGTTGTTGTGAAAAAACACTCCCAATTAGGGATGGATAACTATCAATGCTGGCGAAACAAGACCCTTTTAAGTCATTCATGGCGACCGCAGCCAATCCAATTTCAGCTCGAAATACGCAGTTATGTGATATTAACATTCCGTTACTATTACAGAAGAGGAAAGATTTTTCAAATCGTCATAAGACATGATGTAGCCCAGAGAGAACTAGAAAATTGCACAATATACTCTGTAGACAGTCGTTAAGCAGCTCTGGGGTGAAGAACAGCTCTCGCGACATCGTAATTATTTCTTAAATGCGGTCAGGCTTGCGTGTATTGTTTGGCCTCTCGTCGTCTCGATCTGGTTGACTGATTTGCCACGGATAACCGCTATAGTTTTGCGGTTCTTTTGTGGCATTTCGTTGACAACCACTTTCTATGTGAAGGCCTAGGTCGGGTATAGTCAGTCACAAAAACATTTCTAAAATACTGTTAATAACATCATGACATATGGTCTAGTTACCGGCGCCATTTTTGTGCAACCATATTCTGCAAATTTTCTTTGTAGAATATGTACTAATAAATAAATAAATAAATACTCTGTAGAGATGAAACAAAAATTGATTTGTTTGACAATGATACTTACGACGAATTGTAAGACACCCAAAGGCACAGGAATTCAACACACCTTAAGGCCAAACAAATATGACATGTGTGGTATAAAATGTGTGTGGATTAAAAATGCTACTGCGTGACAGATTTTTTTGGCAAGTCGTGCGATTTGGTAAATCTTCAGAAAATTATTGTTTTCGTGCGATCAGAGTAGTATTTATTGTTAAACAGCACCAATGATAAAAATATTTGAACTTTTTTTCATTCGTTAACAGTTTGTATTAAATTTTTCGATTTTAAAAACAACGAAAGCAAAGTATTTTTCATAATAATGGATTTCATGTGTATACACAATATAACAAAGAATAGTGAGGCACCTAAACGCCATTTCGAAGCAATTTCTTAAAATCGGTCAGACTTATGTAAAATTTTTTCCTGTGAATAAATCGTGCGATCGTGTAGGATAGTGAATCAGGGCCTTTAGTAAAACAAAAAGCAATTGAACATGATGTCGTTTTTGATATTTATAAACGTGGTACCTATTTTATTGACCACATGTTGACGATTAGTGTGAATCACTCAAACATGTATGTACATATGGATGTAAGTACTTTTAACATCTTCAATAAAAGTACATATTTATGTTCTTTAATATACATATATTTTTTTAATATTACTTTGTTTATTTTCAAATCAACAAATAAATAATTGGTGTTTTTCTGATCATTATTTAAATAAAATTTAGCTTGTTTTAAATATTTTGTATGTATATTCCATCATAAATCAAATATTTACATACATACATATATTTTTTATTTAATTTAAATTGTATTCTTTTTATTGTGTCAGATTTTGTAAATGCATGATTTATTACTGGTACTAAAGCAAATATAAATGTTTGGCGAAATGAAAATTTGTTAGTGTCGAGCAGAGATGTACTATCCCAACAAACAGAAAGACAAACCTTTGAAATATGATGGTTTTGTCAGTTCATATCAAACGTTATTCTCAAAACTTTTTTAAACTACAAATTGAATTCAAATTTATACTAATGTTATTGCGATGAGAATCTCAAGATCGAATCCGATCTTTAACGTTCAGCACGACATTATAAATAATTCTCAATTTAAGACCAAACCCCTGCGAGTTGCTGGGATGTATGTATGTATGCATGGCAACTATAACACTACAAATGTATGAAAAGTCATACAGCTACACACATATAGTGACAAATGTCAAAATGTCAGTTGAATGTAAAATATTAAATTAATTAAAATTAAAATTATATTTTTATATAAAACAACATGATCAAACCCCACGAATTTCTAAATACAAATATGATATCAAAGATTTAGTTACACACACTCTGCATTTATAAACTATTTTGAGTTTCTAAATTTCCCAAAATACTTAAATTGAATACAATTAGAAATCAATTTCTTCACTTACATAATGTAAATTTAATAACGAATTATAACGGGAGTTTTTTTTAAGCCCGATAGAAATTTAAATTAAAATAAAACACAGATAAATTGTGTTAATTGCCACGAATTTGGCTTCATTCAAATAATAATTATTTTCCATTAATATTTAAATATAGACCATGTGGCTGCCGTGATTGGCGCAATATGGATTCCGAGTTTTTATACTCTTTTCGCTATAATTGCAGCTGGCAGCTGTATTTCGTCAATAGTTCGCCGAATGTTATGTTCCAAGTGCTTAATCATCTTTGGTTTATCGGCGTAGACAAGTGACTTAACGTATCACCAGATAAAATAATCTAATAGAGTTAGATCGCACGATCCTTATGGCCAACTAAAAAAAATTACCTAAAATTTTCAAATCAAACTATCCACAAAGCAACTGCCAAATCGGTTTTCAAATAAAGCAGTATTGCAAATTCAAAGTTTTATCGGGCTTAATAAAAAAAAACTTCCTTTATATGTACATAAGTATGTCCATATGTATGTATGCATGTCTGTGATTTAATATCAAAGTCAAAGAAGTCATGTTGCCCACTCATTTTTGTTAACCCAATTATGTTTCATTTTATATAATTTTTAAGCTTTTATTCTTCTGTTAGCCCTACACCTCTGAATATCCTTTTATCCTTTAGTCATAACAAATCCTCTTATATGGTTTTAACTCATTCGGTTTTTTTTTTAATTTTTTTCATCTCACTTTAAGGTCCCATTTTTTCTTACATTTATTCTTCGCTTTTGTGGTTGTTTTCTTAATTTAATCACTTAAATGCACGCACTTGAGTTTTTATCCTCGTTTCATTTGTGTATTCCAAGTCGCTTGGTCTTCATAATTTATACCTGATGCTTTTAAGTGAAATCTTTGGAAAAGTGCTTTTTTGTCTCGGCTTTTAACAGCATTTTTTTTTCTTTCATCCATTCATTTAGTTATTTTTACTGTTGATGGCATGTCATTAAAAAAATGGCTTTTAATGCAACCAGCCATCATTTAGTACTTGATATTAACACACACACACACACACATACACACACACACACTCGTACATATGTGGCTTTGCCTATCTGTGTAATAATGTTTTACGTCACTTTTATAGTTGATAGTTAAAATTAAAAATAAAATGAAACAAAAAGAGATATAATTCCTTTTTTGGTAATTTAAAATAAAAACCAAGAAAAAGAGCAAATCTTGTAAATCAAGAAGTGCAAATGACCCAGGTATAGCAATTATTCATAAAGCTACAGATTTTTACTAAACTCTCCCCGACTTTTTGTGAAAGAGCACAACTGCTTTTGTAAATGCCCAGTAAAAACTTGCATACTCTTCCACACAAACTGCACACCGTCTGTATCACTTTTTCTGTAGTTTATAACTACTTAATCGTAAATAAAGAAGTAAATTACAATGTTCTGAGTGGTGCTGTAGTATACAGATGCTCGACTATTCAAGCTTTGGCGGAGAAGCATTTTTGTTAAAGCGCTTTAAATTAGAGAAAAGTTTTCTTATTGAAAAAGGAAATAGTTTTTTTTTAAACAACTGTCCTTTTGTTCCGAAAGTTTTGTTTTTGTTTGAAACTTACTTTTTTACAAAAAAAAAAAATTTCCTTCGCAGATTTTCAAAATAATAAAACCATATTTTTACACAAATGCTTTCAAAGTTTTGGAAGATAATTCTCTTCAAAGCTTTAAACTTTTCCATTTTTGGAATTAAGTTCTTTATCACACGTTGTGAATGTGGGCTATAAATAAAAAAGTGTAACAATACCTAAAATCGACACTTTTTGTATGTGCTAGCTGGTGTGTGTTTGCGATGCCTGTTGTGGGTCTGTGCTACTTGTCGACGATTAGTTTTGTGTTATATTTCTTATAATTAATAACAAAATTCGGGTTCGTTTTTTATTAAAATGTTTGTTATCACATAACTACGCCATTTATAAATGGATTATAGTTTTTTTTATTTGGGTTACAGATTGGTGCTGTTCTTTTATTTTTTTTTTTATATTTTGGACTCGCTGTCGAGCACTTTCTTTTATAACGATATCCGAAAAAACAGAATATTTAAAAGAATATAAATACATACACAGGTACTCCCAGATTGGTCGCATTTTTCATTTTGTATTCAACGTCCGTCGGTTCGTCTGTACACATAAACGTCGGAACCGAACGGCCGGTGCTTAGGGGTTTCGATTCGAATTCGCTGCTGGGCAGAAGTACGGTTTGCGTTAGGACCATGATATCCTCACGATCCACTGTCTGATAGGCTGGATGGCAGTGAGAATGGGATCTAACTTGTCGAATATGTGCAGGTTTTGTGAGGACCCGGATGAGCTGGAAACAGTGGAACACATTCTGTGCCACTGTCCCAGACTACAGAACAGCAGGCTGGGGTGGCTGGGCAGCAGGTTCTTGAGCAAATTAGAAGAGATCTCGGGTCTTGGACTCGAGAAACTAACAGAATTCGTAATGGGGATGACCTCACTGCGTAACTGGAGACTGGGTGCTGGGCGCTTGTAACGCATTTTTTGTTAGCGGGGCTTTTCTCTTTCCATCTTTCTATTCTTTATTTTTCCTCAATATTTCTGTTTTTCTTTCTTTCACAATGGACCACAATGGTCTCTGTTTAAGAGTGTTAAGTTCATTTCACACCAGCCTTCCTAAAATAGCTTTGAGGCTTTAATGTCTGTGTATTTAAGATTTTTAAAGTTTCTAAATAATCTGCTAGTTTTTGTATATTTTTCATGTTTCCTGCCCACTTCTTTTTTAAATATTATTTTCAGATTTAAGCGATTCTATTAAAAAAAATCGCATGTCTGCGAAGTGGAATTTGCCAAAAATCATTAATATTTATGCATACTAACAATTACTTTAAACAAATAGTAAAACAACAACCAGTAACATTTAATCTGCTCCTAAACTGGCCATGTTGTTTTACTTAATATTTATCCTAATGAATGTAAAAAAAAAGCCTGTTTATTCCTTCGTGTGTGTGTGTGTGTGTATGTGCTTGGTAAAACATTTCCATAGATGTTGTTAACAGTTTTATGTTTATGTGAAAGTCTACTTAAACACCAGTCATGAAAAAGAGAGAAAAGAAAAATATAAACGGAAACGGAAGTGCGCTTATGGTATAAACATGAGAACAAAAATTCAACATTTTCTCTACCACTGCACACACTTAAGTACCAGCGTGCAAATTGTAGTTATGATTTTTAGTTGTTGGATTTTATTCTGCTGATGGTGTTATTCTTGTTGCCAACATATACTCGTACTCATATACATAAATATTTTTTATTATGTTTTTTTTCTATTACAGTTTCTTGAGATTTTTATTTTTTGGTTTTGTTGTTCAACATTAAACGATAACATTTCGTCATATCGTTAAAAATGCAATTTGTTGGGCTATAATGACAAATAGCTGAGAAAAAGAGTAAAATAAATGTTAAATACACTGAAAAAAATTGCCAAAAAAAACTTTAAAATGAGAAACAAATCTGTCTATTTAGAAAATTATTCTTTATAAAAAAAAGTTTTATTTCTATCTTTTAAATGTGAAAATTTTAATGAAATACTCAAATGTATAATAAAGAAAATTATTTACTTAACTTTTTATGGAAATTGTAATGAATAGCAAAATGCTCTTTAGGCAGTTCTGCAGGTATAACCAGCTTTCTCTTGAAACATTCAAGATATTTCAATTAACTTTTACTGTTGATATACAGCAGTACAAACTATTTTTATAGCCATATTGTTTTTTATACTCTAATGTCCTTTGGCATTTACTTTATTGTCTGTAATAATTTTATGTTTTTAATTTACAAAATAAATGAATTTTTCTTCAACTTTACTTAAAAGTTAAAATGCAAGAAATATATTACACTTTTATTATGGAAATATTTTATTTAAAACATACAACTCTTGCAATCTTTACTGGCATTTGTGACAAGAAGCAAAAACCATTAATTTCTATTCTTTTTTTGTAACAGTAACTAATCTTCGTGCATACAAGGAAATGCTCACATTTGTTTTATGCTTTGAAGAAATAATTTAAGCAAAAGATAGTAGTAGTGAAGTAAAAAGTAAGTAAATTGTTTTCTTATAATTTTTATATTTCCTAACAAGTAAAGTACGAATATTACAACTTGACACTTATCAAACTCATAGATTTTCAATACTTAAACAAGTTTAATATTTTGTCAAAATATACTATGTACAAACTAATCCTTGTTATACTCAATCTTCTTTGCTGCTACACCCTAAATACATACATACAGCCATACATACATATATTGTCATTTTACACATATGACTACAGGTATCTATTATTACTGGCTATAAAATAATAGAAGTGTTTTTCCTTGTTTTTGGCAAATATCACTTAACGACGACTCAGCACTATAAACTGAATTATGCCCTTCATAATTTACCAAAAATTGAAGAACAACAAAATCTATAAAAAGGATCATTATGAAAACCAGCAGCATTATTATTATGAGAAGTACAAATTGTTTACATTATGAGTTCACAGTTTGAAGAGGAAGGCAAGCTGGCAGTGCCCTCTTCTGCATGTTTCTTTATTGTGAACAAATTACTTTAAACTCTTGCAAACATTTTTTTTGGCATGTTGGCCAAAAGAAAAATACAAAAAAAAAAACATGCAGCTTATAACGTTAATGACAGGCCAATAAATGCTAATGACATTAAGTTGCATATAAATTTTCCAACATACATAATATAAAAAATAATAATAATGATGAAAAAAGTTGTAAAAATAGTTTTTCATGAGAGGGGAAGGGAAGAATGCATGGATGTACTTTTGGTAACAAAATGTACTACAGTCTAAAGAATTGTTAAAGCAAAAACAAAAATGTTTAATCGAAACTGAAATAATAAAATATTTTAAACTCACCTGGAAATTCTTGGGGTATCATGACACCCTTTTTTCTGTTAGTTGCTGTTGTCTTAGCATTATAACCATGATAGATATGCCGTTGACGCACCAATCGATACAATAGAAATAATTCACCCTGCTCTTCATCTGGACTATTGTGATTGACATCACTTGCATGGGGTAGACTTTCATTTGCGGGACATTTGCCGGCACTATTGTTGCTGCTATTGCTGCCTAAAGTTTGTGATGTAGAATTGACTACACCTCCACCCAAACCCGAAGAGGTACTTGAGGACGATGTGCCTGTATTGCTATTTGAATTTGAACTATTCACATTTGCATCGGCCGGTGAAGAGGACGAGGAGGAGGGATTCAATGTGTTTTTAGCGCTTGACGAAGAGTTCGTGGTTGCGGTGGATGAATTGTTTGATGAAGATGATTGCAGAGTTTCGTTTGAGAAAAGAGTTTTGTATGAAATGCGGACCACGCGAGGCAGGGAATAACGTTCAAGGAATTCTTCCACCTGTAAAGGTTCATTTTGAGACTGTGGAAAAAGAAAAAAAAATATAAATGAGCACTTTTTTTAAACAAATAAGTTTATTTATTAACAACCCCCACCTCATTACTGTTTTTTGAAGCTTTGCTATCACCCGTAGAACAATCACTCATTCCACCCGTAATCAGTCCCTGGCCACAAGGTCCACCTTTTAGCAGACCGCTACCGCTTCCTCCGCTATAGCCATGGTGCATACGTCTTTGCAGTCGCTGTTTCAGTTCGATTTCATTACGTCTCGCCAAACGGGCATTTTCAAAATCTGCCACCGAAAACATATTTGAACTGGTATCGTGTGAATTAAATCTTCTCAATTTCGCTTTTCGCCCTTCGGCCAAGTGTCGTAAACCTCTTTGCGAGTGTGGATGGTGGGCGTGCGGCCCTAAAAAGGGTCCAGTATGTTTACTGGTGGTGGTGACATTCGAAGAACTTACGGCATTAGTATTACCGCCTACAGCACCAGTGTTACCATTGCTAGTCATTAAATAGAAAACAGGATTTGTGTTCGAGGTATTATTAGCACTTACACAACCAGAGCTGCCATGTTGTTTGGCATTGTAGTGATGTGTTGGATGATTCGAGCCGTTCGCTGTAGTGTGACAGACAGCTGAACCATTTATATTATTAGAAGAAATAGCTGGAATATACAATAGCGACAATTGTGAAATTTATTATTATTTTTGTTTTGACTTATTTGAATATTCTTTTTTATATGTTGGTCATTTAAAGTATTTATAATTTCAAAGTATTAGTAAATCAACAGAAAACCAAAGTGTTGAGGAATATTATTTTTTTAATATAAGGGAAAACCAATTCACAGTCTATTGTCGGTGTTGTATGTCAATAGGATTTACAGTAGTTTTGAAATATTGATGGCAATTTCTATGAAAAATGTTTGTAGAACGCATAGTACAGACACATTATTTTGCAATTTGTTTCAAAAGTCGTATGCCCAACTCCAAAAAGAAGAAAAAAATTTATAATAATTATTAAATTTATTTAATCGAGATTGCCTAGATATCTCTTTTTCAAAGATTTTAAAAAACTTTTGTTTGTTGAGGGTTTTTTTTAGCTAGTCTATATACATGCATTTCATTGGTGCTGATGATTTGGCTTTAGCACCAATGAAATGCATGTAATAGACTAGCTAAAGAAACCCTCAACAAACAAAAGTTTTTAAAAATTTATGAAAATCCAAACAAATAATATCGAAGTAAAATTAATTAATTTTTAATTGAATTCTTTCATATGTTTTTGGGATTTATTCTTTGAAAAGTTGGAAGTTCTAGTGAATAGCGACGTGAACTTATAACTGACTGTTCTCAAGTTTCATACTTTTATTTGACAGAAATATTTGTTCCACATCATTATGTATGTACATATGTATATAATTGTTCTAAGAAATATTTGAGTAAAGCTTCCCTGATGATGCAATAGCAACACTGAATTGCGCAACAGAACTAGCCATACCCCTCTATAATCAATTTCAGTCTATTTTTAATAAAACAATTAATATTTTCTGAATATGTATGTAAAATATTATTTTTGGAAAAAGTGAGATTATATTTTAAAACCCTAAATTTTAGTAATTCCCAAAAAACACTAGAAAATGTGCCTGGATCCGCAACACTGGGTGGTATAGAAATTAGAATTATCAAATGGACTGAATTATCTTTTACAACTTCCGAAAAAGCTAAGGCCCTTGAAACTAATGCGTTTTAGACTTATTAAAAAGTGTCCAGCTAACGCTGCACTGAATTTTCACAAGAATATCAAGAGCGTCTGATTTACTAATATGTACACTCATACATATGTATACCTACCAACTATACAATTGAGAGATTTTTAAAAAATCCGGATTAAGTTTTACCTCTTGGCTTCAATCACCGACAGGCTTCAAAGATTACTGAGGGAGCATTAGCGTGACCGTTACTTGAATGCAGATTTTTTTATTTCTTATATTCTCCCCACCCCCCAAAATCGGTTCAGTTTTATATAAAATACAAAACAATTTCATAGCGATAAGTTGTGTTTTAGGGGTTGCGTCCGCCCCTCAATATTGACCTTTAAGCACATTTATTCAAATGCTTTAAAAAAAAATATATATGGTAATATTTTAGCTCTTCTAGTCAACAATATTAACATTAAAGAAAGTTTTTTGCTAAAATTAATAATTTAGAAAATAATGAAGAAAATAACCAACTAAATACCAATAATTATATTTATATGGAAATTGTTTTTTCTAAGCATGCACGGTAAGAGATTATGTCTATTAAATTATTTCATACATATAATACGTTTAATTTAGAAAAATCAAAATAAATAATAAATGTGCTTGAAGGCCAACTTTGAGGGGTGGACGCACCCCCTAAAACACAACTTATCGCTATGAAATTTTTTTGTATTTTTTTACATAAAACAAAACCGAATTGGGGGGAGAGAAAATAAGAAATAAAAAAAAATAACGGCCACTCTAGTGAACGTGAATGGCACTTGGCACATAATTCGATAAAGATTATAGGTGCAAAGTTGAAAGTTTGACAGAGAAAGTCATTAAGAAACAGAAACATAATAAATGTTGTAGGGGAAAGAATGAAGACTCGCCATGAATGAAATTTCTTTTATCGCATGCACGTATATGCGATCGCTTAATAATCTCGATATATGTAAATCGAGAAAAGTAATAAGCGACGTGGAAACCGTTTTTCCATACAATTTTCATTTTTGTATGTACATAATATTTTGTATTATGTACATACATATATCGTATTCCAATTTAATTTGCTTTTCAAAACGTCAAATACAATACTAAAACATGGAAGGTAAATTACTAAATAGTTTGACGTTTTATATTTGCAATAATTGTTAACGAAAATTTGTTTAAAATTATTGCAACATATGTTGCTATAACACCTGCAATGAACGGGGGCTCAAAGAGTCGGAATTGAAGAACTACAATTATATTTTACTATTTTAAAGAGCTTTAGCAGGAAGAGGGTGTCCGTACATAGATTTTTCTCGCTTTAACACTCCGTTAAACAAAGATCTCGTACTTTCATAATCTTTTTGTTATTACGTCATAATTTTACGTTCATATTTTTTGTTATTACGTCAGACACTGAATTCTTCCTCTCTGATTCTGGTTTCATTTTTGCAAACAAAAGCTCTGTTGTGAGTTTAACCAAATTTAGCGTGCATTCCCAACAATATCATGTGTTCAACCTTTTTCGCCATGACATTAGCATTATTGTAAACTACCGAAAAAATTCGTTAAGATCAGCCCAATATTTTGTGGAAATATTTGAAACGTTTCGGAGCTGTTTGTGAGAAGTTACTTAATTATGAAAACGAAAATGAGGTAATGATGGTTCCCCGATCCGAGTTCCCAAAGAAGTTATCGAAATTGTTTTTTTTTATAGTTATGAATACCTACAACCATGTACAAAGTTTTACATATAAATATCTCTCATTTACTATAACAACGTCACAACTCGAAAAAACTCGTTCTTCAGAAAACGAACTTAAAGTTTTTAATTTACGTAAACATCAATGGAAAATTAAAAAGTATTGTCCCCTCAAGAGGTGAATAAACATGATATTTGTCTAAATTTTTTACACAAGATAAAGAACGATACGGAGAATAATTTCATTCTTATTTCAAAAACACGTTTTCGAATTATGACTCTTTTGCAGTAAATGAACAGTATGTATAATTATTTTTAATTTTATAGGTATTTGTGTTTAAATTTTAATGCACAGAAAAATTTATTTTTTTAATATTTCTTTTTAAATAATTTTCTGCAGTCTTTAATTTTCAGACTGCTTAACAAACTTTTGCCGTCTCTTTGTTTCGCTTATAGGCACACAACTACATAAAAAATTTAGTTCCAATTTTTAAAAATTCAAATGAGCCTTTTATCATTTAACTTCTTTCTTTTGTCGATTTATTTTTAACACATAATAAAATTCCCATAGATTTTTTTCTTTAAACAAGTTAAGTTTATTTGAGACTTCAAATTTATTCAAACAAATCACTAAAAATTATAAATAACTTTCGTAAGAATAGTTAGTTAACTTATAAAATTTCGTCTTGACTTATTATTAAAAACACCTTTTTGAAAACCGTTTCTTTATGATTAATAGTTCAATAGAAATTTGCATGTATTGAGGAAATTTTGTATATTTAATAAACTATTAAAAAACTATTTTGCACATTTTTTGTATATTTTATTTTTTTGTTTTGCACGATAATAATTCGAATTTATTCACGTTTTTTATTGTAGAAATTTTTATTTTATTTCAAAAGCTGTTGCTAACGACAGCAGTTGTTACACGTTTGAATTGAAGCACTTTTATTTCATTTCATTTACTTCTGCATTTAAGGGTGGGCAGTGATTTTCCCAAAAAATACGTTTTAAGGGTGGAATTGGAAGATGGTATTATTTTTTCATTAACTTCACAACTATAAATAACAAACGCACACAAATTATTCAAATTTCAACCCAACGACTCTGTTACGAAAGTACAAATTGCACTTCATGATGAAATTTCGCAAAAATTTCCATTGGGGTTTTTAATTATTCTGCAAACAGTTCTCTTAGTAACCGTTATTTTGTAAATTCTGAGAGTTTTTTGTGTCATACATTTCTGATTCTCCTTCTACGCAAAAGAGACAGAGAATAAAAAGGGAAAAAACTCACCACTATTTGTTGTTGTTGTTGCTCCATTATTTGATGATGATAATGATGTTGGTAGTAATGATGATGGATTTGCAGCTAATGACGTTGTATTGCTAGTTGTTGCTGAAGCTGCAGTTGATATTTGTGCTACTGCTAAGGCTGTTGACGCCGAGTTATTACAACTAGAGGAGGAGGACTGATGATGTTGCTGGTGGTATTGTTGTTGTTGTGTCGCTGTTACTGCTGATGGTGGTGGTGGCGTTGCCATATGAGGACTACTTTTGATTAACCAATTTGCCAAATGACGTTGACGTTCAAACTCAATATTTGTGCGCTGCATTTCAGCCAATTTTAATGAATCCGTCATAATATTTTCACATTTACAATGTTAAACAATAAATTTAATTACAATTACAATTTTTTTTAAACTTCAATAATTTATTTTTTAATGAGATCACAGTTTTATTTCTTAAACGTAAAATAAATCTTTATATATTCTACTCGTCGTACAACATGTAGTATGTACTATGTATTATTAAGCAAAACGCAGTTAAATTAGTAATTTTATGCCTCTTACAAATTTTCTTAGTTTTGTTTAAAAAATTGCCTTTTCGTGTAAACAACATTTGCGTAATTTTTTCTTATACACAATTTTTTTTATTAATTTCCAGTTGTATATTTTTTATTTCTTTTTATGTACTTTTCGTTAATTTTATTGTAGACGGAACTACAATGTCGGCGTGTTCACAACGCGCGAGTTTCTTAAACTGTAATGAGTTGAATATCAGGTTTACTTTGCTTGTTCAGCTATTAACTGCCAACATTTTCTTAACTGTATGGTGTATAGAGAGCGTGTATGTATGAAATCTGACAGTGGGAGCGCAGCTCTACTGAGTGAGAGTGGAAATAATGTAGTGCCAGCACGTTTTTGAGAGCTAAAAATAAATAAACAAAGTAAAGACAACTTTTTTTTATTATCAAAGAGTAAATAGAAAATTTGTATGTGTGTAAGATATAAAATATATGAGTGTGTGTATAATTTGTAGAGAGAGTTGCCAGTGGAAAGGGTATTTTATTACGAAACAGGTATATAATTAGAGATTTTTTAATATCAACCTAGAAACTATTTTTTTTTCAAATGTACACATGTATCTCATATTTATAATAAGTTTTGGATTGTTAATTTGGAGATAAATAAAAAAAATTATGTTTTTTGTATGGTTATGTACAAAAAAATCACTCGGGCAATTCTTTATTAATTATATCCGGGCTTATTCTTAAAAAAAATAAAAATTCACGAAATAACCAAACACACATTTTGAATTTATCGATAATTAATTGGTTGAAAAACAAATTTATAGTCGCAACTTTATGCTAAAGTCATACTAGCGCACATTTCTTAATTTTTGTGCATGTGTAGTATGTAAAAATAAAAATTTTTCCCAAATTAAAAATAATTCAAAATTATTAAAAAAATATTGGAACCAGTTGAACTTGTAGGCCATCCCATGAGCTCACTATTTCAAACTCGAAAATGTAAGATTTTTTTGAGTTATTAACACAAAATACATGTTGGAAACTCTACAACAATGATAACTATCGAATCACTCAGCCGATTTAGAGCGTCTTTGCAAGGCTAATCGCAATTTTTTTAGGTCCAAGTATAAGAAATCGGTTGGAACATAATTTTCGTAGGAATTAATGAAATAAAACATTATCAAAATTTTTCTTCGACAGATTATTCAATATTAGTACAATTCTAATCTATTTTTTTTAGATTCATACCTAATTTGATTTTGGATTCGATTGGTATAGGAATTTAGAATGAAAAAACTTTTTGAAAATTCCCAAAAATTTCTGGGTCAAATGAGTACGTAGAGTATTCGATTGTTTAACCGTTAATCGTTTGGAAGCCTTTGAGAAAGCAAAACAGGACTCAAATGCTATAATGAAAGATTTTATTTATTCGGAGAAAACCAGAGAAATTACTTGAAAACTGCACATTCTTTATTACGGATTGCTTTCGATTTCTCCAACAACTTCGATAAGTGAAATAATTTTTTCGAAATAAAATTCAATTAAAACTTAAGCAAATATATTTTTTTAATTTAGTAGTAGTAGTTTCATTTAGGGCGAAGGGGCTAGCAGCCAGACCTTTTTCTCTATATACATTTTCTGTAAATTAAATTTGCATTAAATAAATATTAATAATTAAACAAAAACTTTCGATTAATTGAATCTCAATTAATTGAATAGCCTGGTGGTCTCTCAATTATTTATGAACAAAATTAGCGTGAAATTCTGACAAGATTTACACTTTATTTTAATGAAAATAGTTCCATTCTATTAATAAATTCAATCCGCAATAATATACAGTGTAAATTTGATAATCCGGAGTCCACTAATCCGGAATATTCGGTAAGCCGGACAGAATTTTGCAGCTCATTGCGTATTCTATAATCCGGATTGATTCCAACTCTATAGTTCGGATTGAATAACACCCGTTATTTATTTTTTTATTCAAATCACAGCATGCTTTTAAAAATACAGTTAGAATATTGTGATATGAGTATGTCTTGGAACGTATTTTTTTACTTTATCTGAACTGTACAAATTGATATTTATGTTTGTATGTTTAATTTTGCTATGAATAATTAAAATTTTTAATTAATACATACATGCGTAGTAATCCGGATAATTCGCTACTCCGGATTGGGGTCTGCAATCAATTATCCGGATTATCGAATTTTTACTCTACATACGTATTTCGAAAGAAGTCAAGCTGTTTGCAGTTCTTATAGAATTTTTGTTGCAAATAAATATTTATAGCAACAATATTATGTGATTTTGGAACGTTTTGACTCAACTGAGAATACAGAACAGGGTGGAATAAAAGTCAAGACACGTTAAATAGTTGGGATCCATAAGAAAAATATTAAACTTTTCATTGGTGGTTCGTGTAAGATTTGTCAGAGGGACACGTAAATACAGGAAACGTCTTCGAAGTTTATTAAATAATTATTTATTTAAAACCTTAAGTTTTTAAATAGATTCTTATAAAGTAATTTTAGGTATAAATTGCTGAGATTTCAACTCCAATAACAAGGAATTTCATTGTACAACGATCTGGCATCCCTGATTTTATTTAAATACTTTACTGGAACCTTAAGATAGCAACAAATATTAACAAACGTTATTGACCTGCCGCACTTTTGTATGTTTCCAACCCAACTACCGCGACCACCTCCGCCCCCGCCAACCAAAAAATATCTCTATAAACAAGTCTTTGGTTTCATAATGAATATGAGTATAACTGTATGCATGTTTGTATGTACATACATATGTATGTATATATGTTATTAATGAATTATGTGTGTGTTTGTGTGTGTAATTTTTGCTCGCGTAAATCCAAGTGAATTAAACAACATTAGATTGGAGTAAGCAAAGTTGCGTTAAAGTTGTTTGATTATAGAGGGGCTAGAAGGGAAATTGAATTTTATATTTTGATTACTTATGGGTTTGTCTGAAAGTGTGTATTTGTTTCAGAGATAGATGATGGTTTTGTTAAGGTTCACTGCTTTTGCTTGTCAGACTAGTCGTCATTTAGTAGTTTTTAGTTCAGCTGTGGTAGTTGCTGTGCAGTATCGTGTAATAAATGTGTGGATATATCTACTAACTATCTGTCTATCTAGCAGCCTAAATGAATAACTTGACTCTACGCTCATTCTTTAGGTTTGCTTACTAGCAGCGAGCTCGTTATGTTTGTCCACACGTTTGACTCTGTTTCAGCCTTTACGTTCGTCTGGCTGTATTTATTGTTGGCAATAGTGCGATAATCATAATCATCAAGCTTTTTTTTTCAAGTCGTGTTTTTAGTTTTCGCTTCGTTATAGTTTGGTTAAGTTTTACCAGCGTTGCCAGATTATTAATTTTAACCGAATAATTGACATAAATTGTTCGATTAATCATTAATAGATATATGCAATTTTTAATTATTCGATCAAATAACAAATACAGTTTTTTCCATTGATCGAACAACGATTAATCGACTGTATACTGTAATGTCCAATGAATGTTTTTCATAATTAACATGAATCGAATGTGACATTTTTTCAAAACATTTTCATTCGGGCTAAAAGCATTGTAATAAATAATATGAACTGGAAAGAACGTTTGTTTTTAAAAAATGTTTTAGAAATTCTGAGTATCGAATCTCCTATTAAAGACTAATATCTAATAATAATATTCATAGGTAAGCCGGTAGCCTTAGTTGCTAGTGCTTTAGCTTTAAGATTTATTGTAATTTTAATTATGTAGGTAACATAAATATCTAAATAAATAAAAATAAAAAAATATTCATAGGTACTTTAAAGCTGGATTGGGTGATATGGGTGACTCCAGCTTAACTTTACTTAAAAAACAGAAATGGTCGAATTTCTCGAGAAAAAGTGTTACTGTTTTCTTCAAACAACTTTAATTTTTTAACTCATGAGTTCACAAATAAAAGCGTGTATACATACATACTGTTTATAAAATAAAGTATATACATACCTACGAGCACATAGGTATGTATATACTCTTTTATTAATGAACATTAATGAAATCTCTTCATGCAGTTCATGTTAAAATATTTTTCTGTGTAGGTACTAGTGATATAACGAATATAAAATTTTAAGTATTCGCGAATACAAATAGGTATTCATTTTCAATTTAGTACTCCCAAAATATTCGCCAGAATTTGGCGAATACGAATATCAAAAATGTGCAAACATTCGCGAATACGAATATGAGTATTCGTGAATTACTGATTTTGTTTTAGAAGCTTCTGGTAACGCTTTATTTTTACTGAGTTCAGGTTTATGTGCTCGTGTGGATTTGTGTTTCTTTCTCTAGTATCTGATGAGGCAAGGTTGTTATAAAAATTTTTAAAGAAGATTGTGTTTACTGTTAGTACAAGCATTTGGAGTTGACTACAAGCATGTGAATCACAATCCAAAGTAAAATAAGCAACAAATTTACAACTTAATGCTGTTTTTCAGTTAATACATGGGTACATATTTACATACATCAAACATGCATTGTATGTACATATGTATGTGTTATTAACCCCGATAGAACTTTGCTGGCAACACTGCTTTGTTTGACAACCTACATTCATACATATTTGACAGCGGACAGTTACTTTGTGGTTAGTTTGGTTTGCCATTTTACAATGAATAGATTCACGCTAGGTCAAGTTTGAAATACATATGTATTGTTGTAATCTCAAACATATTGACAAAATTTACCAAGATCATGCGATTTGACCCCACTAGACTATTTTTTGTGGGGATACGTGAAGTATCTCTTGTATAAGGCCAAGCCAGCCACAGTTCCAGTCCTGGAAGACAACTTTACAGCCGCCATTGGTGAGCTATCGGCCGACATGCTGGAAAAAGTATGCCATAATATCACCTTACGGATGGACCACCTACGGCGTAGCCGATGGCAACAGGCTTAATCTAAGGCATGTATTTTTTAATTTGAGCTAAATCGAACAAATCTAAAATTCAATTTACCTAGAATTAGTTTGTGAAATCGAAAATTTTACGCTCAATTCGCGGAAAACGTTTTCAGAATATTGTTTCAAATATTTTGAATTGTATCCTAAAAGTTTTTATTTTTTAAAATTAACTCTTTTGTGCCATGTGGGTACAAATTAAAATTTTTTCACAAAATAGGTAGGTAGGTATGTATTTCTTCTTAAAATAAAAATTTAAAAAATAAAATACTTAAATCTTGTATCTGAGTTGATCTATTTTATATCAAAATACATACATATGTACATACCTATATATATATATGTATATATATTTGTATGTATATATTTTATCAACAATTTAAAAACGTGTACCTAAGAACAAATCAGTCAACTCTGTTATCTTGTAAATATTACAGCTGATATCAAATATAGCGAAACAATCTACCTATTATAAAAAATACTTCTAGTGTTTATACACATAAAGTACTTTTTATTTATTTTTGAGTTTATGTACTTCAATTTATTCACTTCACTGAGTAAATAGTTTTACGAGTATTGAAACGTTGTTAACGGTTTTTAAATAATAAAAAAAAATTCAATTTATTTAATCATTATAAAGTATCTACCACATGCACAACACATTGGTGGCATTATTACCTTTTGTCATAAATATTTTTATATTTACTCGTAATTGTATGTCTGTGATAAACGTGTGTGTAGGTTTCTCCTTAAATATGTGTTTTGTAATATGTACGTGCTGTAAAAGGGAGTTAAAAAAGAGGTGTGTTTTGTAGGGTAATTTATAAATCAAATTATTTATTCATTAAATATTAAAATTGTATTGTCACTCCGTGCTACCACCTTGAATAGTACACCCAAAACCTCCAGAATGAAACCACTACCTCTACGTAATTCGATAGGGTGCAATTTCAGTTTTTATGGACGACTTTAAAATGAACGCTGGTAATAGATCGCGCGTATTCCCGCAAGATCTTGATCTTTCGATCTAAGGTTGCCCGATACCAGTATTGCGGTATAAACGAAGATTTATGCATTAACTGAAGCTGCGAAAATAATAGAGAGGCTTATCTCAGAGACCTAGTATTGGTCGCAATTTATGTAGATAGTGTGATCACAATCAGGGTCTTGAACTCGAAGTTGATGAAGCCGTAGTGTATGCTGGCATAAATTTAATCTGTGGCACTCATGTTAGGATAAAATTGGTTCCATGAATCTATTCAGAAAAACGCAATGTCTAAAGAGCAAGAGCATGCTCAACTTTGCACATAGAAGACTCACAAAGAGGTGTCTATATTCCTTCACCTAGCTGCGTTGTGGAATGAACTTATGTAATGGGCATTTAGGAAGAACGCAATGAGCTGGTTCCGCATTACCAATTGCATAATACTCGTACCTATTTAGGTTTCTTTGATACTCATCTCACGGAAATTATTTTTAAATATTTACAAAAGACATGGTTTCGTTTGCCATGAAAAGTTGACTGTTTGTCTGTCAAACATACATCTGATTACCGTTTTTTTGACTGTGTGAACTCAACATCTGCGATTGCAAAACAAAATTTATACCTTCCAAAATTAACACTTTATAGAGCAACACCCTGCTCTTGTATACTTAGTTACTCATTTGTATTCTTAAACCCAACCTTTTGTATTTATTTGAACGAGTATCTAAAGAAATTTATCATTGAAGGTCATTTAGATCATATCGTTCTTTTATATTCACTCATGTCTATATGACTGACTGACTACAAATTAAAAAAAAATTATTTCTATGTAATATATTTTTTTTTAGCAATTGCTGTTATATTCTGATTTTTTTCTAATATAATCTTAATTTTTTTAAGGTGTAATTGTTGTTGTTGTTGTTCGTAATGTATTTGTTGCTTCGTTTGCTGGTTGTTGTTGTTGGTAAGTGTTGCGAGGTGTGTTTTTAACACTTTTTTGACTGACAATTGACTTGATTTTATGACTGGATTTTATGTGCCGTCCGGCACAAAAGATTTAAAAATACATACATACATGCATACATATTTTGAGTTGAACATATTGATTTGACTTCTTACTAAAATGTATTTGTTTTAAAAGACTTTAATATTTTTGAAAACTTTTAATTTCATTGTTGAAATAATTATAATTACCATAAATGCTAACTAACGCATGAATCAGTTAATTTAAATATTTATTTATTTATATGTATTTTTTTTCGTTCACTTTGTTTTATTTATTTTAAATGACTCATGTACATTGTACAATGAACATATAAAGATGTTATTTCGTTTATTGTATTTTATTTTTCTTTTGCTGTTTTATTTTATTGACAGACCACATAAAATCGTGTTAGCTTTGAACAATATATAAATCTTAAAATGATTGCAAGAATATAAAACCACCCATTATATTAAAAATTGTTTAATGATAAACGTCTTTTTAGTTGTGGTTTTAAATATTCAAGTGCATTTTTGATGAAGCTTCTATGTAGACGACTTTGACTCTTGGCAGCTGAAGACTATAAAACACTTTTGTGACATTAACCACAAGACATTTCTATACTTCATAGTAATTTACAAAACAACAAATTTCCTTAGATAATAAAACTTTAAAGGAATTGTGGTTACGGCAAGATTTTTTTTAAACCATATAAAATTAAATTGTAAAATTAATTACTTTATTGATTGAGTCATTTAATTGCTTGAAAATATGTGTGTAATTTTTTTCTTTTTTTTACAAAAATGTTTACATTTGCTAATAAAAAACCATAAAAATGTCAAGTTAATCTATTTTTAAATACGTTTTAGCTGAAAGTTATTCAATAAGGCTTGACTTCATTCATTAAAACTATTAATAGGAATTATGTTTATTAAAAAGGAAATGCAGGAAAATCCAAATTATTTTGATAACTTTAGAGCAAAACGGAATTATGGCGGGGTGTAATTGTTGCATACGTTACCGAGTGGATTAGATTGAGGTTTTCTAGTTTGGTGTTATGACATTCGCCGTCGAATAAGGTAAACAAATGTAAACATATTGTTCGATAGTGAATGCTATTTTCTCAAATTAACACATGCTCGATCGAATCAATTTGTTATCGAAAGTGACGATTATACCCCTGCTGCTTTCGGAGGCCGCAGCACCATCTTCTGACTGTATTAATAAATATTAAACGTGTTCAGTTTTAGATTTATGGTAGTTTTTCCATTTCTTGACAATATTAAGATATTTATTGATAGATTTAGACTTCTAGTGAACCAAAAAGAAAACTTTAAAAATATATTGGCTTCAGTATTTTTATCCAAAATTCGAATACATACATAAATAGCGCCACATAAAAAAACTGATAAAATTTAATATTTCTAATTTGTTAACTGTAAATATTTAAAGTGTTAATTGTGCATTTTTATAACATTAATAAAATTTGCACTCAAGTGTTCAACAGATTCCACTTTTTTAATAAGACATTTTTTAAAAAGTTATTAATACGAAAATTAACATTTTTTCAATACGATATCCACTTTTAAATTCTATATTTATATATTATATATATTTTTTAAATTAGTTGACAATTCGAATTGTTTTTCTGCTGTATAAAATAAGTACATATTTTGAAGGTTGTTTCTTGATTTATGACCACTGATTTTTTATGTCCTCTAATTTAATTCCAGCAGATAAATAACAACCGCTTATTCGAATTGATATTTTCTTTGCAATAGACGTGCTGTTAGTCTTTGGTAATTAAATTAGGATACTTCAAACAAAATGTTCTAATTAGCATTCGTCTGGCTTAAAGACCGTGTTATAAAATTAGTGCTCAAATAAAGAAGTTTTTATTTGTTTTTCAAATTCAATTTCTTTCCGTCTTAATGAGAGAGGTGTTAGTGTACTTTCTATATATTATGACGAGAGTGCATATCTTAATTAAATGTGTTTTATTTGAATAAATCTTATTGTTTCGAGAGTATTAAATAAAAAAGAATTTTAATGTGTTTTTGTAGTTAATTCATGACGTCTTATCACACAGACGTGAATAATTTTTTAAAGAAAAAAAAAAACGTGCTACTTTCAAAGCATTCTAAATCTATTGAGTTCCAAAGAAGAAAGCAAAGGTTTGGAAAGATGGTGTATTGGAAGATTCTCTTCATTTATCTGAGTTCTCGTCTGATTTTAATTTATAAAAAAATTAAAAAGTTATAGTTATTGAAATGCGGAATAGATTTTATTTTCAGCTGAGGTCGTACGAAATATTAAAAAGTGCATATCAGATCCGATATTTGAATTTTAACAATTAAAATTAGATGCAAATTTACGCAGTATAAAAATAGCTTTACACTTTAATGTAGTGAAGGCTGGAGCTCTCATTTAGTTAAAACTAAAAAGCTTTATTTGCAATATATGCAATTGTGAAATTTTCCATATTGTACAATAATATCGTCAATGTGCATGTCATATTAGAAGGTGGCACAATATATTGAAAATCCACAGACTTGTTTTATACTGCATGACCAAGGAAAAGTGCGATATACTGTGTAATGTTATGTTTACTTTCTTGTAGTGAGAAATGTTGCAAAACGATGACAATATGAACAATAAGATATTCAATATTATGTGTCGAAATCACAATCTAAAGCTTAGTACTCTGTTTGAATTTGCTAAAAATGTTGAGCAACATTGATTATTTCGTTTGAAAATTTTGACAACTGATCAGTGGTGACAATACCACTATTTATAACAAATTTATCGGTTTTATTGCCTTGAAATGAACAACATTGTTTTTTTTTATAAAAACAAAAGAAATGTGTTTATTAAAAAAACTTCAAACAAATGGACAACAAAGTAATTTTAGGAGTTTGTACTGCAATGTATCAATTAATACATCTCGCAGCTGCTGCGGAGGAGCTCATTGAATACACACATTCTGCAAAAAGCACTCACCTTCATTTTATATTATATTTACATTATTTTCCATTATTTTAATTATTTCTGGGCAGCGAAGTTAAAATTAAAACCACAACGCCCAGAAATATCTGATCATCTGTTGTTTGCAATTCCGCACGAAATATATGGTGCCTACATTATTTCGCAGTTGAAAAATATGTTGCCAGAAACATGTTGTGGTTGAAAAAAAATGCTGCCAGAAACATTTCGTATGTTTTCACAAGATGAACATAGTATAACTTCGGCCATATTATTTTGCAATTATTTCGCATGCATTTTTTTTATATGGACTTTTGACAGCAGTTCGCACGAAATGATGAACAGAGTACCCTGCTTAATGTATGAGTTGTAAGTTGTGCAAATGTTGTTGGTAAGTTCAACATAAACATGTTCCTAAGCAAAGCTACAATGCACTTTTAAAATTTAGTGTTAATATTTTTTCTGCAAGTCGCATCTCTGAAATTTGATAGCTGTGACAACGTTTATTCCGATTATTAAAAATGGAGCACTTTACGAAAGAATAAGGCGTTATAATTGTCAAACCTTATTAAAAAAAGTCATTGGAAATTTTTCGAAAAAATTCATCGTCTCGGATGAAGCGTATCTCCATCTGAAAGTCTTCCTGAATTCACAAAATTTTTGAATTTGGGGGCTCAGGAAATCCTTCTGAAATCTATGAGAAATAAATGCACTCACAACGAGCAAATGCTTGGTGCGGAATTTGGTCAGGTGGTGTGATTGTGCCTTACTTTTTTGAAGATGAGGCTGAAATTGCTGTGACTGTTACAGGCAAATGATAACGGAGTTCTTGTGGCCTCAACTGGACGGCATGGATCTGGACGACAAATGGATGCAGCAAGGCGGCGCCGCTTACCTCACCGCGCATATAACAATCGATTTATTGAAGCCACGATTTCAAGAAGAGATTATCTCAAGAAATTCTAATGTCAACTGGCCACCAAGCTCATGCGATTTAACGTCGTGTGATATTTTTCTTTGCGGTGTTGTGAAATCATGCGAATAAGACAGAAACAATTCCTGAGCTCAAATCCGAGATCCAAAGCGTCATCCGTGGTATACAGCCACATCTCTGTAAAATTGTCATTAAAAATTTTATGAAAAAATCATGACGTGGCATTAGAGCCGTAGAGGACACTTGATGGATGTTTTATTCCATGTTTAATCGGAATATGTCTTCTTTAAGATCCAATAAAAAAATCACGACTATCTCAAACATTTTTATATGAATTATATAAATTACAAACAACATTGATACACCATTGATACATATAACTCATACAATAGATTGTGAATTGAACAGTTGTTTAATGTATGGGCCGCTTAAGTATTCTAGTTCAAACGGACAGACAGGTGGTAATTCCTACACGACTACAACTGGTGTTTTTTTCGCCGATACATAATTGGTGACGACACGTATAAAACTACAAAAGTAAAGCAAATAAATCTTACCATGCGCTCTCAAACCGAAAAGTGCAAAAAGATAGTGAAGTCAACATGTCACATTACATGTCAAGTGTTAGTTTCCTTCAACTTTATGATAATCCTTCCTTCTCATGTTAAATTATTATTTAATTAACATTAATCATACGACTAGCAAAGCTGAAGCAACTTTGTTGCTTGCTTATCAGCAACAATTTTGTATACATACTTTATTATTACTTCTTTTGTGCATTCATATCGAATTTATTGAAGTAGTAATCACATACTTGTTTCAAATTTCATTCATGCTAAATAATTTTAATTATACACATACTGCAGTTGCCAGGTTGTATTTCTTTTAATTATACATTTTTATACATGTTTGATAGAATGTATTGTTTAGCAAATGAAATTGTATTCGCAGTTCTATTGTATGTATGCGCAAAACGTCACGTTTTAATTTACTATTAGTAGAATTTCGTTTAGAATTTCATTTCCCCCCATTCTCTTCTGTTGCCCAGTTGCTTTTGTAGGGGGCATAAGTGCAGTTTTTCGTAGCTTTTTTTTTCTTTATGAATATCTGTTAAAAGTATAGATAAGGATTTTCTGCTTTTTTATTTCCTTTTCAATTTTTCTTTTGATTTTAGCATTTTAAAGATGAGGGAAAAAAGCACAGCATGCTGGTTGTAATTAAGATTAGAATTCAAGCAAATGGAGATGATGTTGGTGAAAAAAATTGATAAAATTTCAATTATTTAAATAAGACAATAAGGTGTAATGCAGTAAAAGTATGAAGTAAAATAAAGATAAGTAAATAAATATACTTCACGGGTAAAGTAGAGAAAATTTAGGCAAAAACTTATTAGAAATCTACTTGACAAAATTAGTTACGTATAAAGAAAAGAATACATATTCTTATCTAAGGTTGCTACAGAATTCTATCCGAATTTCAAGCAAACAGAATGTTTTATGTTATTTTTTATTTATTACAGGGATGCTAAAATAATAAGTAGAGATTTTTTTATTCCATAAATTGAGGCAAAAATTAACGGTCAGACATTTTTTTAGGTCACGAAATTTTTGACATTTCCGTTTTATATGCTTTGTAATTAATTTTTTATTCTTTTGCTCGTTGTTTTTTTAGAAAATAAGTTAGTTTGTGTGAATGCAAAAAATTTTTCTATACAATTTTACATGATTATTTTTCGGTGTAGCAATAAAAGCGAACATTTAAACCTGAAATTCAGGCAATTGTCAGTACCAGCCTTAAAGCAGTGACTTTATTTGACTGTTATTTAAAAATTATAACTACAGGTTGGGCCATAAATCACAGAGCATTGTACTTTTGAAATATGTACATTTTGTATATAAAATTAATAATTTTTTTTTAATTTATTAATCGAGATTGCCTCGATATCATCTTTCAAAAATTTTCAAAAACTTTTGTTTGTTGAAATGAAATGCAAATACAACAATACAACCCTCAACAAACAGTAGTTTTTGAAAATTAATAATTTTAATTACAAAGATAGTTTTAATCATGTAGAGCTTAAAAAGAATTAATCTTTATACATACTTTAGCCTCTTCGCAAGCTGCTGGACTTTGCTGTACCTGGTTAATAACTGAAGCAAAAACTGATTGATCAATCGCAATAATTTCATTTATTATGTTGTCTTTGAGTTGTTCCAGTCCTTGTGTCTTATTTCTGTATACACGATCTTAGAAATATCCCCACTTTCAAATATCCCCACAAAAAGAAATCTAGTGGTGTTAAGTCGGCTCATTATTATTTTTTTCAGCATCATCCGTTAATAATTCAGTAAATTTTTCACAAAATCTTAAGCGTGTTGGTTGCATTTTATTGCGGCAGAATTTCATGTACAGTTGTTGGAAAACTAGAAAAAATAGCATAACACACCCCGAATTGTTGAACCCAAAAGGAATTTGTTTGTAAATGATGCTGGTCGGAACGTTAAAAGGCCTAAGGGTGTTTCCAAGAAGTTAACGACTCCAAACATTGGTAAGACTGCTTTTCCACAGGCAAAGTTTACTTTGACAAAGTCTTTTCAATTTTCTTTTAAACTTTGTTTAACTTTTCCACACGAAACATTTACTTTGAAAAATTTTGTGTTCTTTTGTTGGATGAACATGCAACCAAATACAAGTATTTGTAAACGACGACCGGGAAGAGAAAGCAATTTCGCGAGTACAACAAAGTCTGTACTCACATCCATTTCTCTCTCCCTTGTCACCAACAAGCTTTCCAACTTCCCAAAATAAACTTTGCCAGTGTACCAGGGGTATAAGTGGTTGGTTTCGAGAAAATAAAGTACGTGTTAGGAAATGGGCAAGTCAAACATCCGACCTCAAACCCATAGAAAATCTTTAAGAGCGAAGCTGGGCAAAGAAAATATTCAAAACGAGAAGGATTTTGTGATAAAAAGTTTAGGAAATATGATTGGGCGCTGCTTTTGAAACCTGTCATACTTCTACATCTATGCCGAACAGAATGAACAAAGTTATTAAAAATAATGGTGGGCATAGTGTTGTCTACTGATGCCGCAATACTTTTATGTGGTCTTCCAAAAGAAAATTCTTTTATACGAATTCTTTTTCGCAGTATCTATTTTATTGGCCAAGTCAATGTCGTATTTTTGTTTAAATTTGTTGTTCCTTATATTAAATTTGTAAACTTTTAATTGTTATTTCCATTTATTTTTACGTCTGCAATTTTCTGCTGCAATAAAAAGTAATCAAAAATAATTTTTTGCTTGCATTCAATCGAAAAACGTGCGTTTTTTGGTAATTATGCAAATGGTACCTATTTTATTGGCCACAATTGTATGCGTTTCTCTGCATTTTTGCATAAACATTTTCCATTTTAATATTTACTTCCTACTAAGGCGTATGATTAATATCAATTAAATACAAATTAAGAAAAACTTAAATATTTTCCTATTCATCATTTAATTTGACAAAAAAAAAGAAATAAATAAAAACAATAATTAACATTTATAGTTCAATAAAAAAAATTTAATTATTTAAAAATATTTCGTAAGTTTCCTGCAACAAATTCCGTTTATTTCAGAAATGCAAAAAAAGCAAAACTAAATTACATTGTTTTAATTTACATATTTCAAAATATTTTATATTCTTGTTTATTTCTAAATTATAAATACACAAATGCTTTATATTTAAGTATTTGTCATTGTTTAAAATTAATTTTTGCCATTTATCTTAAACATTGTTATATATTGATTTACAAGCAAATATTACAAATGTTATTTAAGTTCCTTTTAATTTGTATTTTCCATATAATAAATATTTGTGAGCACATAATTATTAAGAGTATACAAACTAGAAAATCTTTGTTGCAAACAATTGATAAATTATGTATGCAAATTAAAGTTAAATACACAACTTGACGTAAATTATATTTAATTAAAAGTTACAATCAATAAATCATTATTATTAAATAAATAGACATTTTTTTTGAAAAGCAATTACGACCTGGGGATTTATATTAAGATTTTAATATATAATACTACAACACCCAGCAAATTGTTTGCAAAAAATAAAGTTCTCAATGATTTCCGTGCAGTGGAATTGTGACAAACAACTTTCTTTAAACTATTTGAGTTCACGTTCGAATCAAAACTTGTTCCAAACCCATTCAATTTACATTAACATTTTTGCTTTGCCCTGAGGCCAACAGCTAATTGTAATTCAAAATAGCTGTTGAACTCAAGTCCATTCTGGGACACAAGTATTCCCTATTTCCCGCTGTTCTCTAAGCCGAGTGGATTTTAAATCGATTCGAATTTGGTGTTCCGTAAATCGAACTGGTAGTAGGAATTGAGTAGAAATAAGAATTTCAAACGGCAAAAATATTTAAAAACAAGCAAAAATTCGTGGATGCGGAAGAAAAATAAAGAAAAAAAAAATAATTAAAAATATATATTGCTTTATTTAATTCAATTCGCTTTTGATCATATTTATAGTAAATATGAACAATTTTGAATATTTGGAATAATTAATCATCAGAGATGGAATTTCGTACTAACCGGAATTGATTTAACTTGTAAGAAATGAATAAGTTGCACTTTTCGTATTCTAATTTGTTAAAAAATACGGTTAAATAGTTGATATTACTAGTCACTAGTATCCACCGTCAAAAATGGTAAAATCGAACAAAGAACGCTGTTGAGATGGTGTAGCGACCTCGAAATCAGTACTGATCCGTTCTGCTACTCTGATGATTAAATTGTTTCAAATAATAGTACTTTCTTAATAAAATAATGAATTTATCCAAAAACAATTTCTTAAAAATTAAGAAGAAATGGGTAAACTCAGATTTGAACTCAAGCCAAAAATTTCATTTCAATATAACCCTTAAACAGTTCAACAATTACGTATAAATATTAATTATTTCAAAGAATTTCAAAACTTTTTGAAATAAGATAATAAATAATAAATAAGACTAATAAAATAAGACCTGTGGCGAATAATAAATTTAATAAAAACATGTATATTTTTAAAAACAAAGTGCTATTTTTATTAGAAATACTAGAAATAATTTTTCGGTAAAAATGATTATTCCATTTGCTTTCGATCAGGTTTCCTGCTGATTAGGATTAGAGAAACGAAAACTTCAGTTTACAGACCACGTGGGATTATTATGAAGAGGAAATTCTATTAATTAAATTGTGTTCTAAATTGTGCCTTAACACTGCTTTTATGACTGTAAAGAAAATAAATAAATATTTTAAAAAATATCAATATCATCTTACCGAAATCATAGACAGACAGCCAATAAATAAATTCGCTTTGATAGACAGCGAATGATCTCTCATTGCTCATGTACGTTTTTTTGCTGCTTTTTTTTCATAAGCGAGTGATAAAAAGCAGGCAGTTTTTTTAAAACATTTTATCATGTAAAATTTTTCATTCTAAGATCTAATAACTTTTTTGTCTTGTCTGGTTGATTTACTTTAAGTTACACACACTTTAAATGTATCACGTTTAACTCCATTAGGTTTTTCGTTTGAAATTTTTATAACCTTCAAACTATCTTGACTTTCAATTCATTTAGTTTTATAAACTTGATTTTATATTTAACAGTTAAATAAATCTTTTATTGCACTTTTGCAAAGTTTTCCATTACAAGATTTTAGTATTGCAATAAATTTCGAATGATTTCCTCTTTAAGTTAATTCACAGTAATACTCTTCATCTCTCACACTCTATCTCTCTCTCTTTCTTTCTCCTTAGCGCTATAGCTCCTGCTCTTTTAGTTTGCAGCTTTTATGAATTTGATTGCATACTTTTAGGTGCTTAAAAATTTTTTCAAGTATTATGTTTATGTAGCTGTGGGTTTTAAAATAATTGTCTTTTTATATACTGAAGTTAAAGTGCATATAAATTTATATATACATATTTTTCCTCTCGTCGAGTATGAGTGTGTTTGTCTTGTACATTTCCTAAGAATAATTTTGTGGTTGTGTTATTAACTTAAATGTCCTTTTTCTGGCTTACGTACATTAATTTTGAAAAGGTTTCCTTCGTGTTGCTGCTGACTTCACTATCCTTTCAAGCTTTTAATTTTACTTGAAATAGGCGTAGTTTTATATCTTTAATAATAATTTCCAGCCTTTGTTAAATAACAATAATAAAAGCAACAGCAACAACAAGCAATTTATATTAAAATCATTATTGCGGTCACCTGCTGGCCACGATTGTCACCATCACCACTAAAACGCCGGCCATCTAAGCAGGTATTTTAAGTTTTTACTTACAAATGAAAAAAGTCCAAATTATGCGGTTACATATGCAAAAACACTTATGTGTCTATTTACAAATTTTAGAATAGTCTCGACAGCGAACTATTATAGAAAGGACTTTTTAGTCTGCTTCCTAACACAATTGACTTTTAAACTTCTACAAGACTACAACTCCCAAATGCATGCTACATATGTACATCCAAACACCCAAGCAAACAAGCAAACAAACCAACTCTTTACTTTCCACAAACTTATTTGTTTTCTTTCATAACGTTTCTTTGGTTTTTATGGCCAAATGTCTTTCTGACGTCTTTACTCAATACTCTAACCATAAATAATTGGCCTTTGCATGTGTGTGTGCGTGTGTGTGTGTATGTGGGAGTCGGTGTAGGTGATTGCATTTTAGTTGTAAATGCATACATGTTGTGTCCGTGCAAATGATATTTTGCGGTTTTTGTGGCATTTGAAATTTGATGATGCGGCATAAATTGCAAGTGCGGTTCTTGCTGATAGACATTGAATGATACGCGTACGCAATTGTTGGCTTTCATTTTGTACATTCTCTTTTTATTTATTTATTTATTTATTTCATACATTAGCTATTTGCCATTTCTTGTTCGCCATATAATGCTTTATTCAAGAACATGCAAATAAACATCGACATTAAACTTATTAAGCCCCAAACTTTGTTTGCGGTTTAAACTCGGTAATAATTTATTGAAATGCATTTTAAATTAAACACTTCATGCAAACAGCATGTGGTTGCAAGTTCAGGAGGGCTTTAAATTAATAGGAGAATTAACAAAAGACCAAAGACTCAAAGGCAAGTTAGGGGACATTTTCAAAGTTGACCATAATTTTACAAATGAAAAGGCAGAGAAAACATATTGTGGTGGTTAAGGATTGTCGAATAGGTGTCTTATGTATGTGTATTCTTTTCCCCTCTCGTATCAGCACGAAAAGCCAAAAGAAAAAATAATTTTAAAGTTATATCAGGCAATTCTTTCACTTTCATAATTACAAAATTCTCCACAATAATATTTTTAAGTAAAATATAATTGTATGGAATTTTATGTGATTTACTATATTTCGAACTCTATTTGATTTTTAATTCAGTTATTCCATATTAAGTTACAGTTCGTACCGTTCAGAAGGTTCAAAAAGAAATGAACTTGAGACAACATTTCAAGGAACAAGGGAAAAGTTAATGTCAATTAATTCCAATTTACAGCACCGCTACTGTATGTACTGGAATTCCATAAGTAAAGTTTCTTCAAAACTTGTTTTATTATCGAAATTAAAAGTTTATCAATTTATATGTAGTTTAATTAATGTGCGTGTGTTAAACACATTTAAAAACAATAAAAAACTATTAAATTTATTATTCAAGACAGGTCTCAAAATCTTTTTTTTCAAAGAAAAACTTTTTGATTTTTTTTGAATTCTTTTAAAATAATAAAAAACTGCTACTGAATATTAAAAATTTTCTCGCTCTAGGGATCGATATAAATATATAATAAAATATTCTGAAAGATTAAATGTTGTCTTTAATGCATAGAATTTTTCATTTCCATACGTTTTATTGTTGCCTGGTGTTTTATTTTTTTTTTTTTGGGCATTATATACTTTGAAAGCAAAATTCCTTTTAATATTTTCTCCCAGTTTCACACAAATCAGAAGAAGACTATTTTAAAAAATAAATTTTTAAAGCATTTTATACTTAAATATTTGCCGTCCAACAAAAACCCCTAAATTTGTTTCACAAAAAAATTCCATCTTCATTAAAATTATATTTTTTATGGCTTTTTTTTAATTTCATTTTAATCACCAATAAGATGACTAATTAAATCTATTATAAGATTCCTATGAAACGCTTAATGCCCTCGTCGCTGCAGAAACTGACTTTTAAACACACATAACAAAAAAAAAAAAAACTCCAACAATAAATGCGTCACTATGAAATACAATACGTATTCATAATCAATTCAATATTTCAAGCATAAAAAACCACAGAGGTAAAAAAAAACTTTGAATAAACGTTCCATCTCAAGTTTCTCGGCTTAAATAAACTAAAAAAACGCAATTTAAATACAACGAACGTAACTGGCAAGAATCTACAAAAAAAAAGAGTTTATATAATAAGCATGTCGACAGTAAAGCACTCGCTCAGATACTCATATGTGAGGACAAAGCAAACATTCTAACTTAAAGAAATTTAAGTCTCAAAAATGAAAGTTTTTAAAGTTTTTTCTTTTTTTTTAATTGAAGCATTTTTACAAATTTAAAAACAATCGATTACAACAAATAAAGTTACCTAATTTTTGTTTGTTTTGCCTCATCTAATTTAAACACTTTTCCTAGAAAGACTCAAATTTGTGCGTCACGTACGAGAATAGTTTCAAAATTACCCTTAACCAATGTTGCCTGAATTTCACATCACTAATTAATACATTAATAATTTTCACAAACATGAACATGAATTCAACAATAAAGTTTCTTCAATGCGCCTGATCATAAAGCTGAAAATCTTAAGTTAAGTTAAGCTTTGTACACATTCAGGTATGTGAATGTGTTTAAAAAAATATTGTTAATAATTCTTTCAATTAATTTTCATACATTTCTATTGAAAATTCTGTTATTTGACGTCTTTCTTCAAGTCAACAATTTGTATTTGGCTAAAAAATTATTATCAAAATCGTAGGAAAATCATCACACCATTCTGAAACCGATCGATTTCCAGTATTTTGCAAAGTTTTTGTAAAAAAAATGATGTTCAGTATTCTCTACAGCAATGGCGCCAGGACTGTGGAGAATACTAAATCGGCTTTTAAAGTCTTTTATAAAACGACGAAAAACAAAGAAGAAAATGGTTATCAAATGTGTATTTAAAATTTAACCCGGCACAAGCTTCGATAGCAAAGTAATGAGTTAAAATGCTAATAAGCATATGAAGTACATACTTCTACTTTGACGTTTAAACTCATTACTTTAATATGGCGATGTCATTGAAGGCAATTACTTATTATCTCTGATAACAAACGACGACTTCAAAATGTCAATACTACGAAGTTATTGAATACACAAAACACAATAACAATGAACTGTCTGCTATCAGTATTGAACTCGTGCTTTTGAAGGAATGGCTGTATTTGATGTCAAGTGGTTTACCCACTGGTCTATAGCACAACTATTTTATTATGCGCTAAAACCGTGCTTTCGCCAGATGTTGAACAGCCGATCTTCTTTATGACAAGCACACACTCTACTACTGCGCCACTCAGAGAATAAAATTTACTTGTTTATGTACGAGTAAGCAGTGATATATATTTTGCAAACGGTATGTGGTATATGCGGCACAGTATGTTCTTCTTAACCATTAAGTAGACATCTAATTTTTGTGCCACAAGCTGCCACCTGGGCCTGGCTCAGGTATACATTTAAGGGTTAATAGATGCCATTAATAGGTTTTTATTAACAACATTTCTCTACAATTTGTAACTTTTTGCTAAACCTTTCTTGGTAATGAGTTTTTTTTTTCTCAAATCTGACAGAAAAAAAAATCCCATTTAAAAATATGTATTTAAAATTTTGTTTTCTATGCAATCATGAACGTTTTTTTAAGAATTTAAATCTAACGAAATTATCTTTCTGTTCAGTACAATAATTTCGGATGTTTTTCTTTAGTTGGATCTTTGTTCTCATAAATTCAATATGTTCGCAATAATTTTGCCATTTTAACATGATAATTAAGTAGGTACTCAATTAAAAATAAAGAACATAAAATTCAACTAAATAAATTCTGGGAAAATAATTTTTAAAATTTTCTGAAAATGTAAAAAAATTTAATACTGTGTGCAATAGCAAAAGTAAAACAAATAAATATAGATAAATCTGTAATGAAAAAGGCTCTCAACAGACACACGCTGTGCATTTGACGGGAATCGAACCCATAATCAACAGATTGGTAGTTTAGCACAGACTCACTCACAGCCTGTGAAAAACGTTTATCGAATTCGGAGAAGTTTTTGTGCAGTTTCCTTTGAATGATTTACGATTTCATCCTTTCAGGTCAAATACTTTTCGAACCGCACTTGTAATACGTAACTTTCGTTACATAGAATCAAACAAAAAACTTAAGTTAATAATGATTATGAATACAACGTCTAAATCAAAGCCCCACTTATAACCGTCTGTCTGTCCGCCTAATTCTAACAGAAAGTATTTGACCTAAAAAAAAATAATAAGAAATCTTTATTAATGGTTTTCTATTAATGAATCATCGCTAATGAACGTACAAACAAGTACACTCACACACACACACACACACACACACACACATACACACATTGAAAATAATTTTTATGTTAATTTGCTCGGTGACTGTCTTTTTATATTGCTTGTGATTTTCGTGTTGCTACAAATGATGTTGTTGTTTTTTCGGGAAGAGTTGTTGCTGTTGCCATTGCCGTTGCTGATGTTGTTGCTGACGATGACAAAGATGATGATGATGATGATGATGATGATGATGATGAGCAATCAGTAGCATTTATTGGTATTTAAAAAATGTTTTAAATATTTGTTGATAGATATTTATTTCTTGTTTGTTTCTGCTGTTAATGCTTCTTTTGCTCACTGTTCCACTCATTCCCCTTTTATGAGTAAATAATAAATAAACAAATATTTAAGCAGCTACTGACTGCATAAATTAATTTATAAGCCAAATCAATTTACATAAGACTTTGAAATAATTAACTACACTGCGTTATTAAAAAAAAATTTAATAAAATAAACAAAATCATGAATATTTACTATAATTACGAACTAGTTTTTTACTCCGGCCCAGTAAATCTTTATTTCAAGTTTTTATTCCGAATTATGTAAATGGACTTTTAAGCCAAAGTAATTTATATTATGCTACAGTTCGTAACATAATAGTTATAGATCATTCAGCAGATGACAATATTTAAGGGAATAAGGGAAAAGTTGATTAATTTTAACGTATAAACAAGGCAAAAATAATTTCGGAGGCCGCACCTCCCTCCCGCTCATCGGTGTCCACGCGTATTTCATGTATTTCACCATTTTTTAGTTGGTGCCGGTTGTAGGCAAATCAAAGCTTTATCATGTATAAGAAAAGAATACGAGAATTAGAATTATTCCAACAAATGTATACAAGTAAAAGTAACAAACGGCCTGACAAACGCACCTATACGGCCCCTTTATTATATCGCTGCAATAGAGTTCAACAAATTTTGTATTTAATACTCATTTGTTTGAAATGAAAAACCCCTTAGTGTTATACGAGTGCTATACTTGTTGATAAGCAGTTTTTTCTTTTTGCAAAAAAAATTATAAACAAAAAGCAAACAAACAACGAAAAAAAAGATACGCAAAAATTAATTAATTGCAATTGCTCAAAGTACTCGCTAACTGACTACAAGTACGACAATAAAAAATACATTGGGTGTGTATGGCAAACAATGCAAATGAATAAAGTATTGACGTGTCGTCGTCAATTTATTATCACCTTTGCAAGGTTGCACAATTGTACAAACTGATAGCAAAACCGAAAGCGGCAGTATTCCTAAAAATACTTAATAAATTCTTTCTGTTTGAATTTTTAATTAATTTGTCAACGCTTACTATGCAGCTTTTGTTAAACAATCAATTGCATTTAAGTTTGTAATTTGAGCTCGTTTTTTTCTCTCTCCAGTACTTCAAGTACTTATCCAACTGGCAGCTGTTATATTAAATTTAAGTATTTAAATATCAAATGACTTGTCAGTTAAATTAAGTGTTGAAATAAAATATAACAGAACTTTTTATTTAGACGTTTTTCTTTGCCCAAATAAGTCATTGAAGTTTAATGTAAAAATGGAAGAATTACGTGCCGTAAGCCACACTTATTGTTGTTCTAAATATGGCCCGGTTCTAATATGACATGAATACTAATGAAAATTGAAACGCTTTTGTAATCGCACTTCTCAATAAAAACACGGCTTTGTTCTGAGTTTTAGGCTTAAATTGCTTATAACAAATTTTATTTATTTTTTAATAAAAATATAATTTGAATGAAGTGCGCATGATGCTTTTTTTTGTATCTATCTTTAATTATATAAAGTATTATATTTTTTACATTAAATTGATAGTTGATAACGCCATCATGAATGCTTTTTAAATGCAGCTAAATGCAAATTTTCTACATATTTTGCAGCTGAACAAAACTGCACCCTTTCAATAGAGCTCAATTTTAAAAATTTCTTTTACATTAAATGTGTGTTTCTGGAAGATATGTATGCATGTATGTGTGTACATATGTATACCGATATAGATAATTTCCGCTGCTTGGAATCGGAGGTTCTCCGTGGCGAAAAATCACACAAAATATTTTTCATTCTTCCTTTTTCACGCTTTTGATGCAATTCACAATGCAACAAAGGTTTTCGGCGATGAAAAACCGATCAAGGCAAAATATGAACTAGTAGCTGACTTTATTATGGAGAAAATGCGACTCTCGCTGATTTTCACACAACTAACTGGGCCGGGAAGATGATTGGTATTTAAAATGCAAATACAATTCAAAAAACACTGAACAATGCTCGATAATACAGATATTTTATTTAAAAAAATTAAATACTAATGCCCTGCATAAACACATGCTTAATGTGCTGTTCATAGAACCCAAGCAATTGTATTGAGTGAACAATTTGTATGAAAACCCCTCAGTTCTTCGAGTGGTTTCCATAGATATTTTCTACTCAAGTCGATTGCTTGGATTCTATGAACAGCACGCATGTAAGCCATTTATTTCAGTTAGAATACTTTAACTACAGTAATCTTCTGATAAACATAGATTAGTATACACTACTGGACACATGTTCTTATTGTATTTGTAGGACGAAGGGTATATTTCAAAAAAATTATATTTTCTATATGTACTTTCTCGTGTATACCACATCTTCATTGCAACATTATTGCGGTTAAAGTACTCGAACAGAAACAAAAGACTTAAACAATTGGTTAATTAAAAATGCTTGTGCAGGGCATTAGTAAATACCTTTTTGAAAAAATAACCTTTAAAACGGACATTTTGAGAAGTACTTTTTGCAAAAGTACCTCTTTTTAAGCAAGTAAATTTAGAAAAAAAATACTTTTTAAGTATTTTCTTTAAAAAAAATTATTTTCTAAAGAAATTGTATGATTTAAAAAAGGTCCTTTACACAATTATCTATTAAAAACAAACCCCTTCGTTTAAAAATTTAAAAAACTTTAAAATAAGATTTGCCAAATTGAACAACCAAGAAAGTACGTTTTCTTGCCAGACTCTTCGCTCACGGGAGTGGGAGGGAATTAATATAATTGGGGTTAGGAAAAATTAGTTGGTTAGCATGTATATACTTGCGGTTTATAACTTGAGGTAGTTTAATAATAACAAATCACTTCTTTCTGAATCAACTTAACATTTTATTTAAGCGAATAATTTCTTAACAAGAGATCTTCATTCGTGGCGTTTTCAGAAATGAAGTAAGTAATTAAAATTCAAGTGGTACAAAAAAAAAGAAATCTTTAGCGCAGGAGTAATATGTATATATAAAGTTCGAAAAAGTTTTGTTAGGCTACAGCTTCGTCAAGTGACATGTCAAATAATTCATAAATTCACAGTAGATCAGAGATGGTACTAATTAATTAAAAAAGAAGAAATTTTTAAATCTGTGAAGAAATTCAATAATGTTTGGTCGTTTTTAAACACCCTTTAAAAACAGTACACATAAGAATAAAAGCATATTTTCTAAAAAAATAATCTTTAAGAATAATTACCTTTAAAAAAATATTAAAAAAGGGTTTTGAAGAAAGTACGGTAAAATTTTTTTTTAAAACAAGATCTTGTTGAAAAATATGCTTAACTTAAAAACTTAACTTTTGGAAAAGATCTTTGGAGCATGTGTTCATCTCATCGAGAATTGATCAGGAATATATCTCGAGGAGATAGCGAGACATTCAGTGATTACCCTTAAGTGGGACCCTTGACACAGGGACATACATGGAAACTGTATAAGAATTAAATAAATAAAACTTGAATTTCTCAAAAAATTGTGTGTGTTAAAAAAAGCGATTTTCAGTCAACAACTCATTTGTCATTCATAGAGGTTAAGCAGGTACTGACTTTACTGCAGAATCATTATCGCAATGTTTAAGTATTATTTGCATTGAAATAAAAAAAAACGATTGATTAAATATTGTAAAATATTATGTTTTTGTTTTCTAAAAAAAATAAATAAATAAATTTTATCTGAAATTAATATCTAGGAAAAACAAAATGTATGCACTTCAAACAATATTAACATTTTGACGGAATTTAAGCTTTTTTTCAGATTTCAATTGAAATTAAGTACTTCATAAGCAGATTAATTTCACATAATTGTTTTTTTTTTTTTTAAAATAAACATAAAAAATAAATACAAAAGATTAATTATAATTATTATTTTAGAATACAAAATATATGTTTTAGAAGAAACAAAAATAAAAAATAAATAAAAATATTCATATAGATAGATAGAGAGATGTATATACAGTAAAACCTGTATAATTCAGACACTCGCTAGTCCGAACTATTTAGCAATCTATTGTTGTAAACAGTTGTTTTTTCTTAGCAAAAGTTGTTCACCATTTTTCCGCTAAATAGAACACACATTTGTACAGGCATTGTGTCCCAAATCCACAACATATTATTGATATAAAAGCAAAAAAGATAAAAAGGAAAACATGGTCCTCAAATTTCTATGAGCCTCAGTTATGTGAGTTCAAAATATTTAAATAATTGGCAATTAAAAATGAAAACTTTACTAAAGGAAAAGAAAAACATTGAGAGGTGATTCTCGCTCATTCAGCAGCATAATTTTTTATTGTGCATGTTTCTAGTTTCTAGTTTCCGACTACTTAAAAGAAAATGGTTTTTTAATGTTTCTTTTTGTTTTTAACTATATTTTGAGTTTTAAAATTTTTTTTGTAACTGTAGTCCTGACGATGCAGTAATCCGACAAAAAAACTGAAACTATATCTATCCACATTAACGAAGTTGTACTGTACACATGTAAATATGTATGTATATATTTGTATGTAATTTTAACAACTTTTAGGGGCAATTTTAATACACACGCAGAAACACACACATACCTGCATTCACATGAATTTAAATGATGTAAAATTCGTTTCACAATTTTGTTGTCCTGCAACAATAATTTTTTTTTCCTCCAGGATCTCAACAATACGAGTACGAGATTGCTGTTAGGGGATTAATTTATGTTTATGTTTATGCATTTTAACATCAGCAACTAATTTGATGTTTTTGAAATAAAACAATAACAAAAGCTACATATATTTTACAAATATTAATTAAATAATATTGAGTTTTTGTTGGAAATTTTATTTCCATTGTTTTAAGTCATTACCATGCACAACTAAACTGCACTTATACTTTCGAAAAACACAAAGGCTAGAAATAATACAACAAAATTTTATTGAAAAAAAAAATACTGAATGAATGTTATTAAACTTGTTTGCATATATCGGGCATTCCATGGAAAAGGAAACGTTTGATAGTAAAATGTTTTGCAATAATCCTTTTTATATCACAATGAAATTGTTTCAGACTTTTGGTTGTTATCAAAAAACTTAAGGGTTTTTTATTTTAATTTTATTTTATTTAATTAAAAATCTAGAATTTTTATTCGGGAGGGGTTGTTCTTCGATTGAAAATTTTACACAATCAATGAATTGTAAATTTGAATTAATTTTAGAGTGAAAGTTTGTACAACGCAGCTTTGATTGCTTGAGAGAATTTGCAGAATATATGATTAAATTTTAATAAACAATATAATGTACATATCGCTCCTTTTTTGGAACGTAGTCGTATCGATCTTCAGAAAACGAGTTCAAATTGTTTAATTTATTTAATTCAATTTTTTAATTTTAAGTTTCTACGTTCTGTTCTGTTATCAATCAGCTGTTTTGTTTCTATTGAATTGAAAAGCAGTCGTGCGAGTAAATATCACGCCTCATCGTTGGCAATTATATTTTTAGTGCAACCAGGCCACAGTTAGTTTATTGGCCTTCGATACGGTTCTTTGTGGAATTTTCCATTACCGCGTGCAGCCGTTTTTAACAAATTAATACTGGTGGAGACAATAAAAACTCTAGGAGTGGCTCTTAGGAATTCCAGTTCCTACACGAAGGTATAGGTTACTTGGCAGTTCCTGGCAATTTGCGTATTGCTCTGCCATTTTTCAATTTTGTTGTTAGTTTTTCGTTCTGTTCTGTTGCGGACGGAGAAATCTGTAGAAAATAGAATGCAACGTTAAGTTAGAGCCAAGAGGGCGTATGTATTAGTTTGTTGTCTTGTCAAATATAATGCTGTGTCAATTGTCCTAAACGTACCTGTAGTATGACTGATGAAAATGGGAATGGTACAAAACGTTCCTGAGTCGCGACTGGTAAGAAGAGAACGTTTCACAAAACTAGAACAAAAGTGCTTACAAAATTCTTTCACTCAAAAAAATTTTACGTATTTTTTCTATATTTTTTATTATTTATGGTGATAGATTACATTAAATAAGTATACATATTATAATCTGATTTGGACCAAAAAAAAAAACTTTCAGAAACTTATCTTAATCTAAACCGAATACCCACTTAAAAGCTAATACCAGCCATACAGGGTACATTCTGCTCTAGGATAGTTCTATTAGCAGTTTTTAAGAAATTATAACAGGTAGAAAGGATTCTACCACAGGACAATTAAAGATTAGGTCTAGAGCCTGACAGCACGTATCTTAATTATGTCAATTAACCCCTTTCGACGACAACGCCATGCAAAAGTTACCGGTACCTGTCATATAAAGTTCCCGAAATCGAACCGGTTGCTAGTCCCTGGGAACCAGTCACGTCACGTATCCTGTGACAGGTATTTTCTCTAGGGATATTACACATCTTTTGTTTTAATTCAAGATTTTTTAAAGAAATACTTACATATATGTATGTATATGCATATTTGTGAAATAAAAAATAGTAGACTGTGAAAAGCTTATCAGCAGGTCCGCTGACGACGGTTCCTCTGACACTTTATTGTCTGGTATGAAGATATGTGCGCAAAATACTTTTATAAAATTAATTTCTACAATTTCATCGTCCACATCCGAAAGTTCACAGTAAAATTCATTCAAAATAAAATTTTTTTTATTATTAATTTATTTATTTTTGGTTCATTCAAACACAAGAATTTTGACGAAAAATTTTTCTTCATAATTTCAATGTTTTTCTTTTGATCTTTCACAGAACAAGTAATTAAAAAATATTTTCTAGAGAAAAGAATAGTACATAAAGTCAACGAAAGGTTAAAAAGTAATGAGGCCAGATATTTGCATGACTTTTATACACAAGATGTGGAACGATACGATGAATAATTTTGCGCTCTTAATTTAAAAATCACTTTTTGCGAGATATGACTATGTTGCAATAAAGAAGAGAAAGGAAGTTATATTTTTGCATTTTCTTATCGCTAGCATTGTTTGTAATATAAAACATGGATTTATTACCATCATGAGTGACGAGAACGTGGCTTTCTAACTTGTATTATTATTTAGTTATAAGATGTGTAAGATTGTAATTTATTCCCTTCCAAAAATGGTTCAAAACAGCGTACAGCTTTAATAAGCACATCAGCGCAGCTTGTCTTCACAAATTAATTTTTAAAGTTTGTATTAGTTTTTTATTTCTATAAAATAAAAATACCTAAATATCTGTATGTATTGAAAAAATTGTAGTAAAATTTCTTAAATTATTTAGCTTCACTTTGTTTAGTTTTGGAAAACTTAGTCAAGTAATTAACTAGTAGCTCCACTGAGTGTTTCTTTTATTTTAATTTTTGTTCTCCAACACATTTAAATTGCAATTTGAAATCTTTTTCCAAGACATTAACATTTGCCATCATCAGTTCCCACAAATACGCTGCAATTCTTATTCATTGTTTTTCATTTTCTTTCTTCTTTGGCATTTCTGTAATCTAATTCATTTTTAGAAACTTTGGAGATTTCTTTAGATGAAACTTTTTTCTTACTTATTTTATTTAGTTTTTCTTCTTACTGTGTTTATTATTTTTTGAGAAAATTTTTCAAACTAATTTTAAGTTTTTTATTTGTTTCTTTTTTTTCTTCTTGTTCGTCTTCTTCTTCTTATATATAACTATAATGGCGATGATAAAGAAGGCAAGAAGAGATGATGCAAGGAAAAGTAAAAACTTCATATAAAAAGGCAGACATATTGCAAATTGCAAATTCATCACTCATTTATTTTCATTTTTTGGGTTGTTAAATTGGGAATTTTATCACTACACAAGAAAGATGCGATACGTTTAGTTTGTCTTACAATTTGAAAAGACATTCAGTTTAATTTGTTTTTAATTTGTGATGATATAATATATAATAAGGAAGTACTAGAGCTCGAAAATGAATCCTGCTTAGAGCTTTTTGAAACAGATGTTTTATTAAAGACACTTTTTGTTTAAGTTAGAGTTTTGTACAAGGTCGTTTTTTAAAGGTACTTCTTTTTAAAGGCATTTTTTAATGTACCAACCTACTTTCTTAATGATCTTTTTTAAAGGTTTTTTTTTAAATACTTTTAAATGTATTTTTTTAAAAGTATGTATTTAATTTTAAAGATGGAAAATTGTTAAGGTAATTTTTTGTTGCAGGAGGTACTCTTTTTAAAAAGATACCTTTCACACTATAACACAAGTATTCGATAAATTAACAAAAAATGCAACCCTGATATAATATATTGTTATTTGTTTATATTTTTCAAAGGACAATATAATAAGCGTTGCACTTTTGTTAACTTACTTAATACGAGTACTTGTATGACAGTGTGAAATGACCTTAAGTAGTTTTTTTTTCTAAAAATTTACTTTTTCCAAAAAGTAAATTTTTTTAAAAGGATTTTTTACAGGTACATTTTCTTCAAGGATATTTCTGTGTATCGCTGGCTTAATATAGAAAAGGGGGCATCTCGTTTTTTCCTAATCCCGTTTTTAATCTTTTCTGGCATCACACTTTCAAATACATCAGAAAAGCTTTAAATCTCAACTTAAAAATAAATCCTTATATGTTCTTTTCATATTAAGCCAACGATGTGTAAGTTTTTAAAACGTTCCTGTTTTACCCAGTCGTATTTTTATAGTACATCTTTCAACAGAGGCCTCATTAGTTTTTACTTTCCGTTTACGTTCTCTGCCGTTCTTTTCTGTCGAAAATATTTCTTACTTACTTTGTTCTGTGTCTGAGCTTTCGGATTTGGACGAAATAATAATAGGAATGATTTTTGTAAATGTTTGCAAAAGGTTTTTTATTTGACAAAAATATATAAATCTTTAATAATTTGAATTAATATAATATTTTCTGACTTAAAACAAAATTTTTAATATGTCGCACCACAAAAAGCTAATACATACAAACTCTTGGATGTCACTTAACGTTGTATTCTATATTCTTCAGAATAGTCCACAACAGAACAGAACGAAAAAGTAACAACAAACCACACGAAACAGCTGATTCGTAACAGAACAGAACGTACAAACTAATTCTGTCGTTAGTGTTTATTTTTTATTGAAAAAAAGTTTTTTTTAATTAATTTTTTGTGGTTTTACTTGTTCTCAAAAATACTTATTTTAAGAAGGTAAAATCTACATACCAATTTTTTAAATTAAACTTTTTAATAGGAAATTTTTTAAAAGATACATTTTTAAACAGAACTTGTTTCAAAAGGTACTTCTATTAAATAGTATTTTATGAATGGCTACTTTTTTAAAAAAAAGTTTTGTATTTTAAAGGTGATTTTCATTAGACTTTTTTTCCCTTAATATACTTTTTTATATTTTTATAGCTTTTGCTTTTAAACGTACTTTTTTCAAAAGATGCTAAAAAAATTTACTTTCCAAAAGCTCTTTATTTATTTATATATACTTTTTATATAAATGTGTTTTTTTAAACGCTACTTTTTTCTTTTAAAAGTTTCTTTCTTTTTTAAGGTATTTTTCTCAAAAAAATAATTTTCTTGTACAAGGTACTTTTCCTGAGAATTGATTTCTCTTTCAAGGTACTTTTCTAAAAAGGTACTTTTTGCATGACGGTTTTTTATTACTAAAATTTTAGAAGCTTTTTTTAAATGGCTCAGACTTATTAAAAATGTGTTTAAAAAAAGCAGATGCATTTTTTTGTCTAAAATACTTTTTAACTTGTAGTGAGTATGTATGTACAATGTACATATGTTCGTGTATTGAACGCAAAAGCTGTAGTTTTTCCAACGTCTGAAGTTTGTTAAAAGTTTGTGATATTCTACGAATAAGAGTTTCTAATGATGTTCTAGTTTGTTATTTGTACTAATTCTGATTTTGTTTTTATTATTTCAGCTCATGCGTCTGGTATTTAAGAAAATTATATTAAACACTATTTTAGTTTTCTTAAAATATTCACAACAAAAAAAAAACAAACGAAAAGAAGAAAAACTAAGACAAGACGAGGAAAAGAAAACTTTGGCATTACAGATCCACACATAATGAATGAGCGCGTCTGCTTGCTAAAACAAGTGTATGCGTGTGTGTGTGCGTGTCAGAGTTATGAAATTGTATGTACAAATAAGTTGTAAGAATAATGTTGCAGTAGCAAAAATCCAGCTTAAAATACTCATAGTATTTTTAATGTTTCATAAAGAAAAAAGAAAAACTAAGTAGTTGTAAAACTTTTTTAATGTGAAATTGATGAAAGCTTAAGTAATGTTTAAATTTACTGCTGCTCGCGCCACTAACACTGTCAAAAGTAGTTGTATAAGAAATACACCAGAGGCTCAAGTGACAAGCTTGAACAAGTCTTTTCCCGAAGTTTGCTTTTAATAAGCCTTTAAAAAGAGTTTTATGACTATGAGCCAAATGCTCATACATACATATATGGCTACGATTACGAATGTAAGAGCTCTCTCTCTCTCGCACACTCTTTCTCTATGATACAATTTAAAAAAGTTGAGACTGCAAAGACAAAATTGGAAGTACAATTTCAACTGACATATTTCACTGGATGGTTTTACATTAGAACCATAAAATATAGGAATCCTTAGAAACTCATTATGGATAAAGACTTAACAAAATCTATATCACATTTGAATCTTTCCTTTTGCAAAATGTGTGTTAGGGATTTTCTCCTTTTCTTTCGACTGCATGTGCAAAATGGTGACGAAGGAGTATCAAACCAAGAGGAGGCGTTCGATTTTTTTCTTCTTGATATTCTTTTGGGTTTTCATGTGAAAATGAAATTTAACAGGAAGGAGCCTTTAAAGTTGATGTATGATCTGCGTTAATACCATCAACAGCAAAAGGCATTTGTATTACAGTTTGTGGCAGTGGTAAAGAGGAATGAATGCTGCCATAGATCCATACACATGAATAGTATACGAGCAGCTCGTATGCAGCATGTACTATATCTGAAGTTAAATTTAAGGTGGTATGGTGGATGTGTGGAATAAAGTGTGCGTGTGCGTGTGCATGTGTGTGTTTTGGTGTGTGTTCATATTTTGCAGTAAAGTTTGAGTATCAAAATTTATTGCATGAAACAACATGATGAATGGCTTTGATAGTTAATGCTGCAACAGCAGACAAAAGCAAAAGCACAACAAAAAAAGAAATGTTAAATGTACTAACATATGCAAAAACATGTTTAAATACATGCATACATACTCATACATTAATAATACATACATACATATATACATACATATGTATATCGTTAAACACAGTAAAAGCAGTAATAAAAAACCTGACCAATTGATTTAAAAGAAATGTTAATGCATTTTATGAAAAAAAAGACTTCATAAAAATAATTAATAATATTTTATATAAAAAAGTATCTGTTGTTTAAAAAACATTTTTTTATGAGAAGTAAATTTATCGAAAGTAACTTAATCAAAAGTTCCTTTGTCCCAGGTACCTTCTAAAAAAGGACTTGTTCTGAAAAATGTACTTTCAACGAAAATAACCTTTTATTAAAAATACCTTTTGTAGAGAGTACATAATTTAAATAAAACGTGCCGTTTATAGAAAGTACTTTTGCGTAAAAATACCTTTTATAAAAAGGACCTTTATAAAAGGCTTTTGTGTTTTTTTACTTCATCAGCAAAAGTGGTTAATTTAAATCTTCAGTGTATTTTAAGACTTTTATTTTAGTTATAACCCCTTCAGCTGGGCTCCATTCATGTGACATCGATATCGCGCCCGAAAACAATATGTGTTTATGAAAAAACTTGAACTGGACGATGTTGACTACTTCAGCATTATAACAAAGACTGGTGGCTCTAAGAAGGACATTGAAAATCGCGTCACAAAAGCCAGACAATCCTTTGGTATGCTGAAGTCCGTCTGGAGCTCTCGAACTCTTTCTGGTCGAGTGAAGCTTAAAATTTTCAACACAAACGTGAAGTTAATACTACTCTATGACTGTGAAACATGGAATGCTGTACTTCGAGATATCCAAAAGCTGCAAGTGTTTGTGAACCATTGACTTCGCAGAATCATACATATCTTCTTAATTCAATCTCGAATGTCAGATTGTGGAGCGAGTAAAACTAATCAAGTGTCACTTGTAGCAGAAATGGTAGTGAAACTAGATCGGCCACATTCTACGTAGACCAGTTAACGACATCAACAGAAACGCCATCACTGGAATCCTCAGCGTAACCGTAGAATAGGAAGACCAACACCAACATGGAGGCGACAAATCGACATCGAAGCTGCTGCCATGAACAATAGCTGGGGAGAAATAAAATTACTTGTCCATGATAAATCATGTTGGAAGATGTTTGTTGAGGCCCTATGCTCTTTATAGGAACGACGGGAACGTATATGTTTATGAAAAATATGAAGCATGCCTTAAAATTTAAAGAAATGTTGAATAATTTATGATCTTTTCAACTTGCTAGCGACCTATTGGCCAAATAGATTATTTAAAATGTAAATTAAAGTTAATGTGATTAATTAATTAATTCACTAAAAAATTATTAGAAATTTACTGCTTTTTTTTACATGTAAAGTAACGTCCCCGGAGGCTTTTTAATAGCAAATGACTTGGCAACATAAATTAGATTTTTTTTTTAAAATATATTAAAAAGAAAACGACAAAAATAACCATCATCATTATTGGTTTCTAACAATTAATTGAGAAATTTAAAATAAAAAAAAGCTATTAAGTCAGACAAAATTGTCCGAGTTATTGTACAACTTTGCATATAAGGAGTTAATGATTTATCGCATATTACTCAACAACGACGACAACAACAACAAAAATTACAACAAAATAAAAAAAATACATTTTGTTTATATATTTTATTTCCATTTCCATTTCAAAATAAAACTTTGAGGCACGCGCGCTGCGCTGTGTGTTCACTTTTGGGTAAATGATCTGTTAGCAAATTATGGTTTCTGTAAAACAGCACACCTGGGTCTAACATTTTACCTGTATTTTATTTTTTTAGTTATTGTTGTTATTTGTCTACATATTAGCCGCACCCAATTTGGTTTTAAAAATCATAGTAACTTTTATTACTTTGTTAAATCGTTAAATTGTTAAAAACCAAATACAGTCGCAGCACCAAAGTAGTATCTGCTGCTACGTGCTTGTCTGCTGTTTAAAATAGTTTTCATTACTTAAAAAAAATATTAATAAAAATTAATAAAACTACTCAGAGAAGAAGATATTTAAAACATTTTGAAATGTGAAAATAATGAATAGCAAAAATAAAACAGCAGAGATCTCACCGTCATATTAAAACTAAACTGCAGGCATGCGAAAAAATCTTCCAAAAACTTATTATGTTGCGTAAAACTTAAGCAAGTTATAGGATTGCAAAAAATAATAATAAGATCAAAAGTAATTTTGCTTTTGTGTGGTTCGGCAAGGACTCATTGACTTCCCCTCGTAGTTTATGTAAAATTGTAATATTCTTGCCGAACATGAATTTTGATAGTAAAAAAATGTTCATGACATTTTAAATTTTGACACAAATCATCAATCAAAAAAAATTGCACTTCATGAAAAAAATAAAACAAAACAAACACCCTTTTTTATTATTAATTTATTTAAGTTTTCGTAAATGCCTTTACCTCAGCTTAAAGCCTTTCCAAACTTTATTTTTTTTTCTCTCAATATTAGTCAGATACATATATAAACAATTTCTCTTTTTTTGGTATATATTTTTTTTTAATAAACTATTGATTTTTTAACTTCAAAAAAAAAACTTTTATTGTTTTCTCAAAAGAAAAGAAAAAGAAAAACTTAAGCTTAAAGAAACCATTTAACTTATTTTTCTTTTACTGGCTTTCTACAGTTTCCTTTGTTATTCTCGTGTAATAGCCCACAGCAAAAGGCAAGTTTTTATTTTCTTTTAACAAAATAAGCAATAAGTACAAGAAAATATATTAAGTAAGAACTAAGTTAAGTTCTTTTCCTTTATTATATCGTAAAAGTATAAAGTTTTATTTACTATTTTCTTCTATAAAGTTTCGCCTTATTTCTCTTGCACAAAGAAAATTTTTACCCACACGAAGAAAGAATAAAAGAAACTGCAACTTCAATTGCCACATTTTTAACTTTGCGAACCAAAATTCTTTTACTTAAACGAGACTTTTTTTTCTCTTTTTTCCTCTTTTTTTTTTTTGAATACTATTCTTTAACGAGTACGAGTGGCATTGCTATTATTGTCATTGTTTGAAGGTCCTTGGAGACGTAGTTTCAATCGTTGACTTATTTCCTGTGCTACTGCCAGTTAATGCCACTTTTCCAGCAGTTACTTTTTTGCTAGTTGCAAGAGAAAAATATTGTAACCAAAAATTGTTGTATGACGACACGAAGAAGAGTGCAGCAAGAAAATTAAATAAAAGACTTTGTTTGAAAGTTTAAGAAACTTAAAATTCAAAAATTATAGATGTTTGCACAAAATACTTGGGATTATAAAATATTTCCTGCAAACAAATCATGAAGAAATAGTTCAAAATTAAATGAAATAAAGTATGTACTTGTATTTTAATAGAATTCAGATGAAATCAGGCAAATCAGGCATATTTTCAAAAGGTGATTTTCAAAATTTCAGCACATAAATATACATAAACTTTAACAAAATACTTTTAAATATTTTGACGGTCGGATAATATTTAAAAGTTTTTAGAAAAACTTGAACTGAAGCCAACTTAAACTCATAAACTTTATTTAATTACGTATAAATATTAGTTTAAGAAAAACCTTAACAAAAATGATACATGCCATTAAGACGAGACCCTGCAGGGATTGAAATGAAATTTACCACAGCACTATTTTAAAAACAATTAAAAATTTCTTAAGCAATCTCATAATAATTGTACATCAAATTTTAGTTGTAAAATTAAGGATTTATAAGGGAAATGAATCGAACATAAAGAAATTTTTCATAGAGCTGAATAATATAATTTTCGAAATGCTTATTAGTTTTCACAGAACTATAATTATAATTATAGAAAAAATTACGTTTTTTAAATTAAGGATATATGAGGCACATGAATCGATCATAAGCAAATGTTTCACGGTGCTGAATAGCATTATTTTAGAATTAGTTGCAGAATTAAGATTATAATTGTAGGAAAAATTCAATTTTTGAAATTAAGGATATATAAGAGGCAACCATGTCTTTGTACCTATTATAGTGGAATTTTACTCAGAGCCTTTTTGTAAATAACAATTAATTGCTGCTGTACAAACAAAAAAATGTAAAAATAGGAATATAAGAGAGACAGTTAGGTCCTTGCACCAACCATAAGGACATTTTACTTTGAGCATAATAGCATTATTATAGAAATATTAATTAATTTTCACTGCTTTCTGGTCATAATTATAGCAAACATTTTTAAAATTAATGATGTGAAGTACGTAGTCATGTCCCTGTACCGATTATAATTAAATTTTGCAAAGAGCTTAAAAACATAATTTGAGAAAAAACTCTGATTTTAACTCAAGCCAAACAATTAATTTCAATTATAAAACTAAACAGTTCAACAAATTACGCTTAAACTTCATGTTTACATTATCACAGGTGTCTGAATACTAAGAACAAAAACAAAGTAAACAAAAAAGGAAAAATCGGGAGAGTATGAAATATTTGGAATAATTAATAATGAGAGATTGGAAATTTATTTAACTCTTAGCCGAATTTGATTTAACTTATAGAAATGAATAAGTTACACTTTTCTTATAATAATTCGTTAAATAATACGATTAACTGCCTGTTTTTCGAATAAAATACGAAAATTTGTTATTGTTTTCAATATAAATTTTCACTCACAACTTTGATTCATTTTCTAAATACAGACAATAAATAGTTGATATTTCTAGTCACTAGTATCCAACGTCGAAAGTAATAAAATCGAACAAAGAACGCTGGTGAGATGGTGTAGCGACCTCGAAATTAGTACTGATCTTTTCTGCTAGTCTGATCAACAATAAATTGTTAAAAAAAGTACTCTCTTAATAAAATATCGAATTTATCCAAACAATTTTTTAAATTAAAAAAATACGTAAACACAGATTTGAGCTCAACCAAACAATTAATTTCAATATAAACCTAAACTGTTCAGCAAATTATGCATAAACATTAATTGAAAAACACTATTTTAATTTTCGTCACCTTCTGATCATTATTGTAGCAAAAATTTAGTTTGCAAAATTAAGGATATGCGGGAGGTAGCCTTATCCTTGCACCGATTTTCTTCAAACTTTAAAGTTTTATTAATTTTAATACAAAGCAGTAGCCATATTTTGCCGATTCATTTAAGGTCACAAAGCACTGTGCGACTGTTCTTGCCGTAAAGAAAAAATAAAAGCCATATTGAAGGTCAGTTCTCTGTACTCTATTCCACCTGTAGCCTTTAATTTATTGTAATATAAATTTGGGCCTAAGAGGTTGAACGAAAATTAACCCATTCACCTTCGGCTTCATTCATTATCTTTGGCGACTTTTTCGTTCGACATAAAATTGTTGATGTCACTTCTAGGATCCTTTGCCTTTATGATCTGTTGGTTGTTTCTAAATTTGTAAAACATTTGAGTCACACCCTAAAATAAAGCCCTTTTTTTGTTAAGTGCGATTGCAATTTATTCATATCGTAAATCGTTATTAATGCTAATGTCAACTTTGAAGACAAAGTTCTCGTCTACCTCTTTGCCTTTTATCACAATTTTTTTTATTTAAAATGTACAATAAAAAAGACAATGGAAAATATACTTTTAATGAATAAATTTTCTTCTAAGTCGAAAATGATTGGCAATTTAAATTTCTAGCTTTATCTGTTTATACCGGGTGATATAAATACAAGTATCTTTTAAAAAATTAAATTATGATAATGATCTAAGCTTTATTTCTTCTGTTCTATTATGATTTTATTGGAAATAACAAATGCCTTCATTATTTATGGCACCGGATTTCATTTATGTGACTGCCGCGGTTGGCTTCGCAGCAGCAGTTTATGCTGTCAGTCCAATTTTTCCAGACTTTTTTGATGGTTTTCGATTCTGTAAATGCCTTGGAGTTTTCCGATTCAAAGATGCAACAATTTTGTTTGTTAATGATGAAAGGATGATTTGTCGGACAAATTCGATGTTCGATAAGTTTGCAATAATTCCCAACTTTGTTCATTTCATTTTGGTTCGCGGACGAATGACACTGACTGATAGTCAATATTTCGGTAGAAAAAATCATAATAAAATCAACTAAAAGAAGGTCGATTCAACTAGTTTTGTTAACAATTTTGCTTCATAAGCGTTTCATGTTAATTTAACATGATATTAAATAAAAATAAAAATTATAGTTATCCACTTTATTTTCTAAATTTATAAGAAATTGTTATTGTATTTTATTTTTTATATTATATTTAATGTTGTGTAATGTTAATATATATTAGTAATTATCTGTAAGGAATTCAATTCCACAGACAAATAATAATAAATAAATAAATAAATAAATAAATAAACAAATAAATAAATAAATAAATAAATAAATAAATAAATAAATAAATAAATAAATAAATAAATAAATAAATAAATAAATAAATAAATAAATAAATAAATAAATAAATAAATAAATAAATAAATAAATAAATAAATAAATAAATAAATAAATAAATAAATAAACAAATAAATAAATAAATAAATAAAAAACAACTAGAAATAATGTTGAATTGACATTGTATGCCAATTGAAACAATATTAAGAAAATTTATAACAACGTGAATTTCATGTCAAATCAAAATAAATTTAATGTCGAATCAACTATTAAGCCATTTAGTTAGATGCATTTATATTGAAATAATATATGATAATTTATGTGTGAGGTACTCGTATTTTTGCCACCCTGTAGTATAAACACAGTTTCTTTTATTCCGCAATACATGCAAACAAATTTATTCCTTTCTTCCACAATTTAGAAATTAATGGCTCAATTTGATATTAAATTGACCTTAAAACTTCAACATGTTTATTTTTCTTGACTCTTACGTGGTGTGTCTGGTTCATTTTTGCTAAAGAAAATGTGCAATTTAATTTGTATTTTAAGCCATAATCAGGACACCCCCTCAAAATGTCCAAAAAAGACAAATGTTATAATAAAAATGAAATTTTATTGCCTTGAAAAATAAAAAAATAATAACACCAGCAGAAAGCACTGCATATGAAAACCCCTTCTTTTAAACTACTTAAAAAACAAAAACGTTTATCAAATAACATTATTTCAGTCAAATAAGCACTTCTGGCAATTTTTTGCAGGAAAGCTTGACCACTGGTCTTGAACGTTGCAGTTTAATATAAATAAAGGATAAAAGGACAAATACTTAAAAACGACATTCATAACTATAACATTTTATGGTTACAAATAAAAACTAACAGTCTGAAAGACTTTTTCTTTAAGGCATTTTGAAAACTCAACAGGCAAGATAATCTAAATTGGACGAAAATAAAAAGAAACACTAACCAGAACCGAAACTCTTTACCTCACAAGTGACCATAATCATTACAAAGAAAAATCTAAAATTTTATTTTATGAAAATTATGCAATATTTTTTTTCCTTTTGAACCCTTAAGACTTAATAATACTTTTGATTACCTTTAATTTCTGCTAACAAACCAGATCGAAACGAGATTATGACCAGAAATGTTCATGTTGGGGAGTCTTTGTTATTTAGATTATCAGTTGTGTTAGTGTGTGAGAGTTTTCTATGTTGACTGACCTAAAATTATGCAATAAAAATATGAAAGTGCAAATTAAGGAAAATTTGTATTATACAAATAGGTGTTTAGCTAAAAAAAATACTACCAAAAACTTTCTAAGCAAACAAACAAATAAAAAAAAAACGAAAAATACTATTTTAAGCTGGCATTTATTCTTAAATTTCATATTTATTTTTTAATTGAAAACAAAAAACTATTTAAGATTTCATTGTGGGAAATCGTTTTAAAAACATAAAAGGCCGTATTTAAAATCTTTCCCAAATTGTTCATCAAATTTATTAACACTAAGCGTTACGTTTTAAAAACGAAGGCGGCCCATAATTTTTAGTTGGTTGAATAAGGACAAAAATAAGTGTTTGTTTTTTGCGAAAGTGGCTCTATCCCAAGAAAAGAAAATAGTTTTTGTGAAAAAATTTAAGAAAATGTTTTTTTTTATGAGAAAGTGACTTTTTCCCAAGAAAAGGAAACAGTTTTTGTGACAAAATAATATTTGTGAATAAATTACTTGCAAAACAGAAAGTTTTGCAATTTGTTTGTCGTTTTATATTAACTTTAAGTGAAGCAGGATAGATTTCTTTCGAAAAAGAACTTCTTGTGTACTAAACAAATTTTTTTTGAAAAATTTCATTTTTTAATAAAAAAAGTAATTTGTGTGAAAAAGGACTATTGAAGCAAAAGCTTATTATATCTACTGAACAGCAGAATAAAAGAACATGCTCTTTTCGGAGGCCGCTAATTTCTTCTCTAGCTCGCTCTGTGCTTAACCAAATTAAATAATGAAACAGAACAAACTGGAACTTCAGGCTGAACAATGTTTTCCATACAGTTTGACATAAAATTTTACCAGAGAAAGTGGTCATGAAATATAATCTATTTTTTATACTCTCAATTGTAGACAATCATTCTCTCAACAATGTTCCCGTATATTCAAGAGTTCTCATGCATGTTTCATACGATAAAATGCAAACAAAAAAAAAATCAACCAATAATAAAAGAGTATTTGAAGTTATTGCCGTCGATTTTATTAAGGTCCATCTGCGATTGTTCCTGAAGTTGCAGACTTTGTTCTGTTTCATCATATATGCTTAAGGATACCAAATTATTTATAAGAAAAATAACTATCTCTCGTATAATCTTTCTATAGAATGTTCATATAAATAGATGATGTGATTGCAAGTAAAATAAAATCAAACATTTGCAGGCAATTTGTTTAGTCAACGAATTTTTGACACGAAAGTTATTAATGATTTAAAAAAAACCTCCATCACTCTAATCAAGACTACACAATAATTTTTCATGATTATTGTGTATAGAAAAATATATATTAAATATTAGTTTTGAAATTCGCTTTATCTCTATTAAATTGCCAACAACTACTACCTTCAATATTATATTTCAAACACATTTATTGCTAATTTATTATTACACCCACTTCAACTTAAAAAATAATATCAAATTTACCACCAAGTAGCGCCATTTAAATAAACGCGTTGCATTTATGGTGGCGCAAAATCATTGCAAGTTAAACAAATGCGCGCTTATGGGAGAAACAACAAAGTTATCTCAAAAATTATTTGTAAATTATGGCAAATTGTTGTAATTAATGCGGCATAACTTTGAATGTTAAAAATGCCAGTTAGACAGCCGTAGGCTTTATGTAATTTACGCACCATTAGAAAAAAAAAGTTTTACTGATATTTTCTAATAAAAATCGCAAGCAGGTGTTTAAAAATAATTAACAATTTTCAATATTTTATGTGCTGCCAATTAAGTCATTTTCTTATTGCTGGAGCCTGACAAAAACAGATAGTCAGTCGTCTGGTTAAAATTATTTAAACGAAAAATTTAACAAGCAATTAAAAGGAGTAGGAAGTTGTCTGAGAAAAAGAAATATGTTTTAAACAGAAAATGCAAAAAGAGTGTATTCCTACGAGGGTGGGGCACAAAAAGCTATTTTGTTAATTCCATCTAGCATTTGGAAGATTGTTTTTTGAAAAATCACTGAGTCTTCTTAGAGCACTTTTGGTGATCAAAAACTGATTAATCAGTTACACGATCAATTCAATTTAAAATACTTTAAAATATAGCAATCGCAAACGAATCATCCAGACGTTTAAGATGTGACTATTATTTCCGTTATTTATTATCATATTTTGCTCATCTGGAAGATTGAGAAATGCTTATTCAAAAATAGCGGGCAAATCACGACATTCGATATCGAGTAAAATCCTATACAACATTATTTTAATATTTATGGAAATTTCCCCCAGATCTCACACAAGACTCGCAAGCGATTATAAATATGACTGAAAGAGTCACAAATGAGGTGAAATAAGACTAGAAAACGATTCGAAAAATACTTTAAATACTATTAGAAAAGGTTCGAAAATTACTCTAAGCTAATATAGAAAAAGACTCATAAATGACTTATCAAGAACAGTCGCGGGTAGTCTCGTTTTTTCCCGACAAAAGTATCTTTTATGTTCAGAAAATGAGCGCATATTCCAACTTTTTAATCGCGCAGTAGAGCCAAAAAAGGCTGGGATTTGATTAAAAAAAATTCAAAAAAGTTTGCCTGGCATTTGATTTTATTATTAATGATATTGTAATTTGTAAATGTGAAACTTTTTTAAAGCTAAGAGTATTAAAGTAAGGGAACTATAAAACACCAATTGTCATTGTTATGTTGGTGTTGGACCCTGTATGTTATTTGTGTAAATTTTTAATAGCAATAATAGCAATAGTCTACACCGCTACCCATGAGAAATAATTTCTTAAATTGTTTCAATAAAAAATGTTATCAACATTGAATTAGGTTTCAATTAATTAATATCATCCTTGAAGTAATTACCTGTGTAATAAAAAACACAAAATATTTCCACATATTTATTAATTCAATATAGAGTTTTCATCAATCTTCATTTGTAAAGGAGAAAAGGAGACGGGCATGTGCAAAACCATACAAAAACAAAAATATAGAAAATATAATTAGTGAAGGTGAATCTCGGTTAAACATTGAATTTGTAGCTCTCATATAAAATTTTAAGGGATAACGCAAGACTACAAAATAACATATTTATTTTCGGAGTCTATTTTAAATTATATATTTATAATGTTCATAAGATATTCACGTAAGTGATGGAAATCGATAGATTTTAAAGCAATCGATTTAAAGTGGTGTGACGAATTTCTAACAATTATGAGAACATTTTTCGAGCTGATATCAAATTACGGACAAAATATATACAATATTTAAACATTTTAAACAAACATACTTTGAAGAGAAATTTTTTAAAAATTGTTGAAAAATTTTTTAAAAATAAATTTTGAAATATTTACAAAACGGAAATAATGAGCACATCAAACATTTTTTCCATTTTATATCGATTTGTTTCCAAAATCGATTTGCATCACTTGTGTACTACTGCTACTTTTTGAAATAAATTTTTTGTTTTCGAAATAAATAGAATAGTTTTGATGAAAATTAAGGACTTTACACGACCTGCTTATATTTTATTTCTAATCATTTGATTTATAATTCGAAGTACCTTCACTTAAATGTGAATATAAAATATGTGCTTGGATTTCCAGGAAATACCGGGTGGTTGAAAAACAAGTATCAGTTTTAAAAATTAAATAAAACGAACTGATTTTATGTTTGGTATTCTACGACTTTATTAGAAGTAATAAATACTCCCAATATTTATGAAACACGATTACATGTTCATGTTTACTGCTGGCTTCGCATTAGCTTGACTGATAACAAAATTACATTTGAACCATCCGATTTAGCTTGTTTTAATTTGTAATGCATCCGCATTATTTGTGCAGATTAAGGATGGGATACTCGCGCTGTTTTCAGTTTTTTATGATATTGGTAAAAACAAAAATTTTTCATGTTGACAAAATCGACTTAATTTTTGCTATATTTCCAATATCATATCATACATACGAAATACTACGTTGTACAAGTATTTTGCTTAATGAGGTGCACACACCACCTCAGTTGTTTGGTATTTGAAGTTCAACTTTTTATATTGAGTTTGACATTAAAAAAGGAAACTTTCATTCAATTGTTTTTGTTATGGGAACAAACACTTCAAAGATGTAAAATACTCGTTGTAAATAGTAAGACTTTGCTAGAGATTTCAATTGAAATCTACTCGATTTCGCTGAAATGTAAATGTTTTGAAAAATCACTCATTTGACAGCACACTTTAGCTTTTTTAGCAAGAATATTTTTAACTTTATCACTTGCTCTTTAAATTGCCAGCATAAACTTGAAGAATAATCTTTTCCACACAAACTACATACCGTATTCATTACTTCACAGTAGTTATATAAGTACTTTCTTGTAATAAACAAGCAAATTTTGGTGCGCAGTAGAGCGTGCGCTTATCACAGAGATTGTCGGTTGTTCAAGTAGTGACGAAGCAGTTTTTTTTTCTTTTTTAAATTGTATGTGTGTTCGTGAAAACAAGTTCTTAGCGCGTAATAAAATAGTTGTACAATAGACCAGTGAGTAAATCAAACCAAACAATTCCTTTAAAACAACGAGTTCAATACTGAAAGCAGACATTTAATTTTTGTTGAGTTCTGGGTATTCAACGATTTCTAAGCATTGACATTTGCAATCCGAGGTGGGGAGTATTTGCCTCCAATGACATCGCCATGTTAAAGTGTTAACTCATTAAAGCCAAACTAGAAGTAGTGAAAAGTATATATATTTCATATGTTTGTTGGCATTTTAACTCATTACTTTGTCATCAACGTTTTTTCTCGGTCTGTTTATTTTATTTAAAAGTACTTTTATTTTATATATTGAAACGATTAATTTTGGCTCAAGTTCAAACCCGAATTTACCCATTTATTTATTCTAATTTTTTTATTTTTAATTTTTATTAGAAAATTTTTTGGATAAATTCATTATTATTTTTATTAAGAGAGTACTATATATAGAACAATTTTTATTCTTCATCATGTTAGCAGAACGGATCAGTACTGATTTCGAGGTCGCTACACCATCTCATCAGCGTTCTTTGTTCAATTTTACCACTTTTGACGGTGGATACTAGTGATCAGGAATATCAACTATTTAACCGTATTATTTAACAAATTAGGATACGAAAAGTACAAACTTATTCATTTTCACATGTCAAATCAATTTCGGTTAGTACGAAATCCCATCTATGATGAATAACTACTCTATATATTTCAGTCTCTCTTGCTTATTCAGCGCCATTGGCTGCTGAGAAATAAGCGGTACTTAATCATGTTGTTAGGTTTCTGTCATTTGTAGTTGAATTTCTTTTTTAGTATTCAACCAACTATGACCAAGTAAACATGTAGATTTTTGACGCGTGCCATCGTACTGATCCGTTCTGCTAACATGATGAAGAATAAAAATTGTTCTATATATATAGTACTCTCTTAATAAAAATAATAATGAATTTATCCAAAAAATTTTCTAATAAAAATTAAAAATAAAAAAATTAGAATAAATAAATGTGTAAATTCGGGTTTGAACTTGAGCCAAAATTAATCGTTTCAATATATAAAATATTAATAAAAAGTTCGACTAATTACTTATAAACATTAATTAAAAGTACTTTTAATATATTTGAATTTCAAATTGTGTTAAAGAAACACAAAAATATATTTTCCCATTTAGTGCTTTTTTACCCAAATTTGATTTTGAAGATATTTTTTTTTTGATTTTTCTGCTCGTCATAAAAAATAGATTCATCACATACACATTTAGTGCTTAGAATTAAATCTACCTGGAGCGTATCTTTTTTTAGTAATAATAACACCGTGAACTAAAAACTCAATGAAATTGGATTTTTTTTCTGTGCAACGCGCTGCAATATAAGTACAGATATAAATTCTGTGCCACCAAAATACTTACATACACCCCAAAAAAAATGCACGTACTCACACAGAAAACAGATTTAAAGGTGGTGGTGGTGACGGCGGCGGCGAATGTGTTGGTTGGTTTCCATAAACTCACTTACACATAAATCTTTTTTTATACACATTTTTGTCACAATTCCTTTTTTATTTTAACAATATTTTTGTGACAAATTTATGATGATGGACTTTTAAGTGATTTTTAACGAGAGTTTTACTACTAAACTGCTTTCTACCTTTCTGTTTTTATTATTATTTTTTTTTTTGGTATCGTTTTAACAAAAATCAAAACTGGAGTACTTTTTTAAGTAATTTAAAAATTTTTAATTTTTTGTTTTGCTGTTGTTAAGCCCTCATGATAATTTGAAAGATTATTTGCTTTCAAATATTTAAATCTATTTAAACTAATTTCTTTTCTGCTTTTAAGGTTTTATTTTGTTCCTGTTAGACGCCATATTTTGTTGCCTTCTTGGAAAAAGTTTTTCTGCTTTTTCCACTTTTTTCTCTCCTCGTTAGAACTTTTACTTTAATTTATGTTAATCACATTTTCTTTTCATTCTTTCATTTATTATAAATTTTTATGCTTTTCTTTTTTAATTTTCGAAGCTAAAAGACGAAAACTTTTGGTTAGCCGTTTTGTTTTACTCTCTGCTTTTGAGTTTTAAGTGCTTTTCATTTAAATAAAATGATAAATTACTTGTTTTTTGATTTTAGCTGAAATAAAATATCAAGATTTGTTAGCAAATTCTCATAATCTGACAGATTAAGTGTTAGAAGAAAAGGAATACGGGGAGGTTTTTCTGCTGTTTGGCGTTTGAGTTCACAAATTTAAAAATTTCCTTTAATATTGCTGATCATTGCCAATGACAAATATGGTCAGCAGCAAAAAACAATTAATAGCAAAATACAATCTCTGTAACCTAAAAATAGAGAGAGAGATCTTCCTTAATTTTAATAGTTTTTAATTTTTATTGCAAACTTAAGTCTTTGTCTAATAATTTTATAATAATAAAAAAACCGTCTGCCGTTAATTAAAAAAATCTGCAAATATTCAATTATTTTTAATCGTTTTATTTAGTAGTTTTGCATATAAAGTTTGAAGACAATAAAAATCATATAAAAGTTTGAGTCATTCTTGTGATGTTATTTCTTGATTATAAAATATCCTTCGAAAAGTATGGGAATGCGGTTAAAAAAGCAGAAAAAATATCCAATGATTTTCTAACTCCACACGAACATGGCCATAAAGCGAGACCCTTCTTCACACAAGAGTCAAACAAATTTTAATAAATAAATATTTCAAAACGGATAAATTAAATGCCAGTGTACATATTATAAATGAAGCTTGAATGACTAAAAGGTAAATAAATGAAAAAAATGTGTATATAATATTTATTCTTTTCAAATAGAAGGATGAAAACTGAAACAGAAAAGTTTAATTTTTGCTACTTCAAAGAAATTTTTATAATATTTACAAAATTTTTTAATAACAAAACAAAATAATATCCTGTGTACAAATATCCTAAAATATTAAATTTCAAGAATTCATAACTAAACGATTTTTTTTTATTTTATTACATTTCTTTTTTCTTTGTTTGGAGCACAGAAAAAGTATAATAAAAATTATTATTGCAGATATACAAACATTCTTTTTTATATACAGTTTTATTACTTCGCATAAGAGTATTTAATTTCAAACATATTTTTAATTACAAAGCGAAAATATTTATCAGCCACAGCAGCATCAGCTGTGTGTAGTACGTATTAATGTTTGTGTGTTTTCAAACTTGTTTGTTGCACAAATTGAGATTCTCAAAGAAAAAAAAAATAAATGAAACAAATTTATTACATTTTAAATAGAGATAAGCTGTCAAGCCAGCAGTTTAAGCTGTAAGTACGTGGTGTTATTTTTTGGGATCGGAGATTTTCAAATTGACAACACTGTTTTCTGTGAGACTACAACTTGTAATATCTTCCACAATACAAATAAGTCTCGTATTATTTTTCGGATCATAATTTGTATAAGTACAAATTTTAAATCACATTCAATCAAACACATTTGTTCTGTTCTGTTCTGCCGTGTAAGTTAAAATTAAGTGTCTGGCACACGATGTCGAACGAACTCTTTCTTTCATGAAATTACATTTAAAACAAAAAAAAAATTCTAAAATTTTGTTTTTGTTCTAAATGTAATTGTAAGAAAAAAACGAATACGTGTGACATCGTGGGTCTGGCAGTAATTAATGTTAATTCATCCCTTGTACCTTTGAGATATTGTCTCATATCCAATTCCATCTAAAAAAATGTTACGAACTTTAGCCAAAATAATAATCACTTTAGATGAAAAACCACCTAAGACTAGTTTAAGTTGTTTCTACACTTTCGTGTTATGTAATTTTTATGATAAAACATTTTTATCTTATAACAGTTTTCTTTTATAGTTATTTAAAGTCCGAACGAACGTTAGGGATCGGTGACGGAGTTCAGCAAAAGCCTACGTTTGATGTTCGGCGTTCGGACAAATTCTCGCCCAGCAGCAAATTTCGTATACAAGTTTGCATGGCATCAAATATTCGCAAAAATTAAACCCTTTTGAATATTAAAGGTAAAAAATAAGAGTTAACTCTGTATTTATTAATAAAAAAAGTTTCGGTTTCGCTCTGAAGAATATACGGAAGTTCGGGTTCGGTCTAAAATAGTGCTTTCGGTCAGACACTAATAATTGTGTTACAATTTTATATATAACGATTCTATGTTATAACATTTTTGTGTTATAATATATTTTATATCATTAATTTGCAGATTAAACAAAGTTAGTCATGGTCCTATACACATACAAAGTAAGATTGTCGTGACATATTTTAGAGTCATGCCATGTTATAAGATTTTTATCTTATAAGTTATTGGAGTTTTTTATTTTATATAATATTTATATTATAAGATCTTTATAATAGAATAGATTCATGTTGAAACATTTTCATGTTATAGCAATTTTATTTTATATCTACCATTTTTTTATTACATAAATTTACATTTTAAGCACATTTTTTCTGCATTAGATACTCGTAATAGTAAAAAGTATTGTTTTAGAATTTGCAAATTTTCGCTCAAAATATGAGGGCGGTTTGATAATTCCTTAACTTTTCATATTTCCAAAGCTCTAACTTTAAAACCAACAATGATCCATCACTATCATGAATATTTTATAAATGAAAAAGCTATCCGCGGGATATATGACGAGATTGCTCACACTGCATCATAAACGCAATCGCGTTTAGAATGGTAGAAATCCATGAATTGGTCTACGATGGCTGCTCCATCCAGCATTCTTCTCGGATTTAGCCCCTTGTGGCTATTTCCTCTTTACAAATTTTAAGAAATGGCTGGGTGGTCAAGAGATTTGGGTGAAATGGTAAGGTTATCATTGAAACAAATGCCTATTTTGAGGGCCTTGAGAAATCTTATTATTTGGCGAGAATGAAAAATCTAGAAAGACGCTCGACTAAATGTAAGCTCGATGTTGAGAATTAAAAGGATTTTTTTTGGCAAAATAATTTTATTGTCTCCAGAAAGTTACGGAAGTAACAAACTGCCCTTGCATGTTCCAAAAAGTGATTTAAACGTATCAAAAATTCATTTAAAAAAATAAATAAAAAAGCACCGTTCGGTCTTTGGTTATGGCCCTCCCTTATCGTTTTAGAAGATGACGATAATTTATATCTTTATGGCTTTATAAAATATTTAGTGTCATAAAAATAGTACGACTCTCTCGATTTAAAAGAAAACAAAAATCTTATGACAAAAAAAAAAAAGAATACATAAATAAATTTTTTCTAAAAATTGCGGGGGATTGATGAGTTTTTAAAAGTAGATTATATTGGGTTATTTTTTTGTATAAAATAATGCTAATTTTCCTCTTTCTTAGGACATAAATATTTACAATTTAAGAAAGAAAATAATATTTGTAATTTTTTTTTTTAATTTTACTCCTTTAAGTTCTTTACAAAGCTGCAAGCGCAGCTTCATTTTACTACGTTCACTGTTTCCGACATACAAACATATATCATTTGCTTATACTACATATTTTTGGTTTAATCAGGAAAAGTTTTTATGGTATATCGGCAAAGCCAGAGTGACGAACGCTACATTCTTACGCGTTTTCACATTAATATATAAAAATTTTATGGTCTTTCAAAAGAGGTACCTTCATCTTATGCATGGTGTTTAGTGGGATCTAAGTGTACTTTCGAATGGCATAAAAATATTTTTTTTAGCAGGTATTTGTTGCGAAATAATTGATCACAAAGATTTGTAATGTACGCTACAAAAAACAGAAATAACTTTAAGAGTTAAAGTGTGTTTTCGTAATGTTTAGCGAATGTTGCATAATAAAGTACACAAAATCTAGTTCTTAAAAAAAAGATGAATATCAAAGAATTATTTGCAGCCAAAAAATGTCGTCGTTTTTTATCAAAAGACGTGAACCTTTTGTGACACACGCTACTTGACGCACATAATTTTTTTTATCCTATTTTCTATTCTGAAATTTCGTACCTAATTTCAATGTTTCCAAAATACTACACACAAAATTTTTTTAATAAAATTTAAGTGAAAAATATTGCTTTCGATCGGGTCATCTTCATTAGCACTAAAGCAGTGACATGAAAACCTACAAATTTTTAATTTCTGGTATAAAATTGAAAGATCTGAGGTAGGGAAGGATTTGGTAATAATTTGTGCATTAATGACCATTGAAATACATTTATTTTATTTGTAAAATTATATATCTAGTGTAATATTCCTTAAAAAAAATAATAAATAAAAATAAAAAAAGGTTGGATAAATTTAAAAAAGTTTTTGTTGGTGGACTGCTTCTGGGTTTTGCCCATATGCCATTTTTTTGACATTAGTTATTTATAAAAGAAACCTTTTTAAATTCATAATATCAGGAAGTGCTCTCTTCCTAGCATAACTTTCCTTATAGTGGTATTTTTATATGGAAAGAACCATAAAGTATTTTGTAATTCATCTCAACTGTGCGGTTGATCGTAACTGATCATCATATATTTGTTTATGCGTCTGAATGATATAAATTTTGCTAACCAGAAATGCCAAGCTTCATAAATGGAATTTTGCAAGATGTTTACTGAAGTAAAAGATCGTGCGAAATAAAATAAGACTGGCGTGTTTGGAAATTTATCTCCATCAGCATTAAATATATTCAAATTTGCTTCAGTAACATCTCTTGATCTCGAACGTTCGTTTTCTACTCAACTGTTTTATGTGATAACAGAAGATGATTTATATTTGAACACAAAAAAAAGCACAATCAAAATCTAAATTCTTTTAAAATTAAATTGTATTAAATCTTTATGTTTCAATTTTATTTTATAACTTTTATGTGCCATTTTTAAAGCGTTTGATTTACAAACATTTTGTTACATATATTTTTGAAAAATTTTCCTGCTATATAAAACTTGCCCTGATTAACAGTCTCATCTTATAAAAAAAAACGGTAAAAATATAATCTCGTAATATTTCATTACAAATGTCTATTTTCTGAAATTCAGCCATTTTTAAATAAAAGGCAAAATGACAGTATCTTCAGCCAAACTTTCTATTCAGTTTAATTTAAATTTTAACTTTTATAGTGTATTAAAAATATATTATAAATGAGTTTTTTTTTTGTTAAAATTTATAAGCAAAAATCATTAAAAGACTTAGACTAGTTTGTATATAGACGTGTTTGTTCAGCATGTTCATTGACTCCGTTGAAGTCATAAAAAAATGATGGTTTTACGATGCTCGTCATAAATTTACGAGTTTGGTGCGTTTTTATCTTCAGTACATTTTTTTTAATGTTTTCATATCTTCTTTTTTATTTTTATTTTTTGCTTCTAAATGACAAAATAAAATTATATATTTTGTAACTATGTATGTTGAGATTTAGCGAAATGAAATTAAAGGAAAAATCTCAAGTGTGTTTACATGTATTAATGCAATCAATAATACTCGTGTATATTTTTAGAAAATCATTTTTCCCATAAAAAATTGTAGTTTTTCAACAAAAAAATGGCAAAATTATTGGGTCGCGTTGTTAAATTATTAAAAAAAAAATTTAAAACACCACATTAACTGTATTTCTCACAATCATTCTAATTTCACTGTTTAGCACTTTTGGGTTATCTGCCCCGCTTTTCACAAGACTGTTTCCAGCTGTTGCCAGTTTCATTGTTACAAACATGCATCATCATGTCTACAATATTTTTTTTTATAATCTTGTAAAACATGTGGTTCAAATTAAAAACCATAAACTTAACTTTTACGATCATCGTTAAAAAAAAAGAACAGAAGAATAACTACAGCCAATGTACGACTTAAGAAAAATTTTGTAAAATTTAAATCCTTTTACTTCTGCTTAGCAGCAATTATTTAAGAGTTTATGCCGAATATTACAAGAATTTCAATTGGAAACATTTTTACAATTTAATAGAATGCTAAACTAATCATAAAAATTAAGAGGAACTTTTTTTTAGTTTAATTGGCTGGAAATCGCAGAAGGGATATAATAAGTTATCAAAGTCTGACAAACGTTCGGTGAAATGCTATATCGAACACCGAACTTTGTATAATTTGTTCGTTTGCTTGTTTATATATCATAAAATATACGCAAAAATGTTACAGGGTAAAATATTAAAAGTACAACGTTGTCACAGTAAAAGTAAAATCTATATCAATTTTTGTTTTTATCGAATAAATTAATCACGAGAAATAAATTTCTTTATATTTAATAAAAAAAAGTTCAGGTTCAAGCTAGGCCTGAAAGCAACGTTTATGTAGGAGATTATAAATTAGTATACAAGCATTTTAGCTTATTTAAAACAAAATGAAATAAACATATGAAATATAAACTTTTAAACAATCCTAAATGAACAGAACTTCTTTTTAAATTTTACACAACAAATTTATTATCACAATTAAATATTATTAAAGCAATTCACAAGGCCACTAACTGATGTATCTGTTGTATGCGCAAAGGTTTTTGAAACTTATACAACTGCCGTGGATATTCTCCACGAGAATCATTATGTATCGTAATGTAATTTTGTAAACTTTGATACACATGTGTAACCATTACAGCAGTTAGTACACCCTTGTGAATGCCTTTATGGTTTTCTTCTTGTCTTTATCTCTTACAAATTTAATTATGGCGAAACTCAAATTTCACTCACTGTAAAAATAATCCGAGAGAAAAAAAATTGATTTTAACATTTTCCACAGAAAGTTTTTAATTTAATACGCAAGCGAAAAATTTTCTTGCCAACATTTTGTTGTTTTGTTGAAAGCATTTGCTTTTAATAAACAAAAAAAAAGTTTCTACATGTGTTTTTGTGGGTATATTGTGAGAGTGCAAGTAAAACCGAAAAAATTTATAAATTTTACATAATGATGCGGTTAAAAAGATCCTCTTGTTTGATTACTTTTTGAAACAAACTACGAGTACGATGTGTTAAGTCAGCTAAATATTAAATATTATTCAAATATGTGCACAGCATACACATACATATGTGTAGTAAAATATGTCTAGTATATACGTATGAGTGTTATTGTCTCTAATCTATGTCTGATCTTTGTGTAGTTTATTCGTAGTCTTGTCTATATCTGTGTCCATGTCTTTCCTATGTCTTGTCATGTGACCCAAATGCAAAAATCCTTGTAAGTCGTATTCAAAATGTCCGAAATATTGATTGTCAGAGAGCATCATACTTCCGCAGGCTAAAATGAGTCGCATGATGTCTGAACAACGTTAGAAAATATTGCAAACTTAACGGATATTGAATTTGAGTGAAAAATCATCAAAAGTAGTGGTATTAACCATTTTGGCGACGTCAATTGTATGTCTGAGAGCTGTGATTTGATACGTTTAGACTTTTGTTTGTGGGATGCCGTTGATTACCGATGCTTTGAGAATAATCCAGAAATGTTAGCCACTTTTAGAGTTAATATCGTCCGCGAAATTCATAAAATACAATCAGAAACCATCAACAAAGTCTAGGAAAATTGGACTGACTGCGAATCACATGAAGTAAATAAATCGTGTCCCATAAATAATAGGAATATTGCTTATCTACATATATTACAAATTAGGCAAACACGTTTTCTTAGATCCCTTTTGCGGCCGTAGTACTGAACCGGTTTTGGAAAGATTTATACGTTTTTAATGGGCGTTTTATATAGAGGTGCACAATCTTAATTTTATTTCAATCGGTTTAGTATTTTGGGAGTTATAAGCGTTTCAAGTTGTTTCTAACACATGCACACTTCTTACACATGCAGGTATCAGCATCAAGTTGAAAAATAAACAAATTGTTTATGTGTTTGTCCAATTTGCTTTTGCATATAAATGAGACAGAGTTTTTTCTATATGTACTTTGTAAACAAAAGAGAGCTAAGTAAGAGAGCATTATGTTGTTTATTTAGAATTTTTTTGTATTTGATCGCATATATTTATGTAAATACTTATGGCCTTATTCACAAACGATTAATAAAGTTAATGTAGGTTTAATGTTAGATTTTTAATGTACATATAAACTTTATTAAGCGTTTGTGAATAAGGCCTTTAATATTTAATTACTAGAATGCGGTCGATTCGCCGTCGACCGCTGGCTGGATACACTGATTCATATTAAATCCATAATGCACAAAAAAATATATTTAATAAATTTTTATAAATACACTAGTATCCGTACCACCCTTTGTCTTGTCTAAATATTGCCTATGTCTTTTCTATGTCTTGTCTATGTCTTCTCGATATCTTGTCTATGTCCTGTTTATGTTTTGTTAATGGTATTTTAATGTCTTGTCTATGTCTTCTCTATGTCTCGCCTATGTCTTGCTGTGTATAGTCTATGTATGGTTTATGCCTTGTCTAAGTCTTGTCTGATTTGCCTGTGATTTTTCCATATGGTGTCTATATCTTGTCTAAGTCTAGTATTTCTTTAGTCCATCTATGTCCATTGACTAGACATATTCTATGTATATGTCTATATGTTTACTCTATGCCTAGTCTATGGCTATTTCACATTTCAAAAAGTCTTGCATTTTACAGAGTCCACTATCTCATCTCTAAACATACTTGTTAATTTCTAAGTCTATCATTTTGTCATTGCAAATTGTTGTTAGTTTTTGTATTTCTTACGTTCCGTAACACTGTGCTGCGGTATATTTGAAACATTTTTGCTTATTATTTATTCCAACAACAAACTCCAACTACAACAACAGCAAAAAAGGCAAACTGTTAATTACTTTTAGTGACACACAGAAACAACAACAAAGTTTCTAGTCAGACGGTCGGTCTTTCGTTCTCATGTTACACTAGATTTCATTTAATTCGTTGCAAATTTTTTCCAGCTTTTTGTTTTTTCTATCAGCATGTGCATAAGACACTTCAATAGCACGTGACAGCTGTCAATTGAGTTAACTTTTGTATTTTTTTTTGTTTCTACATATTTTTCAGTTTTTGAAGCTAATTAAATTAACTAACCAGAAGAAAAAACTAATTAATGAGTAGATAAAGAAGAAAAGCCGCTAACACGAGTAACCGCTAACAATTAAGGGCGAACATTTATTTATTTATTTTTTTATATAAATTAACATTTATGTGTCACAAGATAGATAATGCAGCAAAAAACAAAACCTTTTATTTTAGAAATATTAAATTTTTGTTCTTCAGTTTCCATCTTAAAACACGAATGATTGATGACAGTAAATTGGTAATAAAGTCACACCAAATATTTGTAATGAATTATGAAAAATAAAGAAAATATTTGTCTCATTAGAGTTTTAAAAACTGTGCTGTGTTTTGTCTTTTATTGATGTTTGATTTTATGACAAGCTTTTGAGATTTATTGGTTATGAAATCGAAGACTTTATGGATTTAATAAATTTTGTTTAATATTTCTTGAGTCTTGGAATTTAAGATGGCAGAGAATTAAAAACATTTTTACATCAGATTGAAATGGTTTCTTATAATTATAACAATAAAAATATATTTTTATGTTCGTTCGTTTACCCATCAATGGATATTAAAAATTCAAATTCATTTTTTAATCCGACATCTTTTTCCCCAACCTCTATTTATGTAAGCAGAACAATTAATTTTGCACTATAAATTTATTTTCTCATCCTTTTTACTTTCGATAATTGCTTTTATAATTAACTGAAAATAAATTGATACTTTTAAAGAAATATATTTAAAATAATATTAAATTGAAATCACTGCTGAATATACTAGCAACAAACCTAAAATTAAAGCCTATAAGCTTAAGAAAGGACAACTTTAGGCCAATTAAATTATAAATACATACAATAATTTGAATAAAACAAGCTAACCAAGAACCTGGACATTATTACAAGCATCTAAAGACACAAATAAGGGGAGCATGAGCGGAGGTATTAAGACTAGACAATAAACTGGCTCTTAAATATTCATTCTAATTTAAATAAGTTCATACATACATATATAAAAACTTTCTTATATAAGTTTGTATAGATATTGAAAACCTTAAGTCTTAATTGTGTATTTTAACCATCTGCATTTTGCACACACACACACACACACACACACATACATAAACATAAAGGAGACAAGCATGCAAGCAGAATATTGTATATTTTAAATATCCTGCTGCTTTTCAGCCTTCTATCATCTTCACCTTGGTGGTCTATTTTGCACTACCAATATAATTTAGTTTTTTTTCTTAATATTTGTGGTCTGGCCAAAATAAAACCAATTTTAAATGAGAATTTTTCAAGCATAAAAATAAGAACATGGAGCAGTACGAACAAATACTGTACTACTGCCCGTTCTGTATTGAAGCAGTGCTTGTTGGTTGCAACAGAAATCTTTATTTGCTGCACCGAAATCCTTCTGATAATTTTCAATACTAAAGTATATAAATATGTATTGTACGCATGTGTATGCACATACAGCTCATTTGCCACAAGAACGTCATAACTGAAGAAAACCGATTTTACAGATAATTTAGTTTTCAAAATCTTTGTAAGAAATATTTTAACACAAGATGCAGAACGATGTGGGATTTAAGTATTAATGTGCTGTTCATAGACTTGAGTAGAAAATACGTATAGAAACCACTCAAATAACTCAAATACAAATTATTCACTCAATTCGATTGCTTGGTATCTATGAGCAGCACATAAGTAAACTTCAATTGAGCGTGGTATTAAAACGTATTTGTGGATTTCAGAACTAAAGGTGAACAAGTAAAATTGCTATTATTTTTATGAGTGCTAACTCAATTAAACTTCAGTATTTCATCAGGACGGGGGGCTTATTTTCCATAATCTTCTTACGTCCTTTTTACTTTCTCTATATAAGTAGGCTCGGAACAACTGAGCACATTTCCTTCAATACTTCAATGATGTAATTTTTACATAATTTCAGATCGTAGCATTACGTTTACGAAATTCTCATGAATGGAATGTATCTTGATGATTATTTAAAGGTAACGATTTTAATACTAATGCATAAAATAATATACTCGTACACGTGTCAACCCGAACATCTTTATGCCCGATTGAACTTTTCAACACTTAAAAGAGATAAACGATTACTTTCTTTTAGATGCACCACTCAGATATCTAAATACCAATTCCAATTCTTGCTATAAGTCCCTGGAACAATATTCCTTACAGCGCTCAAGTAATTATGAACGCACATATCAATTCAGGAGAAATATTATCTCTAAATTTTTAAGTTAATTTTACTTAACTGCGAGATTAATTTGGTTTTGATTAATTATGTTTGTATTATTTTGCTTTATGTGTTTATATTACAGTCCTTGAGAATTATTTATTAACCTATTTAACTATATCTTAACCAATTGTTTATTAAATGTAGTACTTGTACTAAGTTCCATACTGCAATATGAGACTTAGGGTCTTGTGTATGGCTAGTGCTGTAAAAAGCGGCTACTTTTGACTACTCAATACTTTTTCAATTGAGTACTCGATACTACTCAATACTTTTAACGTTTTTTCTCATTTCAGAATAAAAATATTTAATAGGTTAAATTTCGATTTTATTAATACATGTACTCCATAATAATTTATAGATTAGTAAATTTAATAATCCATTAAAAATATCTAACAGCCAGGCTTATTTATTGTTGCAAATGATTTGAAGCCGCTTAACTTTTCTCAAGACCGAGTTGTAATAATTTCAAATATTTTTAAGTAAAATTTTCGTATTTAAATATGGAAATGCATCTCTGAGCAGTTGCTTTTGGGTATTGAGTACCAAGAAATTTATACGGTATTAATTACTCGGTACTCAATACTTTTAAAGCGCTAGTGTATGGGACATCGAAAATAAATAAATAAATAAATAAAAAATAAATAAATAAATAAATAAATAAATAAATAAATAAATAAAAAATAAATAAATAAATAAATAAAAAATAAATACATTAAACCAAGCAACTCATTCACTGCTCGTTTCTCTCCAAATCATTTTTCAGATTTGAATCTTCCTCCAGTGCTCCGCTGGAGTCACAACTGCCTTCTTGTTTTATTTCACAGCTGTGTAGATATTTCTTAAAACTACCATGATTTTTCATCGCCTCAGTTATGAAATAGCCATGTTTCCATGTTGGCTATCTATTCAGACTTTTACATTTGGGATAAGGCAGGTGTCTATCTGCCATTCTGGTATTGATTGCCATTGCCATTTGATTATTGTTTTATCCCTGCATTTAATTCTTATCTCTGTGGTTATTCTCGTTCGGTCCAGTGAATTAGTATTGAACCAACTTATAGGATTACTAGGTCTATTACCGGTAGACTTGCAACTCCCTTAAGTTGTACTTCAGATTCAATTATAGTCATAGTCTAATCATATTGTAGTCATAGTCTGGTCATAAAGTAATCACTGTCAAGTTTAGTCATAGTCTACTCATATTACCTGGGCATAGGCCAGTCGTATTTTAGGCACAGCTCAGGCATAGTCTATTCATAGACTTGTCACGGTCTAGTCTAGTCATAGTCTCATCGGTCATAGTCTCATCTAGTCATAGTCTATCTAGTCATAGTCCAGTCTACTTTTTTAATTCTTTTTATGGACGTATTGATATAAATATTAATATTGGTCCTACGATAACTCCACCAATTCTACCCCGGAACCGCGCCAGAACTTTAACAGGACGAGTAGGACAGTACGACCTACTTCCTATCACAAAATTATTAGGCTCGGAACATTCCTACAGCGCATCTTCATTTACCACATTTTCGGGTGTTAATGTTGTCTCCAGTCTAGTCTACTCATATCCTAGTTATAGTCTAGTCATCATAAAAATTTTTATCGTTCTTTCAATATAAAATTCCCAAAACGAAAATTTCTATTTTATTTTCAAAAACAGGCAGTTAGTCTAGTCATATTGTAGTCACAGCCTAGTCATTAGTGCGGTCATTGTCTAATAATTGTCATAGTACAGTCTTGTCTAGTCATAGTCATGAACGAGTCATACTGCTTTCATAGCTAGTTATTGGCTATATATTCAATTCGTAGCCGAGTGTTATATTATTTTCAAAAATTACTTTCATTGCAAAGATATATTCCTACAAGAAAAGAAGAAAAAAATTGCAATATGCTGTTTTTTAACCAGTCTTGTTGTCACTACCTGCATTATTACTTATCTGCTATTAAAGTAAATGTCCTTCGCATCCGTTTAAACGACTTTACAACAACAAGTTTTTGCACACCCAAATAAATAAATGCATACAATGAGGCTGCTAGTATACTGCTGCTGCTATTGCAGATTTGAGATTGTTGTAATGTTTAATTCATATGTAAAGAATGCTTGCATGTTTGTCTGAGTTGAATTGTATTTATTTCCTGTTGCTTTTGTGTGCTTTATATCACTTCCTGGTAACTTTGAATATTGTTCAAATACAACAAAGAGGCAAGTGAAAAAAAATCATTAGTGCTCCGTTTACTCGTGTTATTGGCTCAATGTGGGGAAATGTAAAGTGGTCAGTCAGCAAAAGATACAGTGTTGTAAAAAAATTTAATATCTTTTGGTCAGCTCTCAGAGGAAATTTCATAACACGAAACCAAATTCTATATTGTTGCCCTTAATCGACTTTTCTTTGCTGCTTATGAAATTTAATTTACAGTATGTAAGTATGCTGACAAGGACGATACTTTGCTATATGAGTTTTTGCAGGACCGAGTGTGTGTGTGTATGGGAAAGTGTGTGTATGTGTATAGATGAGTGTATATTGCGATAAAGACATTTTCATGTAATCATCAGATGAATAATTGGATTTCGAAAGGGCTTCCTATATACACATATATATATATATATATGTGTGTGTGTGTGTGTGTGTGTGTGCGTGTGTGTGTCTACAAAACAGCAACGGACCGGCCACACACTACACTTTAGCTTTATTTACCTTGAATCATATTTTCGAAATTCAATATTTTACTTGAATAATTGGTGCAGAAATATTTGCATTAAAATACAAATTAAATTATATAAAATATGTTTTGTAAAATATACAATCGGAGGAGTATTAAAATTTCTGAGAAGAGCTCTGAAGTAAGAGATCAACATTAACATTTATAGTTTGTGCGTTTGAAAAATAATAAGATACATTATTATTACAAAATTCTTACGAAATAATTTTGAAGATTGCAAACTCTAAGGTGTCTTTTAAGTTTTGAATAATTTTAGAAAATTCTTAATCGAGTAATTAATTAATTCGAAATTAAAAAAAACATTATTTTTGTTACAGAAAATCTGCTTTAATTTATTTCCTTTAAATTTTACAATTTTTAAATTTTAGTTTTTCATTAAAATTGCAATTTTCCCATTTAATCAATTTGCTTTAAGCATTTCAAAAATTATATTAACAAAATTTATTTGGTCAATTTGCAGCACATGAATTAACAAACACGTAATTAAATTAAGGCGAAAATTTAATTGAAAATCGTTTTTGCCACCAGTTTGACCAGCATAACGGGGAGAACTGTTGATAGCATTTTGAAGCCTTTACTGGACTCTTAATTAAAACTCGTTAATAACAAGTTGAAACCTAATAATAGCCGTGGCAAGATTTCCAATTATTTTTCAAAATGTAAATTTATTTTTTTTAATATAATATTTTACAACATTTACAATATTTAAATTTAAATTACAATTTCATGAAGCATTTATCATCTATCTGTTTTTTGTATCTTTTTTTTTGTAACTTCCGTCCAATTTAGTATTCAAGGAAATTCAATTGAAAATCAATGTCTCTGCTTAAATTCAATAAAAAACCAATATCACACACACACACACATATTCGAATATAAAAATTCAATAAATACAGACCCACGTGCAAGCATTAATAAAATATTTAACATTTGTAAGTGTGTTTTGAAGTACGAATGCGAAGCGAAGTGAAGAGTGGAAGTTTAAAAGAGTGAGTTAGTTGTGTTTGGTTGGTTGGCCATTATGTTTTCATTTGTAAGCAATCCCCCCCACCCCCCTTTCGCAATTGTGAATGTTTGAGTGGTTGTGCGAAAGTGTTGCAAAATATTCAACTGTATAAATGAAATTATTTTCTTGTTTAATGAAATATCGTGCTATTTCCAATCTTTCATTGTATTTATTATTTTTTTTTAAATAAACAATTTCGAACATGTTCTATTCTTTTTGGGGACAGAGAGCGAGCGAGTTTGTAAAGCCAGGCCTTTAAATTCAATTAGCAGAGGACATATGAACATTCAAAATCGAGCAACAACGGATATTTGTCATGTGCATGTAAGTTTTTTGTAAAAACTGATATATTTCAATTGTTTTGTTTACTGCTATTGAGAAAAAATAGAAATAAAATAAGAAAAAATGAAAGCATCATTTAGCTAAAAGCAAAATAAGCCATATAAAAATATGCACATGTGATATACAAATAAAAAATGTATGACTCTTCGGAAAAAACATTTTTTAAGCGGAATTTTTTTTTTTTTTCAAAAAAAATTTCGTTTAAAGCGATATACTTCATTTATGATGACACGATTTTGGCAAGTCCTTAAAATAGACGAACTCCTTTTGTAATATGCATAGTTTTTCTCTATATAATTTTTTTTAATGAAAATCGGCAGCTTTAGCTGGGAATACGCTGGACGGTACCAGAACTCGTATCGTGATTAGTGTATTTTTGCCATTGAAACAAACAAATATTATTTTGTTAGAAGATTTTTGTTTTCTAAAGAGCGGAATTTTTTCTAAATTTGCTTAATTGGGCGAATGGTTTGATATAAAACTTGTGCTGTTCACTTAGAATTTAATCCTCGAATATAATTTTTATTAATTACATTCCTTTCCATTTGTTCTGTAACTATTTCTCGACGTCAATTCAACTCAACGCCAAAAAGTAGACAGTTGTATATCCGCTGTCGATAACAATTGATATGTTGGGATTTTCTAGGCTTTAGATGGACGAAAGCATTTATTTGGTGTTGACTTGACAAGTAGCTAGAGATTATGGCAGTAATAAAAAAGAAATTTTTTGTTGCAAGTTGGATAATTTTAAAGAAATAAAAAAAGACCAATTATTCTGACAATCAGTTTCTGGAGGCCGCTACAAGCCCACGTCATCATCCATATGTATTTCTTAAATTACAAAACAATATCTATCATATAATTTGAATTTAAATAAAATAAACACAACAATCGATTCACCCCAGGCTATCACTGGTATACAGACCCAGCTATGCTTCGGCCTTAGCTCAAGGAAATGGGCGTGGGCTGTGATAACATTTAGAGGGAGTTCCCATTACTAGAATTTAAGATAGAAATAGTGTGCATGATGAGAGAGAGTAACTTAGTGTATAACTCGTAGTCATATTGGCCCACACTGCCTGCTGATAATATAAATAAAAACGGTTTGAATATAAAAATGTCCCAAATTAAATAAGAAATGGGTAATGTCAGAATTAAACTTGAGACAAACAATAGCATTCAAATTAAATTTAAATAAATTGGAGAAGAAACAAATATATTCGTTCATTTAAATCTTTAAAGTGATTTCAATAGAGAGTTAAGCTATCTGAATAATACATACATATAAGCGATTTTACGTTGCACTATTTGGAAACATATCAAATATATCCGCAAGTTACGAATGAAAACAGATATGTATATGAATATGTAAGCATATACTTCAATTTAATTATGTACATTAATAATAAATTATATTTCATTTTTATAATTTCAAACCTACAACCCGGATTATATTCGGGGTAATTATTTAAAAATTAAATGGCCTCTTACAGGATTACTTAGAAGCGTTTTTAAATGTGCAGTGTCTCTAACACACACACAAAAGAATTTTAATTTTGCATAATTTTATTATGTTTATGAATAGAAAACAATTACAATTTAGAAACATAAAAACCAAAATAAACTACTTCAAATTGTAGCAAAAATTACATATAAAAAAAGACACAAACAACACTAAAAAGGATAAAAAAAATAAAACAAAACTCTCTCTCACATGGAAACATTTTCAATGTGAATACAAAAACGAATGTACAAAAATAGCCGGAAAAAAACATTTTTAAAACATTTTTGCAATTTTGAGTATCAAATAAATATCATTAAAAACACACACAAACACATACATACAGACGGAAACACTCGCACGAACACTAACATTTAGCTAAAAAATATATATATGTATGTACATTTAAAAAAGAATATGGAATTGCTTATTTTGCATACAAAATATTTTTTTGACTTACACATACAAAAGCATGTTCAGGCACGAGTTTGTTTCGTACAGAATAACAACAAAATGGCTACAAATTAGTTTGAAAAATTCAATACACTGTGAAAAATTTCAACACCCAAAAATTTAGCGAAATTTCTATACCTTTTGCCTTTAACAACATAATAAAAATAAAATATATTTTATATTTTTATTCCTTTTGAAACAACATCATGTTAGGATAGTCTAGCTTTCAGGCCATAAGGACTTCTTAGGAAGCACAAGATCCTGCTCTGCCTTAAATATAGCAGACTCATAAATGGAAATAATATTTGTTTGGTTGACTTGTCGACTGAAGATAAGGAGTGGATGCTGAAGAAGATGCCAAGCAGATAGTTTACGATTACCATTTGTTGTGTATCCAGGGCTCACGAAGAAGATAGAAACATAAGGAGCTCATAACCTTTGAAAGAATGGCTGCCAAATACGGGAAAATATGCTATTGTACGCAGGAGCTATTTCAAACAGATGTATGAAGAAGAACTCCAATAATTTGTGTGAGGCTGCTGGGGTCTGTAGCAGTTCTGGCTTATATATAAATACAGTCGCTTCTTTTAGGGTCTTGAATGTCTCAGTTAATCACCACAGACTGGCTTTGCAGAACTGACGCAAAACTTGTCAAACGACTAATTCTAAGGACGTGATAATTTTACTGGGTTAATTGAAACTATTTAGCTACATGCATGCCGTATTCCAGTTACCGTGATTCTATCCCCTAGCCTTGGTCTTGACAATCTTTGGACATTTTTAAAATACGCGATTCTTTTCAATATTCACGATTCGTAATATTTTGTAGCACTCCCGTTTACACAAGTCATGGGATGAGTACAATTGTTTGAAAAAATTCCCGCTGGGTATGTACAGAAAACTACATGTTTTTATTGTTGTGAAATCCAAAGGTACTTATGTATGATCTGATGATGATTCGAACAAAGCAAAAGGTTGTTGTAAACTGTTGTTTTTAATACACAAGGAAGAAGTCCACACACACACAAATAGAAAACGAATATAAACGTACAATTTGACGGAAGCAGTAAGTCCAAATGAAGATAAACAAGTAGCCTGCTAGACGTATGAGACCACCTGATATTAAGGAGCCTTGGTTGTGCTACTACAAGGAAACTATTCATCATTATTGTAAAAAAAATTAGATTATTCAGTTCAGGCTGAGAGGTACCCAGCAATAAGTTGTTCATTTACAGTAGTTTTATGACAGCTAAATTATTCTTTGAGCATCGTCGTAGTAGTTGAGCGTATGCTTATCATGCTGATGGTTGGCAGTTCAACCCCTGACGCAAGCATGTGTTTTTTATTGTGTGCTTTTGCCCGTTAAGGCAACAAGTTTTTAGCGCGTAATAAAATAGTTGTTTCTAATGCCTCCAATGACTTGGCAATGATAAAGTAATAAGTTAAAAAAATCGAAGCAGAAGTAGTGAAAAGTATGCACTTTATGTGTTTGTCTCATTTAAGTTTCGCTCGGGTATACAAAATAAGCAACGACCATTTTACTTATTCAAATAAAAATTTCTGCTGATTTCAAATGTTTACAAAATTTATTTTAACCAAAAATTGCTGATAACTCGTTTTGATTTTATTCCCTTTACTTAAGTTCTGAAAAGGAAACTCTTTATAAAGTAATTTTTTTACGAGAAATTTTAATTTGCTACATTCTACAAAAAAAAAATTATAAAAAATAAAAAGAACTCCGGTTGCATACACACCCCACTTTGAAATGCTTATAACAATTTTTATTGCCACACATGCTCTTAATTTTATTATTTTCATTTAGTTGGAAAAATATTAAATATTTTTATTCAGGCAAACACCCACTTTATACTTCATTTACTTTTATGCTGCAACAAAATTTTGTAGTTGCAACAAAAAGCTGAATGAAAAAAATAAAACAAAAATCTAAAGCAACATATGCAGACATTTTCAAAATGAAATCGTAAAAATCTACATTAAAACTAGAATAGAATTGAAAAAAAAGTTAAAAAGTAAATAAGAGAAATATTAAACAAAAAAAAAATAAAGATAAAAAAATAAAAAAATCTTTTCTTTTCAAAGTCAGCAGAAAATTTATTCTGGTCCTAGCAGTCACTACAAAGTTAAAAAAAAAATGCTGGCTTTCTATGCTTAGAAACAAGTGTGGCTTGTGGAAAGGATAATTTTGTGCAATTTCTTTGTCTATTTTAAACGATTTTTTTTATTATTATTTTACTCTTGTGTGTGCCAATTGGCAACAACTGTCTGTCACAATATCGTAAACAATGGACGTACTTGAATCTCTAATAAACTGAGGGTGTACTGTGCTCTGCTGTGCTGGTGAAAAAACAAATGTTACCACTAGGAAACGGAAACTTATAAAAATATTAATAAAACTAGGAACTAATAAAACTCTCCAAAACTTACACCTGTTTCAAGGCTCCCTCTTGGGGTTTTAGCAATAACTGAATATAATATATTTTAAAAATTCTTTATGAATTTTTTACTCTAAACTTCCTATTTGGTTTCTTTACATATTAATTTGCATTATGCAAGCTGCATAGCCTTCTCTTACACAAAAATTCATTTCATAGTCAACAATTTTCTCAAATTACTAATGCAATGTCATGCATACAAAGAAAATGCAAATTCATGTTTCTTCTTACTTGGGAAAAATATATATAAATCATGAAGCAAATGCAGGATGTTATAGTAATATTGTTTTACTGGTAGGTAACTGGTACACGTACGATGTTTTATCAGAAAACAATATGAAGAAAAAAAAATTTACTTAACAAAGTAAAGAAGTAATATAAACATTTTTTAATTCTTTCGTATCTAGTAAATTTTTAAAAGCTTCCGAAATGCATACAGCTGCAGCATCCTTGCTGAATTTTTTGTTATTTATTTATTTATTTATTTTTTGGTAAAACAGACTCTAATGATTTGAAGAAGAATTATTATAAGAATATTAAAACAAATAATTCTAAAAATTTAAAAATAATTTAAATTGCTTATTCTGTTGAGAGTGAATATTTCAAAATCGAACTGATAAATTTAGGGGAAATATTCTCACATGCCCCACCAAATCTGTCAACGTCCCACTTGATTTTAGTTTTTATTATAAAACTGTTGTTTCCATTAATATTATTTGTATTGCCTCTTTAATTATATTTATTTAGTAGAAATTTGCAACTGTTAAAATTATTTATTTTATGAACAGCAATAAAATGCACTTAAAAAACAATCCATGATAAATCCTTTTGCCAACAATGCAATTAAATAAAATATACAGGCTGCAGCATTCGAACAAAAAAAGTATATAAAGTTATGCATAAATCACTCTGGCAATAGACATAAAATATAAATGTATTTTCGAGCATTTCGATATCAATAGTTTTTAGTTTTATCACCCCATAATTAATCCATTTATGAGTTTTTGGTTTTTGGGAGACAACAGCACCTGTGTTTTGTCAAATGGTAATTGTTTGAGGACAGCCTAGTTTGACTGCCCGTAAATTATTACAAATGGTTTATAATAACTTTCACAGACCCAATAGTTCTAATTGAACCAATTTTTATATTTATTCAGTTATATTAAAGTGCACTGTGTCTCATTATAAGCATATACATAAATATTCCCTTTATTAAACTTTTACCACCGTGTCTCGAAATTAAAACAACCGTCGTCTTCCAAGTTAAAATTCAACTACTTTTATTCTTTTGGTTCAACAATTTATGTAAAACATAGTAAGTACATCTTATGTATTTATAAATTAAGAGAGCCACACAGTAAACCAAAAATATATATGAACATGCATGTTTGTATGTCTATATGTTTGTTTGTTTAACAAAAATAATTAAAGCAAACGAAATAACTATGTATGTTCATAAATATATAACAACTGTATTACTGTTTAGTGCAGTGCAAACATACATACATGCCCATGAGCATTTATTAACAAAAGAACCGTATGTGCAATAAATTGACAAAACCTGGTAAACATTAGGGTGGCTCATAGTAAAAAAGTTCAATAAATATGAAGCACAAACATTTATATAAAAAGTTAAATAAATAAGTGTCATGACTTAACATGCCGGGCCCCATTGAACCCTTGGTTTCAATCAATCGGTAGAGACGCCAATTTAGCAACAGGGCGACGAAAGGTAGTTGTTGGTGTTTTCACATCTGCAACACGGGCATGACCATCTCGGCCAACAATGACGTTTATGACACGACCCATAATCCATTTCATCGGATGAAGATTATCTTCGTGCACTAGAACCATATCATTTACCTTAAGATTTTGCTGAGGTGTTTGCCATCGGGTTCGTTGTTGAAGTTGAGCCAAGTATTCCTTATGCCATCTATTCCAGAAATGAGTTTTAATGGCTGTTATTCTTTGCCAATGCTGAATACTGGAGATGTCGGAACTAAAATTGATTTTTTCTGGAATGTGTTTAAGTGCGCAACCAATTAGAAGATGACCCGGTGTAAGAGCCTCAAAATCATTAGGATCTGATGATGTTGGCGAAATTGGACGAGAGTTCATTACAGCTTCAATTTCAACTAGCGCCGTTGAAAGTTCTTCGAATGTGAGTCGGGCGTTTGAGAGCGTTCGAAATAAGTGGCCCTTGGCCGTTTTGACAGCCGCCTCCCACAACCCTCCAAAGTGTGGAGCTCGAGGAGGAATAAAACAAAACTCGATCAGATTTGAAGCTGCGTGGGACATAATTTCTACTTTAGTAGATTCTTTTAGAAAATTTTGATAGAACTCTTTAAGTTTTGTGTCTGAGCCAACAAAATTCGTCGCATTGTCGCAGAAGATTTTTGACGGTAGACCTCTTCGACCAACAAAGCGTTTTAGAGCTGCTATAAACGCATCACTTGACAGATCGGAGACAGCTTCGAGGTGCACAGCCTTTGTTGAGAAACATACGAAGACTGCTATGTAAGATTTGTATGGGCGTTTCCCTCGAATGCGCAAATAAGTTGAAATTGGGCCAGCAAAATCAACACCCACAATTTGAAATGGACGGGAAGCAGAGACACGTTCTTGTGGAAGATTTCCCATCACTTGCGTAAGTAGCTTAGGCTTATATCGAGTGCAATGAATGCATTGATGAACAATTTGCCTAGCCAATGATCGGCAATTTATGATCCAAAATTGCTGTTGAACAAGAGACACCAATGCCCGCGGTCCAGCGTGAAAATTGTTACGATGAATATGTGTGACCATTAGTTTTACGAACAAGTCAGACTTCGGTAGTAAAAATTGGAATTTTGATTGCTCTGGTAGATTGGAATTTAGCAATCGGCCACCAACTCGAATTAAGGGAACTCCCGACATAGTTTCTATAAATGGGGCCAAAGATGCCAACTGTCCAGAAACATAACCAGAATTTTTCAGTTGATGAAATTCGTCAGAGAAATACGTTTGCTGAAGGATCCAAATAATTCTGTTGAGAGAGTGTGTGAGCTCCTCTGGAGATATATTTGCGTCTTTCGGCTTTGGTTTCCTACAGACACGGAGAATATATGACATGACCCGTAAACACCTTAAATAACTGCTAAATTTATGTATTGCCGTTAACACATAGGGAGTTGCTTGAATACTGGTGGCAAATGTTGATTTTCGTTTTTCTAAAAGCACAGCTTCTTCGCTTAAAACCAGGTTTTGTTGCATAGGCCAACAACAACTGAGTTCTTTTAAAAATGTTGGACCATGGAGCCAATTTGAGTTGCATAATTCAGCTACGGTACAGCCTCGGGATACGAAATCAGCTGGATTTTGATCTGTTGGAACGTAACGCCAAGAGACATCAGCACACAAATCTTGTATTTCTGCTACCCGATTTCCGACGAATGTTGAAAGCGACGACGAATGACTGCTTATCCAATGGAGGGTAATTTGAGAATCACACCAGAAGTAAACCCGTGCAACATTGTACTTAAAATGTTGTTTAACTTGACACCAAAATTTCGCAAGTAAGTGGGCCCCACATAGCTCAAGTCTGGGTAGCGTACTAGTTTTAATAGGAGCCACGCGAGATTTTGAAGCCAACAAGTTGACTGAAACATTGTCGAATGAATCTCTGCAAACGAAATAAAGACAGCAGCCATAAGCCTTGATAGATGCGTCGGTAAAACCATGGACCTCAATTGTTGCCGAATTTGCCATACGAACGAAGCGACTAATTTTCAGCTGGGGCAAGTTATGAAAATCTGCTACAATATGATTCCAAGCTGTATCGGCTTCTTGAGGAATAGATTCATCCCAATCGCATTTAAGGAGCCAAAGTTTCTGCAGTAGAATTTTGGCTTTAATAATAAGTGGACTAATAAGGCCCATAGGGTCGAAAAGTGTTGAGGTGAGCGACAAAATCGAACGTTTAGTGTTCCTTGAGTACAATTTAGTAGGACGAAATTCAAAGCGAAATGTATCATCGGAAGGGTGCCAGGAAATACCCAGTGTAGTGGTGACTTCGTCGTCAAGGCGTACCTCTTTAGCACCGTGATTAATAAAGTTAAGATCTGGGCAATTGCTGTGCCATTTCGAAAGGGAAAACCTTGAATAATTTAAAATATCTGTTACCTGATCTTTAATTAGCTGCAACGTAAATAGATCATCTGCGCCAGTTATCATGTCGTCAACGTAAAAGTCGGTGGTAATGACTGCCTTGCCGACTTCATGAGCGTCAGGGTAGCGTTCTGCTGCATAATGTAGGCTGCGAATGGCTAGAAATGGAGCCGATGCTGTACCATAAGTCACAGTGTTGAGAACATATGTTTTAAGCGGCTTTGAATTCTCGTCGCGCCACAAAATCAACTGTAGATTACGGTCTTCCGGATGCACTAACACTTGCCTGTACATCTTGACAATATCAGCTGTCAACCCATATTGGTGACACCTAAAACGAAGAAGAGTTATCAGCAAAGTATTTTGTACAGTTGGGCCAACCATCATGATTTCGTTGAGTGACAGCTGTGATGATGATCGGCATGACGCATCAAACACTACGCGAAGTTTCGTTGAGACACTTTCGGGTCGTAAAACACAATGATGGGGTATATAATAGTGCGGTTGAGATACGGGAGAATTTATCTGACTCATGTGGCCCATTTCTTCGTACTCCTTCAGAAATTGTGTATACTGTTCCTTCAATGTAGGATTTTTATTTAATTTTTTCTCTATTGACCAAAATCGTCGTTCAGCAATATCCTTAGAATCACCAAGACGCGTAGGATTAATTTTTAAGGGCAACTTCACCATAATTTGACCATCATTTTGAACCGTAACATGTTTGAGAAAATGTTGCTCGCATTGTTGCTGCTCTGGGGTCAAGCATTGACGTTTCCCTTCGACGGTTTCTAATTTCCAGAACCTTTCAAGATTTTTATTTATTTCATCATTATCAGTTGCCACAGCTAAATGTGATGAAGTCAAAGACTGTTGACTGCTCTCGCTCGTAAGCTTCCCCGAGACGATCCAACCTAATAAGGTTTTTTGTAGCGTTGGCAAATTTGGGGTTTGACGAATTTGACCTACAGAAAGAATTGAGAAAAATACCTCTGCTCCGAGAAGCATGTCTATGCCCTGTCGCCTATAAAACTCTGGATCTGCCAGCTCTATGTTAGAAGGCAGATTAAAGTCATGTATCGACATATTTTCGTCAGGATGATAGCCAGTTATTGAACGTGAAACACAAAACTCAAGGGACATTTCGAAATTACTCAACCTTGATCTTATAGTGCTCTGGGTTTTAAATGAAATTTTAACTCCACAAGAGCCAATTCCCACAACATTTACTGGGTTTTTAGATGTTTTCAGATTTAAAGCATTAGAAAGAGACTCACTTATGAAGTTGACTTGAGAACATGAATCCAAAAGAGCCCTCGCCAGCTGATACCTTCCTGCAGAATCACGAACTAATATAAGTGCAGTTGCTAAGATTACCTTGCTTGATTTATGCGTAAAATTTTGCTGAAATGCGCCATGAACGGCTACGGAACTTGTTGAGGGACCATCTTCATCAGGCTGCTTATGCAAAAGCGAGTGATGACGTTGTTTGCAAAAACGACAGGAATAGCGAGACGAACATTGAGAGTAGTTATGCCCCTTTGACAAGCAATTGAGACACAAATTTTGTTTTTTGGCCTGGTCAATGCGCTGATCTACAGGTAAAACCAAAAAACGCTGACATGTTGTAATAAAATGGCCCGCCTTCGAGCAATGATTGCATGAGGAAGATTGGGATACATTTTTTGTCACGAAAGTATGTTGTTTTGTATGTGGCTCATTATGTGAATGATTCTTTACGTTGGACGATGGTTGTTCTTTTGTAGCTCTTCTACATTGTGCATCCAATTGTTGACAACGCCTATCCAACATTGAGCAGCAGTCGGACCACGATGGCAATTTCGCATAGTCGATGAACTCATCCCATTTTTGCTTCGATTGTTGATCAACCTTGGTCATAGCCAGATGAATTATGAATGCGTCACAAATTTCCTGGTATGAGCCCAGGGATTTTAGGGAACTGTACAAAGCAGAAATTGTGTCCACAATATTGCGCAATTGATTGGGAACTGGCTTAGAAACTTTTGGAATATCAAACATTGAGGTAACAGTTTCCAGAAAAATTAAAGTGTTGTTGTCGTACCGCTCCTTAAGCCTATTAAGAGCCTTCGGATAGTTCTCGTCTGTTACCTGAAATGCTTTAATTGTTGCTAGAGCCTCTCCACTGATACAGGATAACAAATGGTTGAACTTTTCAGAGACAGAAATGGTTTGATCATTGTGAACCAAATTATTAAATGAGTTAATGAAATTTTTATACTCGAGATATTTTCCGTCGAATTTGGGCAATTTAAGGTTCGGAAGTCGACTTGACGCTGGTTGAGGCACAAAAAATGACTGTTCTTGCACACTCGGACGCCTTTCCTTACCCATCTTCGTAAGTATGAGACTCTTTGCAGTAATGTACAATTCGTCTATTTCCGTTCTGCCTCCTTCTTCGGGCGACAAACGTTCAATCTGGTTCTGACAGTATAATGCTTGCTTATAATATGATTCAATTATTCCCAATCTGCAATCGAGTTCAGTGTGGGATAAACTTTCAGGGCTTTCAACAATCCTTTTTATTCTAGTGATACTACCTTTCGATGTTGCTCTAAGTGTCTTTAATTCTTCTAGAGTCATTGTTTTTTGAGATGTACCACTTGCTTCATTCATATTAAAGTTTATCTTATGCACCAGTTCTTATTTTACAACAAATTTATATAATGAAAGCCACACCAATAATTAAAATTTAATTTAAATCAGGGTTTAATTATTTGAGATTGTTCACGAAATTGTAAATTAAAAAAAAAATTGTATTAAAATGTCCTGTCACGGTCGCCAAATGTTTGAGGACAGCCTAGTTTGACTGCCCGTAAATTATTACAAATGGTTTATAATAACTTTCACAGACCCAATAGTTCTAATTGAACCAATTTTTATATTTATTCAGTTATATTAAAGTGCACTGTGTCTCATTATAAGCATATACATAAATATTCCCTTTATTAAACTTTTACCACCGTGTCTCGAAATTAAAACAACCGTCGTCTTCCAAGTTAAAATTCAACTACTTTTATTCTTTTGGTTCAACAATTTATGTAAAACATAGTAAGTACATCTTATGTATTTATAAATTAAGAGAGCCACACAGTAAACCAAAAATATATATGAACATGCATGTTTGTATGTCTATATGTTTGTTTGTTTAACAAAAATAATTAAAGCAAACGAAATAACTATGTATGTTCATAAATATATAACAACTGTATTACTGTTTAGTGCAGTGCAAACATACATACATGCCCATGAGCATTTATTAACAAAAGAACCGTATGTGCAATAAATTGACAAAACCTGGTAAACATTAGGGTGGCTCATAGTAAAAAAGTTCAATAAATATGAAGCACAAACATTTATATAAAAAGTTAAATAAATAAGTGTCATGACTTAACAGTAATAAAAACAACTTGTACAATAATTACAAACGAATATCTAGTATGAAAGTCAGACGGACGCATAGACAGATACACAGACAGACAGACATACGGTACTTTTAAAAATATTGTTAAAATGATGATTTGTCGTAGTGTTGAGCGAGGAAATATACAGGGTGTTCCAATAAGACATTTCACTTTCAATAGCCCGACATTTTAACAGCTGCCATGACATTCAACCAACCTGTAACTACTTGACAGCTGGTAAAGAAAAACTACGCCAATAGTAAAAATGGAATCATATGCGCTTCAACAACGCACTGAAATTATTAAAATTCACTAGAAAAATTGTTAAAACTTCGCGATCACACCTTTCGAAACTAAGCATTTTTTCGACGCACTTTCTCGGCCAGCAATTGAGAAATTGATGAAAAAATTTAGGTATTGCGACAAGTTGCTAATGTGAAGAATCGAACTCGTACACGTTGCTTAAGAGCAACTGAGAATATTGCTGATGTGTTAAGGAAACCCCAGCATTGTCCATTTCTCGCCGATCTTTCGATTTGTACAATGATTAATGATTTTGTATGCCCGAAATGGGAAGTTATTGATGTGGCGACATTTATTTTCAACAAGAGTAACGATAACATCGCTCGTTTGAGTGAAGAGTTTTCCGACCGTGTAATTTCTCGAAGAGGAGATCGGAATTTTTCACCAAGATATTGTGATTTAAGTCCTTTATAATTTTTCCTATAATAATACTTAAAAGATAAGGTCTATGCCCATGGCCAACAATCGATTCATGACCTCAAACATGGAATGTGTGAAGTTATCGAGAACAATTGCGTCAATTAGTGATGGAAAATTTCATTAAAATAATATGGTCCTGCAAGCGTGTCTGCAGCAAACATTTCACTGTTATTATTGTTCATTATTAATGGCATACCTTCCTTTTTATAATTAAATAAACATCCGATGATTTTAATTAAAAATACTAGTTTGTTTTACAAATGAAACCTCTTATTGAAAGAGCCTATACAACAAATGATTCAGTAATTATTCGCGGGGAAGTGCAAAGAGTGGCAAAAGTGAATTGCAGGAAAAACACAACAGTTAAACACTTAAAAACACGTGTGTTATTTTTTCGAACTAGTTTAATTATCAAATGGGCTGTTGTTTGTTTATTTTGTTATCAATTTATAAACACATTTTTTTCAGAAAGCTCGAATGATATTATTATTATTATTTTTCTTTTAATATTGAAATATATTGAGTGATCAATTTTTGTATTAGAAGTTAATTTTTTGAAGAGAAGCTTTTTGGTAGACTGATTAAGATTTAAATCAAGCTTGTTTTATTTAATGCACTGAAAAAAATATTCATTCAGATTATTTGAAATAGTAGATTTATTAGCACAATATATTTAATATTTAACTTTTATGTTAAGAGCCCATTATTTAAAATTTTTTCTTTTCATATAAAAAGAAAAGTAAAAGACTTTTGTCCACGCAATTTCATTTCCTGCTGCACTCCTGCAATAATTATATCGTATATTCACGCAAGCAGTGAGTATGTGTGAGAGTTTTGGCTCGCTCTCTTGTGTGAGTTTGGCTGTTTTAGATGTCTCTTGTTCATTTCCCTATCCGGTCTTATGCGTGCCACACGCATCTTCCGGTTTAAGTTTAAAGTTGTAGACTTTAAAATTGTAGTTTATACTTTAGCACAACTTGTTAGTGAACTTAGGGCAGCGGAAAATTTTAATCTAAATAAGAAAACACTTAAAAGTTTTACCAATAACATGCTAAAGCTAAATATGTGGAAAAACTATGCGTAACCAATTATATACACGCACAAAGCCCAGCCCACATTTTGTGTGCATACTTACATACATATTTACCAAATGAGGACGATGTTTAAACTGCAATATTAGATTAGTATGTGATAAGTTAGTTATTAAACTTTGTATGTAACAAACAAAAGGTGGTATGTGGCACTTATGTTTTTTTTTATTAGCTTTAGTTGTTGAACAGATAAAACTTACACAAATTTTATAAGGAAATAATTTAAGCAGCAAAAAGAAAAACTATATAAAATTTGTCAACACTTGGCTTTGCGTTTTACATAATAAGCGTCATAAGCTGAAGCAAAAATATAACAAAGAAATACAGGTTTTGTTTCCGCAAGATAGTTTAATTTTAAATCCTTCAACTTTTCCTCAAGCCATCTTCTTTCGTCATTAGGCCACAAGTAGTCGAAGCTATCAAAGATGAAATAGAAATTGATCTAACACAAGAGTCCCTAAAGAAGTCAATTACATGAAAGTCACTCCTTGTTGCGCGGAAAATTGATAACTTTGCAATTTTTTACCAATTTTTTAAATTGATTTTTTTATTGATTTTCAACAGTTTTATTTCAAAATCTATTGTTTCAGACAAATTTTAACCTTTAAAAAATAAGAAAGAGGTAAAAAAATTTAATTTAAAAATTTAATTTTAAATTGCCGATTTTCCTAAAACTTTACCAGTCACCTTTTGCAACCTCCCTTCAAAAACTACTACTTCTCCTGAAGTAGATTTACAAGCGAGAGTTATTGATTCATTGTTGTACGTCCTCAGAAGACATAACCTACTTTGAAGCTTCCTTTTATTACACAAATCCACGTCTCGTTCTGAGAATCAAAAATGCGCTGAAGTCACATGTCTCTTCGTCTTAATGCGTCATCCAATGAAATCATCGTTAAACATCGATGTTGCTTATGTGAAACCTACAAACAACAACTATCAAATGGAGTGCATTACTTTGAATCCCTCCCCCACTCCATTCAATAAGTGGGAGATTAAAGGCCTTATTCTTGGAAAACGCAACGCTTAACGTTGATAAATTTTATATGGAAAAATTCCAATACACCCCTCTACTCAGCCTTCCATTCGCGCATCTTCGGAAGCGCTTCGCTTTTTTTGTTGGTTTCTAATCTCTAATGTTGGATTCTAATTCGTTATAAATTCTTAGTGTTGCTTGCAAGGACTCATAATAGACTTCCCCTCGTTTACTGTTTCAATGTATAAAATTTTCTTTCTACATTTAATTTAAGTTTAAAACAGACGTTAACAGTGTATAGCTGCGTGTCTACTTCGTACAAAATTTGTCGTTTTATTTTTTAAATATTCCCCTGGCTTAAGGGGTGATTTAATAGCAAATAATTATAATTATGGGATAAAATTAAAGATTAAAAGTAACTTTTGTAAACAGAAAAAAAAAGAAACAACCGAGTTTAAAACAGAAGGAGGTACACAGAGAGACAGACAGACAGAAAGAAAGAAGTCTATCCAAGTAAAGCAAAAATATTGCAAATCGTTTCATAAGCGGTGGATTAAACATTAATCGGTTAACGCATTAATTACTACTCAAATAACTGTTCGATTAATTTAAAATTAGCCATTTTCGATTAACGATTAAATCGATTGGTTTGAGGCGATTAATCGATTAAACAAAATTTTATGTTTTTTGTAGTATTTGAATATATTTTTCATCTAATTCAACGAATTTAAACGAAATTATATGAAATGTTTAGAGAAACTACGGAAAAGGACTGAGACATTGGAAATTCTCTATTATAGATTACTTTCGATTTTTCCAACATCTTTGAAAAGTAAAATAAATTTTTCCAACTCAAACTTCATTAAAACTAAAATTTTAAAAGTAACAAGTAATTTATGTGTTCTTATTTATTAATCGATTAGCCGATTATTCCAAAATTAATCGATTAAAACAAAATTTCGATTGTTACTGAAAGAACAAAGAAGAAACTAATAAATACTAACGCATTAATAATGTACTCCATTCTTAAGGCCGAGGCACATAGAATCCGTTGTACGTTATACGTTGCTTTTTTCAACTGACAACGAAGTTAAAATACGGGTTTTCTTATGAGCTTTGTCACATTCAGTACGTCTCCGTCAACACAAAATTCTAAAGTTGAGCAACTTTTAACTTTTAACGTACGTTGAATACTTTGATAAATAAAATTTGTTATGCTTTGTTTTTAATAATCTTTTTGTTTTGTGTTGTGACAAAGTTAAATTAAATAAAAATTATAATTCAAAAAAGAAAAACAGAATTCCATTGAAAATGTGTACTTTAATCAAATGAAGCTGATTTAATGTCCGTCAACAAAGTACTGATTGTGTCAACCTCCTCCGCCGATACTTTAACGCCAGTTGAAAACAGCAACGTATAACGTACGACGGATTCTATGTGCCTCGGCCTTTAACCCGTTAACATTTTATTTTTCAAATTTAAAGTTCAGAGAATTTTTTTACTGAAAAGTTTAGACTTTAACCAATCCGTAACCATAAAATAAAATGAAAACAAAATATTAAAATTTTTTTTTTTGAAGGCTGCATGTTGATTGTTGTAATGTAAAATCTTTATTGTTGAACGTTTTTCGGTTTAGTTTTTTTTTTCATTTAGCTTGTGGTGTCGTCGGTCTATTATAAAAATATTTTGAAAAAGTGAACCAAAAAAGGGCAGCACGCTTTATTTAAAGGGTGATCACTAAAAGATGTTATTAATTATCAATTTATAGTAAAAAAACATTTAAAAGTAAAATTTTTAATAAAAAGAAATACATCTTTTGTGAAAAATAAAAGGAAATTTTCTTTTTAAAATTTAAGAAGTTACTTGATGACAGATAGACACCCTGTGTAGTCCTTTAAAAAAAGGGGCCTATTAATAAAATACAGATAACCATACAAAACATAAGTACGTGCATGCACAAAATTTAATTAAAATGCAAATATGATGCGCTACAGGATACACACACGCACACAAAAGAAAATATTTAAAACACTCTGCTTGTATGTGTGTTTGCTAATGTTCGTATACAAGAGCACAGATCCTTATATGCAAATCCAATCTCACGCATATGGTGGTACTCAAATAATATTTATGGTTTTAAAGCATAAAAAACGAAATGGAATGTCAGGCTGACTGACCGTCAGTTAACTTCATGACGGATATAGTTAAGCCAATTTAACATACCGACGACGTTGTTAATGCTGTCGATTACAATGATGACGTTGATGTTGGTTGGCTAATGGCGCTGCTATGTTGGCGTCTGCTGTTTCCTACAGCCGTAATATTTTAGCAGTTTAAATGTTCAATGTTTTGCTTTTCGTATTTTAAAATGAAATAATTTAAGCCAGGATTTTAATAATGCTGGGAGCTTTATTGTTGAAGTAAATAAAAACTTAATTAGGTTTTATGAAAAAAAAATGTTTTAATAAAAAAAACTATGATTTTTCTCAGCAGAATAAAAATTCAAATTTTTTCCAATGCATAAATAAATATAAGAAAAAAATTATACATTTGCTTTCCGCATTTCTTCTCATTACTATGCGTTTTAATATAATTTTGGAATTATCTTAAATAACGCACATCCATCTGTGCGTTCACAAATTTTAATATGCAACGAGAGAGAAAAAAAAATTTTAAATGCAAATGATACTTGATATTTGGACACATTAACTGCAAAATATTGTATTGTCTCGTTACCAGCTCTTCATATTAATTAAAACACATGCAAGGAAGGATATAAATTTATAAAGTCACATGTGTGCGTATTTACACATACACGACTTTCATGCAAATGGTTTTGTTTCGTCCCTTTTTTTGTAAGTCTGCATATGGCAAGAAAATTTGTGATTTGTATAAATACATATACATGCACATTCCTGGTTGCAACAACTCAAAGGATTATTTAAATCTCTAATGACTTCATGCAAGTATATTTGATTACATAAATAAAATGCTATTTTGGTATCCTTTGATAAGATTTAAAAGATTAGATTTCATTAGTTTTCTTCTACAATTAAATTAAATCCCACTTAAAGGCTTTTTGCGTATTAAGAATCTCAATTGTTTTTTTAAATTTTGCAGGCTTGTATTTGGAGTTACTTTTCTAAATAAATAAACAATTCTAAATAATAATTCATTTTCGGAACGTCCCTAAAATCCCCACTTTAAAGTTAATTAGATATATTATTTGTTTATTTTTTTCTTGAAAAGTACTTTTTGTAGTACTTTTTAAAAGGAACTTTAGCCAGTCTCATATCAGTTTTTCCAGAGGTTCTGTCTTTAAAGGGTTAAACAATTTATTGATTTATAAGAAGTTCTCTACGTGCAGAAACGTAATTAAAACTATTTACTATTTAAATCTAAGATATTAATTTATTTTCATCTTGTTTTATTAATTTCTTTATTTTGTTTGATTGCATATTAGTAGTTTACTTATTGTCATTATCTTGTTATTATTAAAGGACACTCCTCATCCGTTGTCCAGGCAGTCAGTATATAAAACCCACTTCTTCTTGTCTGTGGCTTACCAAGGCTACCACACGTAATTAATAATTCGATTTGTGATTAATATCAATCATACTCTCAGGCGCATTAATTCATATTAAATCTTAAGGGATATTTAGTACAAGACCCATACATACATACAGATGAACACAATATGAAAGTAGGCTTATTAATGAATGCATAAAGTGTTGATTAATTTAAAATGTAAATTGCTTTTAGGATTTTATGCTGACTTAGGTTATATAAATAAATGAGGAAATTGATAATTTCAGCAATGTATGATGTGCTTTTTTCCCTTCATGACAATCATTTTAAAATTAAATTTCTTAATGCTATTTAAGGGGATAAAGATAAGATTACATGAAGGCTTAGAAAAGCTTTAATGTAATTGAAATGTAATTAAGACTTTAAATATTTAAGTTTTTGATCAAGAATCTCTTTAATTTATTTGCTAATTATGTATTCTTAAATAACTGGTGTGTCATTGTATTTCGAATTTTTTTAAACTGACGTTATTTGAGTATTTTTCTAGAAAATGTTAAATAATATTAATATTAATCATACGTACTGTTGCATGAATTTAGAAATAGTGTTGGCAGAGACGCAGACGCAAGTCGTGTCTTTTTATCGTCGGCGGCGTAAATAGTAAAACTTGTCGTCGGCGGTGGCGGCTAAGCACCCTTCGCCGGGCTTTTATCGGCGCACCACTTTTTTGTTGGCTTATTTGAATGTCAACCTCTAATTAAATAATATAGTGAAAAAATACAGGTGAAATTATATTCTAAATTAACACATTTAGGGAAAAATTTCTGTCTCTTGATAGAGAGGAGACAAAGCAGATCACATCACGTAATTATGTATGTATGTAAATGTGAAGAAATTTTTATTAAAATATAATGATACGTACACAAGTATTTCTTAGAGGAGCGCCACCAAAAGCAACCAATAAAAAAAAAAATAAAAAAAATAAGTAAACATGAAAAAGGAAGCAACATAGAAGAAACAAATTTAAAAATTCATGCTAACAAAATACCGCGTACTTTATTCTGCAGTTACATGTAAAAGATAACGCTGATCGCACATACTGCTTGTAAAAATTCATTGAATTTGTAGCTGTGACGTAGACTGGCCTCATGCAGATAGACAATTATCTTTTAAAGATGTTGTCGTCAAAAACACAACTGAAAAAAATTCTTGGAGTCACCACAAATCATCATTTTTATGAGTTGTATTCGTTATTTTATTGCTTCAGAATATTTTTAAAGATAAATCTATCGGAGTTCTTCACTTAAAAAGCGCTTTAAAAAATCGTTGATAAAATTATCGGCTTGAAATAAGCCACTGACAAGCCCACGATATAGGCGGCGGCGTGGTTTATTCAAAAGTGTCGGAGGCGCAGCTAACCGCCAGCTCCGCAGACATGTCTTTCTTCTCTGTATCTTTGGGGCTAAAACTTATTAGTTTTTATCCAAAGCAGTAACAAGTAACTATTTTTTAGTTTTAAGGTATCAAAGCATTTTATAAAGTTTTTAAAAGACTTTTTTATATAAAATATCGGTATTAAAATTAATCATACGTTTCGACCAACAAGAAAATTCAAATTTAAAAAAAATGCATGTGAGTTGGTCTAAAAACAATGTCTGCTAGTCTGGTGAATAAATTTTTGCATTTTTACTTTCTTAATAAAAATAATTTGAATTTATCAAAAAAATTCTTTATTGAAAAAGAAAAAGATATATTTGACTTGGCCCAGATTTCAGCATGAGCCCAACAACCATTCAACTTAAACCTAAAACAGTTTAACTAATTACGTACAAACATTAATTTGAGTAATTCTTGATCATAAATACGTTATTTTAAGCGTTTAGAATTTCTTGTTATTTATAATTATTTTGCAAATACAACAAGTGTAGATGAAAGTTTTGAAATAAGTGCAAAATACTTAATTTTATTTAAAAAAAGTCAGGGGGTAAATTACGGCATTCGGCATCGATCGAAATCCCATACAAATTTTTTGGAATTTGCATGTGCTTGTGAGTGTTCTAATGGTGGTACTTTTATCTTATATTTTTTAGTTTTTCAGTTTTGGTCAAACTTAGCACATACAAGCGATAATACAACAATAAGCACATCTTGTGAATTCCTTTATTGACTTAATAACCTGTCATAAAACATTAGGACAAATGAATTTTTGAATCACTTACAAAAATCAGGACCTACGTTTTGGATCCTGTTACTCCTCCATTGTTTTTCCTCTTTATATAATTTGTTGCTTTAACCGCACATTGTTCTCTATATACCATTTTTAAAATGTAAAAAGCAAAAACAACTTTTATTTGCCACACATAATCAGCTTAAAACTTTTGTTTTGTTTTTTTTCGAACGAAACTGTAAAGCATCTAAAAGTATTAGTGTATATTTCCATATTTCTTTCTCTTTGCCTTTAACAGTTTTGTTTGTCAATTATCTATGAGGTACTACCATGCCACAGCAATGCCACCATCAATGTGTCTTTGCAACTGTCAATACGCATTATCTGTCAAATAGAATTTTTCAGTTGTACTCCTATGCCACAAAATCAGATTAATTATCTTCAAAACAGCTTTGGCATTGTATGCTAATAATTTCTGAAGGTATAGGAAAATAAGTAAAAAAAAGATTTTGAGACAGCAGCAAATATAGAATAAATCCAATTTTGTAATGGTTCGAGTTGAAAGGTTGCTAAATTCAAATGATTTCTTTGTGGAAATAATGAAATTATGTTAAGCAAATAATTGGTTTAATTCTCAATAACTGAAAGGTAAAATTTTGCAGTTAATTTCTTTGTTTTTTTTTTCAAACTTACGAAACAGGTATTTTTAAAAATGAAAAAATTAAAAATTAGCTTTTATATTATTAAATAATTAATAATTAAAATTTACCAGCCAGTGTTTACTTTAAAAGAAATATGCAGCCTATTGTATGAGTTATATGTTGTATAAATGCTGTCTGTACTTTCTGTGTAAGAATTTGATTTGTTTTGTGTAGAAGAACCAAGAATATTTATACAATATACAACTCATACAATAAGTTGTGTTGAGAATTTGACTATAACAAAGTGCAATACATGATTTTAGGGCTCGATTTTGAGAATTTCATGTGAAAGTAGCCCCGAAAATAAGAACTTCTGCATCATTCGTTTTGTCAAGTGGGCGGCTGCATTTAAAATTTAATGGCCATTTGAATTTTTTTGTTCAATTTTTTTTTGTTTATTTTAACACGGTTATATCTCGGTATATCCTACGTATACTTATTTTCCATATTGAAATGTTCTTGACAAAACGAATGATGTAGAAATTCTTATTTTTGAATCTACTTTCACGTGCAATTCTCAGAATTGGGCCCAAAATCAAAAAAATGAGCTGAAAAATGTTCAACTGTGAAAATAAACACATAGTTTTGAAAGCTTTACAAAATTTGTCCTTCGCTGCGTATGAATAATGCTAGTCTCACTAATTTTAGCGTTTCTATCACAAATCCCCAAGATATTTTTATCATTATTGGTTCAAGTTAAAGCTTAGGATTTCCTTTTCTTTTATAAAATATAATTGTAAGCAAGCTATTATGTCACTTAATTAAGATAAATTTAATTTAAGGAAATATATTTAATCTATTTACACTCTGTGCCTTAGCTGTCATTATGACATTTTTATTTAAACTTACTTAATCCGGTTACTTAACATCCTCACCCCGGTCTTGTAAAGCAAACTTATACTCTAAATGTTAAATATTGCCTGCATTTGTTGTACATACTACTCGTCTACTTTTTCCATTTTTTTTTTTTGCATATTTGAAAGAACTGATTCCGGCAAATTGAAAAACTTATTCATTACTGTTTAAAGCTACTTAAAATGTCTTTTTCATATCTCTGTACTTCAAACTTTAAAGACGACTACAACATGCTACAGCCAGAGTCTCCAACATAATAATAAAGTGAAAAAGAAGCAGAAGGAAAAAAAGTGAAGAAACATCAGGATTCCTAGGGCAAGTTATAACAACAAAAAGTAGGTATTAGTAAATTCATTCATTTTCTATGCAAGTGCGAATGTGTGTTGGTGTTAGTTAGTGTCCTTGTATATACAAGTGTATGTCATATTTTATTAAATCTGCATTTGGTTGAGAGCCACATCAACCTGTCAACATTTTCATACAACTTAAGTAAAATTGATGCAGCATACTTTTGGGCGATTTTTTTTGCAACTCTATAGTTGTTTGCATACACAAGGACTTCCACTATTATGAATATATGCATAAACACATACACATATAAACTTTAGCCTGTCCTGTTGGTTATATTTTATGAAGTTATGATTTGCACTCCTTCACCCCTGGCCACAATCTCTTAAGTGTTCTGGTGTGCAAATGATGCGTTTGTTGATTTTCTCTTTTTTATATTCTTTCATAACTTTTTTTACGTTACTTATCTTAAGTTTGACTGTATATTATGGTCTACAGGCGTCTTTGTCCTTCAGTGTCACGTAAGTGGTATTATAAACGGATTGTTATTTATGAAAAGGATGTAGACTTTCAAACAAATATTTATTATCAACTTATAGCAAACACAGTTTTGGAAAATTTACTGAACAGAGAAAAAAAAAATTATTTAATTTTCTTTTTTCATACAAACGTACAGGGCATATAAAAAAGATTCAAAGGTAAATTTACAAATAATAAACTGGGAGTAAGGGCGCGACCTATTCCGAAAGGAAATTAAATTTTTTGCAAATTTAAAAAAAAAATATTTAATAAAAAAATTTATTTTTAAAGGATTCTCTTCTAATAAATTCATCCATTTTAGTTTCTTTTTTTAAAGAAAACATCCCAAGCTATTGAACAGGTTTTGAATTAATGATGTTTTGTCCTTGAAGCAAAAGTGTTTGACAAAAGCATAAATATCAGTTCCATCCATTTTCTCCCAAAAAATTATTTCAATTAATCAGTTAGAATTGAATAATTATTAAAAATTATTTAGAAAATGTTTTAGTTGTGTTAATAGTATTATTGCAAATACTGATAGTCTTTCGTAGTAGAAAAGAGAGTTTGCAGGCGAATCGAATAACCCCAAGCTAAAGCTAAAAAAAAAGAAATAGCATACAAAACTTAAAGGTTAATGGAACTTTAAAAATTAAAAATATTTATTGCAAAATTTATTATGATTTTTTTTTTAGATTTTTCTTTTAACAAAAGTGTTGCAAATTATGTTAAATTCTATATTATAAAAGAATTGTATTAAAAACGTGTTAGTCCCTTGCGGCCTTATTTTACAGAATAGAATTTTTAGCAAGATAAGATAAAGAACAAAAGTTCTTTTAACAATCTAAAACAAAACATCTCTCCAAAGTGTCATTATTTGCCATAAAGTCAACACAGCATCGCCATATTTTGCTTCCAAAAAAAAAGAAAACATCAGAGTATATTAAAACTTAAACTAACCCCAAAAATAACATAAATATTCACAAATACTTATCAAAAAAGAAAAAAAAAACAGAATGAAAAAAGATTGAAATTGTCAACTGCTTTTAGAGACTTTTCTGTTTCATATTCTTTATTATTATTTTTTTGGTATAAATTTTTCTTATTCTTATACACAGAAATTGATGTTCTCTATTTTCAACAATTTCGATTTTTTTTCTCCTTTTTGTCATTTCGTTACTTTTTTCAGTTAAATCTTTTGAGTATTTTACGAGTAGTGCTGGTGTGCTTGAGTGTGTGTATGTGTATGTGGCTGTGTGAAAGAAAAACGATTCCCTTGTAGGTTGTATATTTACACAATATGGTACATGGCTCGAAATCCAGACATGATTGTTAAAAAAATTATATACAACACTTTTCTTTTAGTTTTTTGTTAAACTTTTTTTTTTCAAAAAAAAAAAAAAATCACATTCAAGTGTATGCGATTTTATATTTTCAAATGTCTGTGTGATATGTGGATATGAAAAGAATAAAAATAAAGTCCAAATTGAAGTTGAGTTTCAACGAGTTGATATATGCAGAAACATATGCATATTTATGCTCATAAGCGTTTAAACAGTGGCGAGTAAAACATTGTGCAAGTTATTTTTTAATTAATTCCCGCACTGCATGTGAGATATATTCATTTAAAATCAATTAAATTTCGTTATTAAAAAGCACTGATTAGGCATTAGGCCCAAAGAAATATCTCACTGCAAAACACAAAAAAAGTGCAGACAACAGATTGCAGCAGAAGGGACCAAATAAAAACTATACGTGCATCGGCCGTTATTTATTTTATTTATTTATTTATTGTGTTATATAAAACACTGCAAGAAACATTTTCGTGGAGAATTCCATTTCTTGAAAAAATGGCAAAAAAACTCTCCTTAAACAACGATATTGCGGGCTGAAATGTCCTACAGAAATATTTCACATACAATTCTACTATGAGTCTTTGTAAAGTCTAACGCTCGAAATTCAACTTGAAGAAATAAGTCAAAACTGAAAATGTTTTTAAAGACTAAATCAAAATCTATACCGTTTACACCGGGTTAAGATTTCATATCCATACCGAAAACAATTGATTGGAATTTTCCATTTCAAGTGTCAAACTCCATACAAAAAATTATCACTCAAATGCAAAATAGCAAAGAATTATTATTGAACAGCGTAGTATTTTTCAGTATAGTTTGTCAAAAAACACAGTTGCATCATAGTTGGGTAGATTTTGTCAAAATCTAGTGACGAATTAGATTTTGTTTTATATGGGAAATCTCATCAAAATCAATAACATTTTGCTCGAAGTCTTGTACGTAGTAGATTTTGGTCTCATGTATATGCCATATAAGCCACCATACAAAAGATTAGCTGGAGATATAATACTTACTAGTATTTCCTATGGCCACTCGATCATATTCTAGTAAGTAATATTAAGCATCTATATATAAATAGGCAAAGACAAATTTTTAGATCCCGTTTTCTATATATTATTTAAATCGATTCGGTATTAAAGGTATAAAAGGCTCATAAAGTTGACACCACTAAAAATGCTAAAAATACACACGTATACGCATTCACTTATGCAAGTATTGGTTCAAGTAAAAACATAAGCAAAGCAAAGAGAGTGTTTAAGAGTACATACATACATACATACATACATGTGAGTATATGAGTAATAAGATCTTTTTATAAATGTGCGTGTTTGTATGAAATTTTATTTCGTTTATTTTTTTCCATGGGGAAGGGAAAAAGTAATTAGGTAGTTTTTTCCCTTTAAATCAATGCAACTAAAATAGGTATACGTTTAAACTGGCGGTCGATTTTCCATCACTAGGCGTACTCTAGTTTACATAAATACATACGATAAAATACAAAAACAAAACAAAACATTTAAAACTTGTTCACTCTCTCTCTCTCGTTTACAAAGTATGAATATATACTGAATGTAAACTGCTCTGTATCATATCGTATAGTAAATTGAACAAACACACATTTGTTTATTCTTTCAACTTGAAGTTGATACATGCATGTGCAGTAAGTGTGCAAGCATTAGTAGCAACTTAAAACGCTTATAGCTCCCAAAATACTGAACCGATTAAAAAAATATATAGATTGTACACATTTGTGAATAAATATCTTCAATATACAAATATACATATATAGTTTTGTCAAAACTGGCTGTATAGTACGAGCGTGAAAGGGATTTAAAAAAAACTGTTTGCCTATTAATTATATAGATTAATAAAAAGTTCAGAGCAAATTTGGTCATATTTTCAATAACAATGAACTTTACTTTTTAAAATTTATCAAGCAGGTGTGAATTTAAAAAATAATCTTTTTGTTGATATTGAAAACATTTTGACCAAAATGTTGTTTAACCAATAAAGTTTTGCCATTCACTGCTTTTTTCGTCTCGCATGCATGTATGGACTCAATGTTTAATAAGCAAATGTGTTTCTGTGTATGTATATTTGACTTTTGTTGCAATTTTGCCAACGCTGCTCTGCATTTGATCAAGGTAGTGCAGAGTAGAGTAGCAGCATCAGCATCATTTTTATCATCAGCACATTGAGTGCAGTTCAAATATCACACCTACTCCTTAGAGTGTTTGTTATTCAAACAAACATAAATGCAAAATACTCACATTGAATAAACACAGCCATAAAGAAACTGAGTATTTTGTATACATGCGGACGTACACTCAAGCAATTATGTGTAGGTATGTTTACTTCTTATATTAATATAATATGAATTTTACAAACAAACATGTGCTTGCATACAACACACAAACAAACAAGCAAACAAACAAACATCCATATAAACATAATAATGACAAACTTGTTTATGGCTTCATATGAGAGCGCCATCATGAATACGATTGCAAGAGCACAAAGAAGAGGTATAAAGAGTGAAAATATTGCATTTTAAATATAAATAAATATGATGCATATTTCAAGGATTTGTCTAAATTTGTGTATTACATACATACATACACACACAGCTGTGTGCATGAAGTTATCGCAAATTTAATGCAACATAGTTATATCTCAAAAAATGTTAAAACTGCAAAAATGCTATTAAAGTTTTCAATATGTTAGCAGGTACATTCAAAATATAAGCTGGTGTTAGTTGCTTGTTTGTTATAACTTCCACTTAGTTGGAGATTAATCCTTGAGTTTTTCATAAAAATAGGAGTTATTAAACACACTTTTTCTTTAACAACTTTAAAATTATCACTTTTTGATTTAAGACTATCTTGCATTAAACGAGCACTAGGAGAATTTTTATGTTGTTATTTTTCTACTTGTTGTTTTTGTTGTTGTTGTTGTTGTTGTTGTTGTCGCATCATTTGTATTGAATTTATGCAAAATATTTTACTCTTTAGGGTTTTGTTTGAAATTAACTTCGTATTTTCTTTCATTTCCTCTGAATAAAAGTAGAGCTGAATGAATGCGTATCAGTTTTCAAAGAAAATTTTTGAAAAATTTTAATTTATTTGTGTTTTGTGTACTTCTCTGGAGCTGTTTTATCTTTTATGAGTTATAAGTCAAAGGAGATTTGATACTCATACATATTTAACTAAAAGCATGAAATATAACAATACTAACTGGGAGTATTTGGACTTTATTTATTAAGAAAATGGTATTAAATTTAAAAAAATGACAAACAATATCTTGTCAAAGTACATAATTATTTTCAATTTTGTTTGAAAAGATAACCAACAAACATGATTCGTTTGATAGATGAGATCTTTTTAGAATTAAAATAAAAGCTTGGATATTTTTTTTTAAATAAAATGTGCTTAACATTTTCAAATAAAAAAGTTGCACTTGTGTTAAGGTGCTGTCAGATTGGGCAAATACTTTTCGAAATAAATGTGGCTGGAATATTTGGTCAATCTTTCTTTAACCTTGTATGCTACACGTATCCGGTCTTCCGTCACTATTTTACCAATGACTTTATGGCATTCCCCAATGGATTTGTCGTTTTATTAAAAAAAACTGTTTCCGAATCTTTTTCGTACATTTTTTTATTCAATGTATAAAAAGCCATGAAGGTGAATAATTAGAAAAAACGTTTGCAATTAAAAGTAAAAATACTTAAATTCGTCGCATAAATTGGTCCTAAATGACATCTACGTCTTGATTGGCATTAATAATAAGAAATCGATTATATGTTTATATACAATTATCAACCGCTTTATTGACCAAAACAACTGAGTTGGTATCACTGATTACGAGACTAGTGAATAATTTTTCTGGGCATGGGATAGTCGCTGGAAGGCCTTATAATCGAAACCCTTTCGTTCGAACAGAGGAAACTAATGATGCTGCAGCCCCCATGTTTTAACAAGGACATTATCTGCTCAAATAGGTGTAAGTAGGCAGACTTTGCAAACAATAATGTACAACGATTCGCAGTTATTCTCTACAAAATTCAAATGTCTAATAAACTTAATGCAGCAGACTTGCCGATTCGCTTGGAATTTCGCCAGAATATGATTGAAAGGGTGTCGCATATGGAGTGGTTCCAACCCATTAATACTGTCTGAGAGAGAATTGCATCCAATACGCGTCGTCACAGTATGGTGTGCAAAAGTTCTAAAGTCCTTTGAGAAGGCTCATTCATTTTTGACAGGAATTAAAATCTTTTAGTTTAGTGTCATTTCCACCAAAACAACTCGAGTTAAATAAAAAATATATTACAAGAGCTATTTAAGTAAGACATGCAATTATTAAAAAAAGGTTTACCTTGTCACAAGTACCAAAACTCAACCTCTACTGTGTTTAAGGCATTAAATGTATTAGTTAAGAAGAATATTTTTACCTGCAAAGAAAGAGTTAAAAAAGAATAATGTTAGTTAAAAGATTTTACATAGATCATTGATATTTCTTATTTAAATAAACCTAAATAAGTTTTCAAAATTAGTAGAATTAATAATTGTAAATATAAAAGTCTTTATGCTTAAGGAGCAAGCAGGAAAGTATTAAGTGCTAAGCAGAATATAAAAATGTGTTGGTCTTTTCGCCATAACATCGCTATGAAGCTACTTCTTGTAGTGATTTTTTTAAGTTGATCAGGTGTCACTGCCGCGGGGAGAAGATTTTTCAATCGAAAAATTGTTTTTATTATAACGCAAGTAAAATGTCTGCATAAAAGGAACTTGAAAATGTTTTTCTCTATTAAATTAATCGTCTTAAAATAAGAAAATGGAACTAGCAGATAATTTTTTTTTTACAAAACATGTCTTAGAATAATAATTCATAATTGAAGTGCATTTTTAAATTAAATACAAAAATTACATTAATTGAAAAGGCAATATAAAAATTTTAATACAGTATGAGGATATTGTTCCCTTCTTCCACCTTTGGCTTTTAATACAAATTTGATTATTTTTGGACTTGAATTCACTAGATTACAACAATCATCTATATTTCTTTTAGACCAAATGTCTTCTATGACACTCTTTAATTAATTTCTTGTTCTAGTTTTGTATTCCTTAAGGTTGCGATCGATAATAGACAAATATTCGTAATCGGCTTAATGTCAGGTGAATTTGGTGGCCAATCTGCCAGATGTATACGAATATTATTATTTTTTAACCAATTCATTGAATTTTTCGCCATATGACATGAAGCCATTATCCTGTTGTTAAAAACCTGTGCTGATTCACACTCGAATCAAAATAGTTTTCAGAAATTAATTCAATCGAACTAATATTGGCTTTTACACCAGACAAAAATCTAGCACTTACGAGATTTCGTGCAAATTTTGTTGGTTTTGACGAGATTTCTCATATAAAACAAAATCTACTTCGCCACTAGATTTTAACAAAATCTACTCAAAATTTCACAGCACTTAGTGATGCAACTACGGGTTTTCCTTAATTGTACCACGCTGTTCAATAATAATTCTTTGAAGGGTGTGCTCGCCAGCTGTTTCTCATTTGAATGATAATTTTTGTATAGATTTTGAAAATTGAAAATTAATGATACGAAATCATTAAAAAAGTCACGAATGACCTGGTGTAAACGGTAGAGATTTTGTTAGAGATTTCAATTGAAATCTACTAGATTATGGTCTGCTGTAAATGTCTCTGGTGATATTTTTGTTTGCAGGCTTGAGATTATTTTTGTTTTTTGAAGTTATTTTTTTGTGTTCAAATACGCGGCTGGCGGGAAGGGTTGGAACCTCCTGAGGAAAATATGTCATCTGAGCTAGTTGGAAACCTCCCCAGGTCAACCGGCTTGCAACATAAATGGTAATAGTAAAAAAAGAAAAATTTTGAATTTGTTTTTGCTTTAAATGTAATTGTACGAAATAACGTACATGATTTTACAAAACTAATCATTGTCAAATACGTGTGCTGTAAATATCGAAAACAGTGAAAAAGCAGGAATTAGTTTGCTTTTAGTAAAATTTGATTTTTGCAATCAAGTGATTTGAAAAACTTTTGTTTGTTGAGGGTTTTAATCTAGTTTTTAGTTTTTTAAATCTTTGAAAAAAGATATCGAGGCAATCTCGATTAATATAAATTTAGTCATTTGAAATCGATCGATTTCCGTCACATGTGTGAACAAGTTTTGTAAGGACCAACATTTTTAAATTTATTAATAATTGTTATTAAAGGAGCCAAGTTTTGCAGTTAGTGGATATTAAAAAATAATAACAGTTATATTTTAGGTGTCTGTCTACGACTTCGTTTTACCCACCTAGTATTAAATTAATAAAATGCAACTATTTAAAAAATTTTCAAAATAAAGAAACGAGTATTATATACATATCAGACCGAAAGACGATACACAGGAATACGTTAAATAAATCGATGAAGATACATTTGCAAAAACCTCAGTGGATAGGATAACATTTCCTTCCACTAATTTGATAAGAGAAAACTCAATTAAAAATTCCATTTTTAAAACTAAAGCTGAAAAAGATTTACATTTTATTGTGATAAAAGTCTAATCTAAATTGAAGTGCGGTTTGCACAATCCAGTCATTTGTGTAGCCTTATAAATTTTCTAAACGTGTCGACCGACCGTCTGGATTGTGGAAGCTGCGCACATACATTTTTAATGGTAGAAATTCAAATTCTTTGAAATAAAAAAATATTTATAACAATAATAAAAAAAGTATTTGCATGTAAATGTGTAAATTAATGCGGTTTGTTAATTAACATTAAAAACTGTGTTGTCAACATTTTAACTTTTTTTGTGCATTATTAACAACAACAAAAAAGAAGCATGAATAAAAAAATGCATAAAAAAGAAACAACTGCATGCATATCATTAAAACTTAATAATACCAGTATGAACAAATGGAAATATCTGTAGATTCGTTATAAATAAAATAGAAATAAATTTTCTATGAGATTGATATGCTCGTAATTCATATTCATAATAAGTTATTGTTCAATGTAATTAAATAAAACCACAAAAAAATAATACGCATGCGAGTACAATAAATAGATTAACAATTAAAATTTTATACAAATGAAAATGAAAAAAAAAACTTTTCGCAAAAAAAAATGATGATTATAAAGTTGTTATTTGTGAGCATATGTTATTGTGAACATGACATACGATTTATGGCAGTCAGTTTTCAAATCAAACGATATCTCAAAGTTAAGCTTAGACGGGGCTAAAATTTGTCAAAATGACGGTAAATACTATTTCTGGTTAATTTTTGTTCAATCATATGTTTGACAGTAAATGTTTTGGTATTTCCAATAAAACAATTAAAATTTATAATTCATGTGATCAGGACCATAAATATATGGCTGTACTTTCCGCTCGTCTATAGGCTTCATTTACTTAATCGACCAATTGATAACAATAAGAAAATTGGGAAGCTTACGCATTTATATATCTTAAAAAAGTTTATAAAAACCTCAGAAGTGTGTCGAACTACAAGGAGAATGTATTGAAAAAATCAACTCAAAATTGTTAGTTTAAGTACGTTATTGTAAGGACTTATTGACCTTCCCACCTACCATACATATATTTCTATTATAAATAAACTTTTTATTATATTTACAATTTTTATTGCATTTTAAATGACAATATAAATTAATTAAACATTTACATAATTTTATAATTATATATGTATTTATACGAAACACTAACAAGAACATGTGATACTCATACAATTTCCCATAAAAAATAAATAAATTATACGTGACACGTTAGAAATGACATCATGCTAAGACTGAAACAAATTTGTTGCGGATAACAAATTACAATAACAAAGCTTTCGATTTAAATATATTTAATTATTCTGCAATTAATATCGTAGTCATTTTAAGACAGCTTAGCGATTTCTTAACGTTAAACTTTTGAAATTGAAATAAAAATGTTTTTACTTTTAAATATTTAAAGATTTTTTTTGTGGCGAAGAGAGAAAGTTATTTGAATTAAGTTGCTAGAAAATATAAATTAAAATTAAATAAATGTTTGCTTGTGTACTGTAAAAATTTCTCCCATAATAATCTGAGCCACCCAAATAAGTATTAAAAACGACCAAAATTAAAGAGCTATTAAATTTGCATGATTTCGATTTTAAAACGTTTAGTTTATTTTTAACTTTTTAACTTTTTTAACTTTAACCAACTGCATTACGAGTGGTCATAATGTTTTATTATGCCTAGCAGACATCATTAAAATAATCAATTAATTAAAGCCTTAAGGTGCGCAACAAATATTTGAAAAAATCTAATTAAATTTAATACCCAAAGCATGCAATGGAAAATTACAAAAGAACAATACCAAACAACAAACAGTTATGCCAAATATCACAAAAAATATATTTAAAATAATTGTTATTTTATGGACATTATGTGAAGAGTTTTGGCTAATACAGTAGAATTTCCCTATAACGAATCTGCATGGGACCAGAAAATCACTTCATTATATAAAAAACTTCATTAAACAGAAATTATGTTTTGCCTTAGTCGCTAGTGCTTTAGCTTTAAGATTTATTGTAATTTTCATTATAATAAATATCTAAATAAATAAAAAATATTTTTTCCACTTCAACATAAAATAAGTATTTTTCCTCTTCAACATAATTTTTTAATACAGGAAGGATGCATTCGTAGATTCAATAATTGTGCAATAAAGGAATTTTAGCGTTCAAAAAATACACTTGGCAGGCGGCAGAAGTCGCTCTATGCAAGCAATTGACAGTTGTTCCACACATTTATTCAAATTTAACTAAGCTTACATGTAATTGGATTTAATATATTTTTTATACTTCGATGATTTTATGATCAACAACATGTTTTTCATGTCGATAATTTAATAATCTATTTCATTATTTTTTAATAAACTGTTATGTGATTTCTTCATAAGGTGTTCAAAAAATAGAATAAGCAGCGTATCTTTATGATATGAAAATAATTTTCATAATGTAGAATTTTGAAATTTTCATAATGTTTTTTATTACTTCTAATATTGTGTAGTGCTAAAGCTTTTACAAATTATATTTCATTGAATACAGCCTTAAGCTGGGCTAATGTTATGAAATTATCAAAATGCCTTAGCGTATGCTATAATAAAATAAAAATTTGTTTACATTACTTATTACCTATAAGCAAGCCAAGGAAGTCATTTAATAATTGCCAACACGTCTCATGTTATGCCATAAACAATTAAATAATGCAATTTATTGTTTCTTTTAATTAAAGGATGTTTACAACACTTTCAAAATTATTAGTCTGGACTATTCCACATCAGGTTGTAGCTTTATGAAGTTTCATAAAGTATATTATTACAAACGTAATTAAAGGCATTCGTTTCGCTTATTTTCAAATAAATAGTATGAACGAAATTATTTAATTGTTAATTTTGACAAACGAGTAGTAAAAGGAGACGACATTGTATTAGAAATTAAACAAAAATGCATTTAATTACAAATGAAGAATTAAAAAATAATTGTGGCCACAACAGCTATAAAATAAAAATACTTTGATAATTTGCTTTTTAGAGAGCTTTCTTAAAAAGTATTTTTTAAAGCACTTTTTCAAAAACTGCTTTTTAAATATTCTTTTTTACAAACAACTTTGTTAAAAGGTGCCTTTTCGAAAACAACTTTTTTGATTGGCTTTTTAAATGACATTTTTTTAAAGTATGTACTTTTATTCAAAATTGCATTCTTTTAAAAGTGCATTTTTAAAGATACTTTGCAAAAAGCGGCATAAAGTAAATTTTGATCTATTTTAAAGGAACTTCTTCAAAACGAAATTTTTTAGAAATGTCCTTTTTTTAAGGTATTTTTTTAATAGTATGCCTTTGTAAACAAAACTGTTCTTAAAGATTATTTATTTGAAGTATTATTTTCCTATTGGAATTCATGTTAAATACTATTTGTTTTGCTCTCCAAACTAAAATACTGCTACCATGCATGACGTGAAAGCCTCAAAATATGTTGTTCAAAATAATATACTATTAGAATTTTATTAATTAGTAAAGCGTATATATAACATATTTTCCAGTGACTTAATTGTGGTTTTTTGAACGGACTGAGTTTTTCATACGACCCTCATCAACTCATGATGTTACAAAAACGAAAATTAGAAACACACAATTTGATTGTTACTAATTTAAGCAACATTTTTGTGTGTGGTGCACAAAAAGAAATACAACCGGTTATTATGATACATTTTCTTCAGCAATTTACCTCTTTTACTTTTTGTAGCAGCACTCTTGGTAACTTGTACTGTTGTTTATTAAAGGCCAAAGAATTGCACAAACAATTAAAATAACCATACATGTTTTTAATTTTCCTTTTTGTTATAATTTTTTCTTCTTAATTATAAATTATATGAAGAAAAACATGGCTTCCAAACTGGCTATTATATATTTTTTTTTGTTTTAATTTTTTTTTTTAAATCTGCTACTGAGAGAGTCTTAATTCATTTGTTTCGGCGTGTAATTGTGGTTTAAGCTTAAATGTTATTTCATGACATAAAAAATATGCTTCTAATTGCACTGTTTGAAATAAAGATTTATGTAATTCGCAATACACAAAGGAATGAAGGAATGAAAAATTATAAAGAAAACTAAATATTTCTTTTTAATTGTTTGCTTAAAGGATGTATAGAATTTCGGAAATTTAAAGCATACATTTAGGGGATTTTTTTTTTAATTAATGAATATTTTCATTTAAAAACATATTATTTTTCATTTTCGAATTTTTACATTGATAGAGCGAGTGGGGTGCCGAAAAAGTGAGCATTAAAATTAAATTAAAATTAATAAAAATTAATCTATTATCTTGCACATAAAACTGCATTGAAAGCATTAGATAAAGCCTACTTTTAGGATACTGTTTTTTTAACTATTAATAGATTATGCGCTCAAAAATTTACAATTTTTACTAAACATGTTAAAGCAATTTAAATTTTCTAAGATAAGCTATACACCTGCAGTTACATTCACAAAAAAAATAATTTGGACTTAAAATGTATTTTAGAGAAAATGTGTATGAAAAATGGTTTTAAAAAATATTTAAAAAGCATAATATTTTTTTTGGAATTTTTTGGAATTTGGTTATATTACAATCTTAAAAATTTATTTTATGGTTTCAATGAATTTTTTAAGTCTCTAAAACATTTACACTCTTTGTGAAATGATTTTTCGTGAATCTCTTCAAAGTAAAAATAGTTTTAAGCGATGTATATGATTTATTTTGTTACTACCCTTAAAAATATTATTTTCCCTACTTCTTTCCATGAAGTTTTCTATACCATGATGCTTAATTTTAGTTATTCTCAACCGTTTTAAGATCCACACAAAATTTTAAGCTTTATTGCTTGCCATTTCTTACCTTTACTAATTTCAATTTTTTGTTAAGTGAAACTTTCTATTTTTGCCTGCGTGTGTATTTTACCCCGTATGGATGTTCATAGATGATGTGTGTGTGTTTGTGGGTATTTCGAACAATTAGGGTTATGTGGTTGTTCACAGGTTTTTCCAAGTTTTGTTTATTTGTGGCGTAATTAGCAAATAATGGCTGCTAAGTCTCTAATTCTTTAGGATTTAATAAGTATTGAAAAGTGCTTTTCCAGTCATGCCAACCAAAAAGGGTTTAAGTCTGCCTTTTTCATTTTGAATAGCAAGTTATTAGCGAAAATTAAAATTTTGAAAAAGAAAGCAGTTAAAGCGCTAAAAGCAATTAGAGAAAATAAAATATTTATGATTGTGGTTGTGTAACAACTGGAGAAAGCATACATTTTGGCAAAAGATTAAAAACACATTTTTAATGAATCACACAGGAGAAAACAAAAATGAAAACAAATACGTTTAGTATGGAATATTAACTACAAGGAACATTTTCAGTTAATATCTTATAAGCTTGGTGGTTGGTTTCAACCCAAAATGAATAATAGGGAAAACAGAAAAACTGCTAAGTTTGTTAAAGTTGAAATTCTACTTCCTTGAAAGAAAATATTGTTCGGATTTCAGTAATCAAACACAAACAGGACAAGTTTTATAACGTAATATTAGTTCAATACATATCGCTCCTTTATTGCAACGTAGTCATATCTCAAAAAAACTCCTTCATCAGAAAACAAGTTTAAAGTTTCTAATTTACACACACATCAATGGAAAAATAAAAAAGGATTCTCCCCTCAAAAGCTGAGTAAACAAGATATTTGTATGAATTTTTAACACAAAATAAAGAAATATACGACGTATAACTCTGCAGTCTTAACTGGAAAATCACGTTTTTTGAGATATTACTCTGTTGCAATAAAGGATCGATATGTACATGGATCTTAGGAGGTTTTATTCAAATGTGATTTTCAAGAAACTGTATTTGGAACAAAATTTTCCAAAATTATTTTAATTATTTTTCATTATTCATTCAATCCACGCCACCCAACATTCTAAAGTTTCTAAAATGTTCTGTTAAATATTTTGAAGAAATCAGCACAATTTTCAGAAGAAATTACGGTTTAAAGTTCGATAAAAGCGCTTTAATAGAAATTTTCGTAAGCGACAATTTTTAAATTGAAACATTTTGTGTCAATAATTTTTATAAAGAAAGAGTTGGTAATGCTATATTAAGTGAAGCGTTATGGAAAGCAAGTTTAGCAAAAACTGATAAGCCAAGAAGTAAGAGAGCGCAAATGCTGCAAAAAAAACCATGAAATGATATTGCCAGACAGGCTCTGGAATAGAAACCACGAGGAAGCTGCAGAAAAGGCAGTCCTGCAAGCAGTTGGAGAAGGTCAGTGGAGGCGGGAGCGGCAAGTGTAAACCGTAGCTGGAGTGAAATAAATTATTTAGCTTTATACAGATCTTAATGAAATAATTTTGTTTTGGCCATATGCTTCTCCCATTAGTAAAAAGCAATTAATATAGTTTTCTGGTGAAAATATTATTTTCGATAATTTTTCTATAGAAAAATTTGTTTGCGTTACGCTGCAGTGACACCATCAAATTTGCAAAATTCACATAAATTGAATGCTGTGACGTACGTAAATTTAAAGCAAATTTTTTTAGCAAGATGCCATCAATTTAAAATTTTAATGAAAAAACTGCAATCACTTACTTTCTTGACTGTAATTTGAAACTATCTATGGAATGAAAATTTGCAAACAAATTCTCGTCAAATTTTAAAAGTGTGAGTGTATTGGTAAAAACAGGGAGAGAGAATTTAAAATTCAAAAAAAAATTTGATCCTGTGACTACCAAGTTGAAAAAATATGCTCTACATAATTTTTTTAAAGTAAATTTACTGTCGATAATTTTTTTATTGAAAAATGTTATTTCTATAAAACTTCCAACAAACAGCTTTTTTACGCTGATTTAAAAAAAAAAAAAACATTGTGGAATAGCTGTTGACAACAGTTTTTTAATGAACAAATTCTTTTAGATATTTATGTAGAGAAATTTGATATCGTTAATTTTTTTATAGAAGAATTTCTCATCACAAATTTTTCCATAAAAAATTTCATATCGGCAATATTGCTAAAGAAAAATTTACTATCGATAAATTTCTTATAGAAAAATTTGGCTTCTATAATTTTTCTATAAAAAATGGCATCAATAAAATTACTTCGGCAGATTTCCTGCATTAAAACTTGGAATCGATAATTTTTTATAAAAATGGCATTGACAAAGTGACATCGATAGTTTTCCTATATTAAAATTTGGCATCGATAAAATTACTTCGGTAGATTTCCTGCATAAAAACTTGGAATCGATAATTTTTTATAAAAATGGCATTGACAAAGTGACATCGATAGTTTTCCTATATATAGAAAAAATTCACTATCGACTTTTGTTTAGAAAATTAAGGCATCGATAATTTTTTAAATACAAATTTAGCATAGATAACTTTTTTATAGAAAAATTCACTATAAATAATTTTTCTATGGAACAATTATGTATCGATAATTATGTTCCGATAATTGTTTGCCGATAATATTTTTATAGACAAATTTGGTAGCAATAATTTTCTAATAGAAAAAAATTGGTATCGTCATTTTCAACAAAAGAATAACGTATCGAATAGCAGAAAAATGTTGCATCGATAATTCTTCTGTATAAAAATTTGATATTAACACAAAAAACTGTTTAGTTATTTAATTTTTAAGCAAAGTTCGTTGTCGGCAAATTCGCTATAGGAAATTTCGTCTTTAATAATATGTTCATATGTACATACATTTATTTTCTTCTTTAGAAAATTTATAATTTTATATGCAAAGTTTTTTGCGATAATGTCTATAAAAATATTTTTTTTTTTGTAAAAAATTATTTTCAATAAATTTTTTTTGTAGAAAACTCGTTTTCGATAATTTTTTCCACATTTGTACTTTTAAATATGTTTTTAAATGAAAAAAAAAAATCTTTCTGATAATCCGTTTGTAAACGAAATTCCTTGTAATTAATTAATTAATTTAAGGGTTCTAAAGTACTCTTGCCTGAAACTAGTATTTGATTAAGTAAAATATTTTTTTTATTAAAAATATTTTTAAATTTACTAATTTAATGTAGTTTTTTTTATAGGTCACTTCTTTAAACTTCTGCAAAAATTAATATCCTTAAACTGTTTTATTAAAATTATTAATTTATTAAAAAATTTAAATAAACAAGTGTTTTCTGTAACTAATGTTTGCTATATAAATAGAATTAAAGTAAATGTAGAACAATTTCTTATGGACAATTTTACTTAGGAAACCTTTTTTAGCCAACATTTGTATTTTATAATAGAAAGAAACATTAGAAAAATGTTATCAATACTTTTCTACCTTTTCAATTTTTAAATCTATAGAAATCTTTTTGTTATCTATAATTTTCAAATTGAAAGATTTTGCTGTCGATAATTTTATGTATGTATTAGAAAATTTTCTGTTTCCTTAATTACATTGCCACCTGTTTAGCTGGATTTTTTTTAATGTTGTTATTTAATTCACACAAATGCTATTTTAATAATTAAAACCGCACATTTTGCAATAACAACCACAATAACTCCAATGACCGAGAGAGTTGGTGGTTGCCAACCAAAAACCAATTCACATATTAAAATTCATTATCAGTTGCCGAAGAGCAAAACATGAGAAAGGGATAAGGTACAAATTTACAGAAATAAAAACAAAGTGGTACGTGAATAGAAAATAATATCGTATTGCAACAGAGAATATTATAAAAAGCAACAACAACAACTATAACAACACAATAAAATAAACCAAAGTTGAATTGCAAATAAAATTAATTTTAATAATCCATACGAATTAATTTATATTTTTTCAAAGTATGACACAACTATTTGCAATTGGAAAAAATATACATACATTGAAAAAAACACTCTACCTCTAGTATAACTATTACACCAGTGGTGGCGAAGTACTTACATATAACCAGAATACCGAACGCATGCACGTGCATGCATTACTATATTTATTGTCAACCACATAGAAAAGCAAATACAACGGATAAATGTAATACAAATGTAACAACTATCTCTAATAAGTATTAGTGGCAACGGGTGTACATCTGTATGTATGTGTATGTATGTATTTATACATACATATGTTAGTTTATATCAATAATAGCTTATAATTATACACATGAATAATTTTGTTTTTTAAATAATCTTCATTTTTGATAAAATGTTCTTTACTAATAAAGATAATTGCCAAGTGTCTATCTGATTCGAGTGTGTAGCGTTCCGTATTTATTTGGGTAGGCACATCCTCTGATTTGTAACTGCATTTCTGTGAGATATTCCACGGCCACGTGAAGATGGCTATGTGAAGTTCCGTTCGGTGTAACTCCCGAAATACCCCATAGATTTTAAGAAAATATATATTCTCCACTTAAGCTCGTCAACCCGTCCAGCCATCAAACCAAACAAATAAAACTGTTGCAAATCGGTAAACAAACTGCTGCAAATCGGTTAACAAACTGATGAGAAAATGTTTCTGAACTGTACCATTGCCTATTTATAGATATTGATAAGAACGTTGGCCTTTTAAGTTGTCGCTACCACCTACTCATTTGCTAAGAAACTAATACCATATACTTATAAATAAATTAAATGTATATCAAAAGTATTATATCTTATTATTATTAGTTTTTGTTATTATACCTGCTCTGAAAATGCCACCTGCTTCACGAGTTAGAAGCCTGTGACATATGGACAGACATCTTAGCGAAAACACTTCGTGTACGGAACCCTAAAAAGCAAATTAATCGAAAATCCTCCCAAAAAATACTCCAATAGTTATTTTTTATCAATTTACCAACAGAAACAAACAAAATTGTTTTCTTATACAATTACAAAAGTTTGATTAGTTTTCGTTTGCTTTCCAAACAATTTGCTTTCTAATTCTAAGAACTATCAATCAATACGACTTTTTGTTTTAAAATAAAGAAACATTAAGCATATTATTTTCTTTATAAAAATTAAAAACGAAAATGAAAATAACATTATTATTCAGAGAACAAACAAAAGCCACAAAATGTATTACACATACTTTATAGGAAACTAAAAGGAATAAATAAATAAATAACAAGTTAGAAAATAACTTGAAATAGAATAAAATAGAATATTTCTATTCTATTATGAAAACTTTGCTGTTGCCTGGAAATTACGAAAAAGTATTGTTTAAATTGAAATATATGTATGTATGTATATATTTTTAAATTTCATAGAGAGAATATATCTAAAAGAAACCACAAAAATCTCTATATTCCATTTAAGGCTGCCTTTTCCCCTAAAATATTTAATTATTTGAATGTAATTAAAATGGAGTTTGTTTAATAGTTTCTTTAGTTGTTCATTTTTATGGCCTTTAGGAGAAATGTCTTGTCGGTTGTATGTGTCGGTTTGAATAAATGGAAATTTTATATCAAAGAAAAGTTGTGTCTGTGTTTGTCTTCTTTTTTTTTTGTTTTAATTAAAAATGTTACAAATAATGACAGAGAAATAATCTGTAAATTTTAAATATTATTTTTTTGTAAGGAGAATTTATATGATTTTTAATAGTAAAAATTTCCATGAAATTGTGTTAAACATTGAATGAAGTTCATTTTTAAACCTTAGTGGCAGATCCGTTTAAGATCAATATTCAGAAGCAGGGAGCAGGACCCTGCAAGCAAATGCGGACAAAATGACATTTTTAGAAATTGTATAACCTGATAAGCAGTACACATTACGGTTTATCAAACAAACAAAGTGCCATCTGAATATAGAGGCTAAGCTAAGATCTCTTTATTTTCGGGAAATAAAAACCAAATTGTAGTAAAGCTAACTGCGATTAATAGATACATATTGCTTTACTCCACAGCGTTCGGGAAAATTTTTGGTAGAAAGAAAGTATAGCAATCCGTTTTGCCCACGTCAACTCGTTCCAATTAACGGAGTCCGCACCCATAATTGATGAAAGGGTTTCCCAAAATTAACGAAAGATTTTAGTTTTCCGCCATTTGTGCTCCATAATGTTAGTGACAGTTTACAGTTTGTAAAAAGGAAGAACGACTTGCTTTTATTTCATTTCATGTCTCAAAAATAACGAAAGAACTAAAAACGATTTAATTAAAATCTTGAGTTAATTTTGGAACATCCTTTATATGTATATTCAAGCTTAGACCCTGAGCTTTACATAAAAACTTTATTTATTTTCGATATTTCGCTAACTTTTGATTAGCATCGTCAGTAATAAGGAAATTAGTTGAACTAAAATCTTATGGTTTTATTGGAAATAACAAATATTTTTATTAATTAATTAATTTATTTAGTATATAATTATATTTATATTATGTACCTTAAGACTGGAGAAATTACTTAATAAAATATAAATAAAAATGTCGAAAAATTAGAATAATTTTTGGAAATAACAAATATTTTCATTGTTTATGGATCATGATTTATTTCACTCCTGTAACTCTCGCGGCCGGCTTCGCAGTAGCTTATCTTGTAACCCTGATTTTCCAAGCCTTTGGTGACTGGTTTACCACAGGAAAAAGTCTAAAGAGAGCCATCCTGCTGAATCCAAAAATTATCCAAGTTTATGCCCTCCATTTCAGGCGGTGCAAAGTCCGTAATATTGGCTCTGTAGCGCTCGGCCTTGACATAAATGACACTTTCAGCAGGATATCCTAACATTGAGCAAGCGTAAAGCAACTCATTGCAGCTATTGACTGATAGTCAATATTTCGATCCGTGTCAAAATGACACATGATTTGAGAAGATACTTGTATTTGAACCACCCTGTATATGCGATAGCTAGTTATAGCTTGTGTATATTATAAGCGAACTCCACCTTGCACATTCTTTTAAAACTTAAAAATTACATGTATTACAGGGACGTTGTGAAAAGGATTTTATCCTTGGGAAAATTTTACATAAAACAAGTTTTTTTTGTGGGTAAACTGCAAAATCATCTGTTTTCATGATTTCAGTTAATATATTTGTTATTTGCTATTTTTTTTATTAATTTGTGTGTCTATTAACATTTCTGGTTTTTATATCTACATAATTTAGAGACAGAGAAATACTTAAATTGATAATAGTGTTTATAATTATACCACTAAGGACAATTATTAAATATTAAAAAATATATTTTAAAACACAAACCTCTGCATAATAGAATTAATTAATTTTAGCAAATAGTAAAATTATGAAAACAATGTTACATATTTAGCTCAAATTACAACAATTATAATTTACAGGAATTCTGTGTGATGCAAGTTAATGTACACACAAATTAAAGAGTACAAGCTGTGGACTCTTTAATTTGTGTGTACATTAATCTGCTAAAAATTGACAATTAAAATGATCAATCGTTATTATAACAAGTCGATAAATAGACACAAGGCTGCCACACATACTTTTTTCAATTTCGCCAAAAAAAATAAAAAACACAACTTCTCAAAAGATCATTTATGAAGAGAGACAGACAAATCACCAAAATACCATGTTTGATAAGGAATTAATTTTTAAATGCAAGTTTACTGATTTGATTCGAAATCAGATACATGACATAACATTCGGGATTACTAGTTTTTCAAATTATTAATAGCAAGTAAAATATGCAAATATGCAATTTACAAACTGAAACATTTTGCATGGAACAAAAAGAACATAATACGACATCATTACTATAAGTCAGCATTAAGGCCGAGGCACATAGAATTTGTCGTACGTTATACTACGTTGCTTTTTTTAACTGACATTAAAATAACGACGGAGGAGGTTGACACAATGAGTACTTTGTTAACGGGTATTAAATCAGCTTCATTTGATTAACGTACACATTTTCAATGGAATTCGAGGATATTCTGGAGTACTTTTTGTAATTTTTATTTAATATAATTTTGTCACCACACAACACAAAAAGCTTAATAAAAACAAAGCAAAAACTGATATTTGTCAAACTACTCAACGTACGTTAAAAGTTGCCCAACTTCAGTAATTTGCGTTGAGGGAGACGTACGGAATGGAAATTAGAAATTATTAGGAAATCCTGTATTTCAACTTAGTTGTCAGTTGAAAAAGCGACTTATAACGTACGACGGATTATGTCAAACATCTCATATAACTACTGCTCATGTCCATGTTTCTTCCATACTCTGACATCGATGCTCGGGCATAATGCTGACCATCTAATGGCTCGTCATCTAATGTAATTCTTAAAGGAGAGTAAAAGAGGCAGTGCTTAAAAAGAAATTGTAACTCTATTGCACAACCTGACAATTATATGTTTAGTCATAACATGAACACGTATTCGCCACATACAAAAACATGGACATTTTAATATCGTTGCTCTGGCGGCATCATGTTCAAGTCGATGACTGCTGAAGACGTAGACTAGCTGTAAAATATACGGAATTGTTATATTCTTTATCGTAATAGAATTTGGTTAAAGAGTTGGAATTCCTAAAATCAAGTATCCACCTCAAAAGTAATGAATGGAGGGCTCAGAACTGAAGTGAACCAATTCATAATATATGAAAAACTTTAAAACTTGTGCGAAATTCTCCGCAAAGTTTATCTCTATTTAGTTCTGTTACGGACTAAGTAAAAAAGTGCTTCGTTCCTAGGATAACGATAAAAAACACAAGTCAATAGCTCTCATTTTAATTTTTTTTTCGAAGCAGTTCATTTACTGAAACTCAAAATATCTTCGAATGGTATTTTTGTGACTTGGTTCACTTCAGATCTGAGCCTTCCAAATATGAACACATGAAAGGTGCTAATGTTGGGTATGCCGACCTATAGAAAATATTATTATTCCGTTCTGCTAGTGAAACGATTAGCTTCGTTGTTATCTTCTTTAAACATAAGCGGTTCAAAAATTATTTTAAAAAAATTACTTGAAAAATTATAAATCTTGAGCGTCATGTACAGGATTTGAACTTGAGTCAAACAAGCGAAATTTCGTGGTATTTTAATCCAAAGTGATTATTATTATTTGGCTAAAGTTCGCAACATTTTTAGTCAGAAAGAATAGGACATGAGACAATATTCCAAAGGGACAAGGGAACATTTTAATATTAATTAATTTAAATTCACACGACAGAAGAGAAGCAACATTGTTTTTCGGGAGCCGCTACACTAAAATCATCAGCATTTATGTGTGTTTCCATGTATCCACCACAGTTTAGGTGGCTCGGTTGAATGTGATTTCAAATTTGTACTTATAAAAATTATGACTCGAGAAGGGATACGAGAGTTATTTGTATTGTGCAAAGTATTATTATTTGTTTTTATAGCAAACACAACTTCACCACTATCAATATTCAAATTTTACCATCACTAATTAACGTTAAATTAACCCATTGCTACACGTTGTTTTTATCTCTTCCTTTAAGAAAATACACTTCCAAAAATATACACAAACATATAAATTGTAATTCATATTTCATTGATATAATTTTTGGTAAAACTTTCTTAATTTTGGATAACTATCCTTCAAATACGACTCCCTTGTATTCTAAACTAAAATAGGATGAATTAGTTAAATTTTGAATTGAAAAGAGAAGTTTTTTTCTATTTCCCCATAAAGAAACCCAATTATTCACAATTTATCCCTGGCGGAACTAAAGTTCGAAAACTTTGCGATCGTGTCTGGCAGCTTTGTTTACAAAAACAATTCACTGGAATATTAAAGAGTTTTGAGAAAATAGTAAAATAAGTGCAACAACCACATAAAGCCATTTTTTAATAAAGAAAAATCACATACACCGGGTTTTACATAAACAACAAAAACGATGCAAAAATAAATATGTGTTCACTTCAATAAACTCATTATAATTATGCCAGAGCAGAAGAGTGAGTAATTAAAAGTGAGTTAAAGAAGAGAACAAAAACAAGCACACACACAACAAGAAAAAAAGCACGTAGTTAAAACAATCATTCATTTTATACTTGACTTCAAACATAAAATATCTATGTATATTATTACAATGAGTTATTTGCATATAAATGCATAAAAGAATACATACATACATACATATGATTGCATGCTGGCTGGTACTTTTACAGGGACATGTATGACCGATGCCAAACCAAATATAATTATTTGCAACCAATGACCACAAATGCAACATAAAATGCATGCAAATGCATGTATGCACTTGCAAAAACGAGGGTCGCTTAGATAAAAGGTAAATAATGTAGTAATTTTTTAAAAACTATTTTGTGAAATTTAAGGAAATTCGATGTAATGAGACTGCGCCTTCCACACGCCCTTAATTTTAAATATATTCGGGCATGTCGTGGAAGTCAATCCATTTGAAATCGCTCGTTTTTGAAAAAAGAATCACGTATGCAGTAAATCGGACGATGTAGTAAAATGAAATTTAAGCTCTAATAGAATATTTTAAATATCGTAAAGAATAAAAAGCATCAGTTAATTTGCATTTAGTAGAATTTTATTCTTAATTCTTGAAATCGAGTGTTTTAAAAACAATCGATTTCCGTCACATATCTGACTAAATCAAGGGCTACAATTATTATCAGAATGCGGCGAAAAATTGTAGCTATTTATTTATAAAACTGTTCTGTTTAGTTTCCTTCTTAATTTAATTCCTACAGATGCAAGCACTTTCCTAGCTCCCAAATAGTCTTGATTTTAAAAATTACAGCTTAGGTACAATTATGGCATATCTTTCATCTTGTACAAGGGATATTTATACTTAAAAGCGTAGTGGTATGCTGACAAGATTTCTTTTAATTTTGTTGCTGGGTTAGTACAAATACATATGTATATGTACATATGTAGTGTGCACACAAGTTTACATAATGCATGTGCAATATGTAATTCATACGAACTGTTGGAAAATGTATTTCATTGAATGGCTGACTGACTAACTGATGAAGTGACTGTCAGAAAGTCAAGCCAGCTTGAGCCTGGCTATAGTTTGCAGGCCGGCCTTTACATGACAACAATTTGTAAATTGACAATATTGAGTATTAGTAGAAGTAGTTGTGTGCGTGTGTGCATGTGTGTGTGTGCGTGTTTAAATGTGCATCTATAAATACATGCAAGCAATTGTTAAAAATATGCCTGTGGTAAGTATATGTGATTGTGCTTGTTTGGATTTATATGTCACACATTTACATTGTTGTAGAATCGCTTCGAACATTCATTTTGTCATAACGACAACAACTCGTCATTATTATAAACATTATCATATTTATGTACACTGGCTAATATCGGCAGTATTGTGGTTTTTATTTATAGTGTCCTTGCGAGCTCAGGCAACAACAGAGTTCTACAGTCATTCATCATTTTAATTATACTCGTTTGCCATTTATTTCAATCATTCCTGATATATTTGAAAAAATATATATGTTGTCCTTACTACAAAACTAAAACTGACACTTATGCCTAATAGTTTTTTCTACAACAAATGAATTCATTCCTTTTAATATCTTTCAGACACTGATACTTACACCTGCGTGCTACAAGCTCAGTTGCAATGTTAATGCTGGTTATATTTTCAAATGGAATTTGCTATAATTCAAAGGATTCTTAAATAAACATTTTACAATGAATATTTAATAAATAAATTAAATTTTTTGCAGTTCAAGCAAAATACATATGAGTCATTTCCGATTGTTTGTTAATATTAAAGTTTAGGAATATAAAAATAATGTTTTCTGTACAACTAATCGAATTGAACGTAAGCAGGACTTTTGCATACCAAATAACGAATATAACAGGATGTATCAGAGTATTTTAGCTTGAACATATGTTATAAAATTGGTGTAAAAACGTATTAAAAGTGTAAGAAAATAGTCTATTGTTATTATTAGACGGTCTTAGTATAAGACGTCCTTAGTATAAGACGGTTTTCGTATAAGACGGTCTTAGTATAAAACGGTTTTAGTACAATGAAGTCATTGTAGAAACGTTTTAGATGGACAAAATTCAGGTTTTTAGTTTTTTTTTAGATGGACTTTGCAAGTATGAGAGATTATTCGTTTTCTTAAGACATTTGGGAAGCTTCTTTACTAAGATGTTAGAAAATTAAGTTACTAAAGCCGCAAGTAAAAGATTATGCTAACAGCGTAAATGAAATATGTAGTTGCAATTAATCCATCTACTGATTACTACACTGCACTTAAAGTTATACACACATCCATACATATCCATACCTTAGAAACCACATGATAAATACACATTTATTTAACACGAACACAGTCACGCTCAAACACAAACACAAGTGCAAATGAACTTAATGGTACTTAACAAATATATAACAAATAAAATTTTAAGCAGAAGCAAATTCAAATTAACATTACAACAAATTTACAATGGAAATGAAAAAAGAGAAAACAACTACAAGTACTTGAAGCTTTGAATGTTTTTAAAATTGCTGAAAGAAAAACTCCAAAACATTAAAAGAAGCAGAAGAAGCAAATTGTAACACTTGTATGAAATCTAAAACCTAAAGTATCCTCTTTTTTGGTTTGCTGGCTGCAAAAAGCAGTCACATGATTGCAAAACAAGGAGTAGTCATAAGAGTAGTATTCATGAGTAAGTGCTTGTTTTAATTGTGTATTTGTGTTGCAAACAATTTAAAATAAATTAAAACAAAAGGACATCACTTGACATAAACATTAAAATGAAATCGGGTTATATGGCGAACTAAATAGCACAAGCAAATTTACAAGGCGAGGAGAAGAAATTATAGAGACTACTAATGAATTGTCTAAGAAAATGTCTTAAGTGCCTTTTTCACAATCCAGAAGATCGACTTAAGTATACAATTTATTAAAAGGACATGAGTTTTTGAGTGATTTTCAAACAAAGTTTATATTTAAATAAAATCAAAAACTTAAGTAAAATTAAAGAATTTTTCATATCAAAATTTTTTCAAATGTTCACGTTGCACAACTAAACCTTTTAGATTTATTAAACTTTTTAATCATACGTTCGCCCGCATAACACAGTACAAGGCAAGCAAGGACACCCAAAAATATGCAGTAGTTTTAATATCCTGATTTTATGCTTACTTTACTGCTACATTTCTATTGTTACATTTTTTTTTGTTCTAAATTTTTGCTTGAATAATAGCAGCATAAGTAAACGAAATATTGTATTCAAAGTTTTATTTGAAACCCCTAAAATTATTCACAAATATTAATTAATGTAACAACTATGTAAACAGTATTTTTTGTTTAAAATTCTTACCCCTCCAGCTGATGATTATAAACTTTTATATGCACGTATATCCATATGCTGTTTATACAAAAATTAAAAAAAAATAATATATACAATAAAAAATATGAGTTTATGTATATGAAAAAACGCAGATAAAAAATATAACTAGATAAACAGAAATGAAAGGTATAACGCCAACATGAAAACTTCATGGAAAATTATGTTTAAAATATTTTCGCAGCAAACTGACTTAAAGTTAAACAACCGTAGTTAAACTCTTTGCACAACATTGTTGTCCATTAATTTATTGCAAAAAGTATTAAAGGAAACAACAAGCGAGTTGTTACTATGAAAAGCATAATATATAGTGAATGCTCATTAATTATAGCATACTTTCAGGCAACAAGAAATAAATAATTTTATTCATCTACTTATTTATACAACGCACAAGGTAATCAAGTAAAATACAAAAAAATAAAAAAACAACATATGAAATACTTATTCTGGGATTATTACAGATGCAAGCAAACACTCAGACAGAAAATTTTATTTTTATAGCAATAAATTAAAATTTATGTAAATAAGAAAGCATAAAAAAAGTTGCGGTCGGTAATGGATGAAAGAGATACTTACGAAGAACTAAAAATATAATAAAAAAAATTACTTTACAGATCAGTGGTCGCTGTACGGGCGAGTGAGTTGCTGTACTTGACTTTGGGCTACACTTAAGGCTTTAATTAAATACTACATACAGTAAGGAATATTGCTGTATCAGACTTCTTCAAACGAGACAAAGATGAGGCATGTCACAAGCAATGACTACAAAGCCGAGGATACTCATACTAAAAGCCACATGTTAATTCTATTGCCAATGACAACCGGAAGCTGTCTTATATGAAGGCAGAGATGGCAGTTAGGACTTGAGTATAAAAATTTTCAACAACGCTGCCCCAAATTTAGAAGAAGATTACTTCTTATAGAATGTCCCACTTTAGTAAGAATATTTAAACAATTCTCCTAATTTTGCAACCATTTGTCGACGTCATTTAAGCCCAACATCAAAATATGGACACTTGTCCACAATAATTTATTAATTTAATGTAATAATGTTTTGAACTAAGTTGTTTGTTTTTGTTTTTTGATTCAAAGTTATTATTATTTCGGTTAAAGTACGTAACATTTCTTAGTCAGTAAAAAATTGGACATGAGACAATATTCCAAAGGAACAAGGGAAAAATTAAAATAAATTAATTTCAACTCACACGGCAGAACAGAGCGTGGTTTTCGGGAGCCGCTACACTCCCATCATCAGTGTTTATGTGTGTTTTCATGTATCGGTTCGGTTGAATGTGATTTCAAATTTGTATTTATACAGTTGAATTAATTTTTTATAATTATTTTATGTTAATTTTTCCCTTGTTCCCTTGGAATATTATCTCATGCCCAATTCTTACTGAGTAAAAACTGCTACGAACTTTAGCCAAAATAATAATAACTTTGGATTAAAAATAATAAATTAATACTTATGACAAGCTAAGGCTGGCCAAAGGCCTAGAAAATGGCAAGAGCCCACTTCAATTGTGTTCTTGTCAATAGCGGGAAGACAGATCTGTATTTGCTTTGCATTGACGTCGATAAATAGTTTCAGAGGAAGGCAGTTCGTATGAACCCTATGTCGCTAACATTGAATTACAATATTTTTTTAGTTTTATAAAGAGCTCTGTGGGGTTCTATGCTGACGGACTCCATCTGAGCAATGACAGTTAGAATCACACGGAGTCTTTGTCTTAGCAAATCTATGAAGACAGAGATAAGATAAAAGCTTTAAATTACAAAGCAGGACTTTTAGTAGGAATACCAAACGAGAACCTCTGGCAGGGAAACATCTTTCTAACCACACCTTCCTCTCCACCCGCCAAAAAAGGAAGAATTTCCGAAAGTAATTTTAAAAAATTCCACATTTCATTTGAGCAAATAATTATATATTTCACTCAGCTACATCTGGACCACTTTCGGTGTTTGACAATAGTTAAATTACCGGAACTTAATCTGACAGATCGGTCTAAGGTCTCAAGGTAATAAATATGCATATTTCCTCTGTAGTAGTGAGGGATATGGCGCTCCTGCAAAGGATGCTTTATTTTTTAATTTATTTATATTTTATTTCGCAGTTAAAGAAGCCTTTAGCAAAACTTGTTAATATAATACGTTTATTTATTTTAATTTGCATTTTATTTTAATGATTTTGTTAATAAACAAATGTACTTTAGGCGAAATAATTTAATTAACTTACCTTTTGATTTTTTATTTAGTTTTTGTATTCAGTAGATGCTGCAATTGATAGAATAGTTGTTATTACGGTTCTCGTGGCTTCCACAAAATACTTTCAGTTGATATAATTATATTTTCCGAATCACAATTTTTTATGACGCTTATTCGCTTTTGATTAGAGAAGAGCCAAATAAAAGTAGTAAGTAAGTATTCAGCCGTAGTTCAAGCAGTTGCTTTTTGAATTATAAAAAAGGTTGTAAGTTTCAATTGCTTTTGTGGCCAACTTTTTATTTAAAAAAATTCTATTTCGATTTAGTCGTTAATTTTTAGTGTTTCTCTGTAACATTATACGATATTGCATACTCTAAGGATGTTTGCATAAAATGCTTCCTGTTTGTTATATTGTAAGAGCAGATCTGAAAGTAAAAAAAAAAGAAAATAAAAAATACTTCAGCTTAGGATGGAATGGCACGGAGCATGGTAAAAAATAGATTTTTTTAATGTTTTCACAAGCTTTGCATATTTCAGGGGTTATCTTTTAATTGAAAATAATGTTTGCTTTGAGGAGCAATTTACAAAAAACAAATTTAGATAGAATTTTTATGGGCTTTCTGGTTTGTTTTAGCAAATAACAAATACATTTTTAACTAGTTAAATAAAAGAAAGAGTGTATAAGAAAAATGTTCCTACTAAAAGAAATACTTTAAGGCAGCTATTTTTTACAAATCCATCTAACGTTATAAAAAAAGAAGAATAAGTGAAAATATTTGCTTTAACGATTTTATTTTTATTCGAATATAATTGAAAAAAGTCTGTTTTTAGTATTTATGAAGCAGATATAATTGCGTTTAAAATTGTTAAAATATTAGTATTCTAACACATAAAATTTAATGATTTTGGGCATTTAAACTTTATTGCCCGAACAGAATATAAAATCAAACCAAGCAAAAGCAGGATGTGTCGTACAAATAAATAGATTAGAATAGCAATCAGCCAACTGAAAAGTTACTAAAAAAATGCTAGTATAAAATGAGAAAAAAATTCCAATTTTTCCAGCACACAAAAATGAAAATAGAGGAAATACAGATGAAAAACTCTTTATTAACACATTGTGCTAAAAAATAGACAAAAATAAACGAACACGCAGACCATTTTAGCAACAAAAAAATAAAATTTAACAACACATGTTTGAGTCCGAATGAGTGTTTGCAAAGCACTAGAATGCATACTTTTAGGTGCTAAACGCAGCTTTTTTCATACACTCATTCGAGAAAAGGAGATGTTTCAGTGTTTTTTATTGTACATCAGCCTGCTTGAAACATCACCCATTTTTATTTGCGATTCTATTATTTTTTTTTTTGGAAAAATAGAACCAGAGATAAAAGCACATTGTCATAGATTTCATTGTAAAACGTTTGCCAAAAATAGCTGTCATTTAATATTGCACGCGTTAACATGTTCGTTATGTTTTCTATTAAAGAAAAAAATATATATAATACCAGACGTAGTTTGCCTTTTTTAAATTGCGCTTGCATCTTTTCCATTTTTAATTAAATGAACAAACAAAGTGTATTTTTATATCGCTTCAAAAGGTTGCTAAACATTACTTTCTTTAAATTTTAGTTTCATTGGACAACCAACTAAATTAGATCGTACGAAAATGACAGAAACGGAACTACTTTAGGTTTATTTTAAAAGATTGCTTAACAACTGACAGACAAAAAAAGCTTTGCAATTAGTGAATCAAAAGTATCATTAAAAAAAACTCGAGAAAAAATACATATAGTTTTGCTTTCCGAAATACTTAAAAATGTACCATTTAAGGAGGGTAGAAAAATTAATCGATAAAAAATTTGCTTTTAAGAAGATTTCATAAAAAACAGCATTTAAAAAAACTCAAAAAGTTCTTTATAAAAATAAAAAAAGTTAGAAAAAATTACCTTTCGAAAAGGGTTAGTCGATAAAAAATCACTTTTTGAAAAACTACTTTTGAAAACAGCAGCATTTGAAAACAACTATATTTTAAAAAGTACTCAAAAAATATACTTTTAAAAATGACCTCTTAAAAAAGTACCTTTCGAAAAAGTACCTTTTTAAAATATTCATTTTGAAAGATGTAGCTTTTAAAAAGCCATCATTTAAGAAAAGTTCATTTAAAAACAAGCATCTTTAAAAAATAATACATATCAAAAAAGTTAATTTAAAACAAAGTACTTTTAAAATTTTTTTAAAGAAGAGGACCTATTGAAAAAAACCCTTTAAAAAAGGATATTGAAAAAATGTACTTAAAAGAAGTACATAGTACCTTCCAAAAAAGTGTCTTCTAAAAAATACTTCTTAAGAAATGTACTGCTGCGAAAAGGACCTTTAAAAAAGTTTCTTATAGAAAAGTACTTTTTCAAAAAACTACCTTTTTAGTAAGTAAGTACCTTTCCAAAAATTACGTTTTGAAAAAGGTATCTTTTAAGAAAGTATTTTTCAAAAAAGTACGCTTAAAAAATGTACCTTTTAAGAAGCCTTGGGGTTTTCACAGATTATTTAAACTAAAAATATATTGACTATTACCGCTTAATTTTTTCTGCATACCATCATAAAACTCTGCTATCTTTGTTAACCAGATAAAGCTTCTAAAACATGTTTAGAATACAGAATTTCATATTCTACTTGTGTTTAATAAAACGAACATGTAATAATCCAGACCTCAATAACTTTTTATAAATTACATGGCATAAATGCAAGATTTCATCTAAAGTTATTTGGTGTTGTTTTTTTTTTCTCTTTGTGCAAAACTACAAATTTCATAATTTTATGCAAAATATAAAAGTTTTCTGGCATCAAGAAATCACACAATATATACGTTTTTTTTTTAACAAATATATTTTATTTTATTTTATGGCTTGATATGTGTGTTGTGCATAAGCAAACTTTATAGTAATAGTTATAACAAAATAAAAAATAAATACATAACTATAATAAGATGTTTAAAGTTAGTTCAAATTAAGCATTAATGTATGTACGTACGTGTGTGTTTTTATATGCATTTACGGGTTTTAACAAAATTTTGTTGATTACCACACACAATAAGCCAAAATCCATTAGAGAGTATTGTATGTAGTATTTTGTAGTCGTAACATGAAAAGGATTTCAATATAACAATATATGCAAAAGCAACAACAAAAACACTTGTATTAAAGTAAACAATTTTGAGAAGAAAAAAAAAACAAAAAGCAAACACAACATCTAAATTTAGCAGGCACAACATAGGAAAACACTCAATAAATTGTATGGAAAACATTCAATGTTGGTGCACAATCTAATATTTATACAAAATAGTAAACGTGTACAGTTTGTATATTGAGGATAAGACAGAAAAGGAGAATGTATAATAAACTCATATAGATTTTCGCACCATTTAAATACGTACTTAAATATTAAGCCATCGATGTGTGGGTGAGTCTGTATCAGGGTTACCCCTGATGTTTATACAACCTAGAAATTTTTAAATGAGAAAATACTATGAAACTTAGTTGATAAAGACTAATTTTATTGGCATTTATAAAATATATAAAACTGCAAAAAAAAAACTCAAACGCTGTCTAATCAGGTCAGCACAGATATACACCAACTGGCTAAAAGAGAAAAGTGTCGTTTTCAGGTCTTGTTACACTTTTTATACGCACTCACAATTCACAGGGCACTCTTCTTGTCGTTAACAAGGCAAAACGTAGGACAATGTCGCTCAAAGTATCCTCAACAAAGTTTGATTAAAGACGAACCGCAGGACATAATCGATTAGAAAACCTCATACAGAACATTTAATGCGTTTGCGGCTCAAAACAAATTGCTTCAAGGTAAAGAGTATAAGAAATGGTTAAATCTAAACAAAAACTGTATCAACCGGCATCATGGGAGTTTAATTGTGGAATATTTTTAAATTTTTTGCTTATATTCCTATCAAGGCACAATACACACACACACACACACACAAATACAAATAAAAATTTATATCCTTGCATACAGTGTGTTTGAAATTTTATTCAGATCCGCTTTGCCAATCTGGCGTGAGTGACTAACAAACCATCCAAACTTTCACATTTACAATATTAGTTAGAATAATTAACGAAAACATTTCCATTATTTATCGAACACGATTTCATTCGTGCGACTGCCGCTGCAGTAGCTTATCGTGTCAGTACAATTTTCCCAAACTTTGTTGACGGTTTCTGGTTCTCATGAATGGGTCGGGTGATATTAACCAAGAGTGTTGATCATTCCTACATTATTGCCACAGAATTGGTCTTTAGCTCAACTCGATATCCAATAATAAGTATGCAATTTTTTCCAACTTTGTTCAGGCGTAAAGCGACTCATTGTGGTCTGCGCAGATATTATACTGACTGATAGTCAATATTTCGGATAGAAGAAATCTAACAGTGTCAAAATGACATATAATTTGATCTTTCGACATATAATTTTATCTTTTGACGACCACCTGGATTATAAAGATTAAAAATCTTTTTTTTTTTAAGGAATCCAATTGAAACGTCATTGATGTGTATATCGACAAAGAATCACTGCTCCCCACTGGTTTAACTTAAAAACAATTTTTCTTTAACACAAAAAGAAAAAACATCAAGATCAGAGAAAATATGCCAACTGCTCTTAAATAAATATCAAAACAATTCCAATTGCCATAAATCAGAAAGCAAAAATGCAGATCCTATTGAAACTGATTAAAATTGTAATCTCAAGTAATAAATTTCGTTTGATGTCTCACAAATCACACAGTATGTTTTTACATATCCCAGAGTATTTAAAACATATTAAATAAAAAACAAAGAAAAATATTCTAGATTTTATTTTAGAGTTGAAAGAATAAACAACAACTACAAAATGTCTGCAGGCATTAGAATATATTCAATTGTAATTGAAGCGTATGAGTATGTTGTTTCCAATTTAAATCCTTGTCTTTCTAAGTGTTTTCTTAACACACATAAGCACACACACACACACACACAAGCATCCGTTCACACCAATCTGCCTCTGTGTATGTGTGCGAATTACTAATACAAACATTAATATTTTACTGTTATCTGTTTTCTAAAAGTGTTAAGGTTTTTGGTTACCAGTTTTTGTTTAAATGTCAATTTTGCGATCAAGTAAATTCAACACATCTCTTATTTAGTGAAATTTGCAAAAACATAAAGAACATCTGAATCTAAGGGAAAATATAAAACAAAGATGCACACGTACACACACACACACACACACACACAAACATTATGTTAACAATACTAATAAATATTTTATGCTTTAAGGGAATTTTCTAACAAATGAATGCACACATACAAGTACAGCAGTCACATTAATTCACATGTAAACTTAAGCACAATTCCAAATTGCCCTTAAGTTCTTGGAAGCTTTGCAGAATTTATCACCGGGCTAGAGAAAATGGTTCAATGATTAACCAATCAATTGACTGAACCATTTCTTTAGGACTTTCTACTTAATAAATCCTTCTGTATGAAGCGGCCTTATTTTTCTTCTAACCCAAAAGAATAAACCGTTCAAGAGGAGAATATAATATTTTTAGAGTGACGAATTTTGTTTTTGCGAATCGCGAAAATCGCACCGAATTTTCAAGTGTACACAATTTGTTTTAACTAACTACTTTCTCCTATATTCCATAAGAAAAAAAGGAATCTAACAAATCAAGAAAATAGTTTAAAAATGCAAATTATTTTTTTTTACTGAATGTGGACTTACACAGAAAAAAACATTCAGAAGTTGGTCAAATTAATTCAGTATTGATTTGAATATTATATTTATTGATAATGGAGTTTTTAATCACTATTTTAAAAATTAACTATTTAAAAAAATAACACATTTATACAATTAGCTGGGGGGTTACTCTCCATTGCGATTTGAAAGCAATTTCAATGTAACAATAGTTCGATTTTGTACCATTATTCTTTTGCATCGCAGAGTAACCCCCTGATTCACAAAATAGAATTCACACAATCACTGGAAAATTGTTATGAAATGCAGTTTAAGAAAATCTCAAAACTGCGTGTTTTTATCAAAGTTTATCAATGATACTCACCAAAGAAAATTCTCTGGGTATACAAAAATAATTTTGTAAAATCAGAGAACTTATAATAGTTGCCCACTTTTCTATTCATACGGGCCTGTGTCCAGGTTAGATTAGGTTAAAATGGTCGGTCATAAAGACCTCGCATAGACCGTATTGTTGCTTAGCGTTACCATGATGTACGATAATTCGTAAATGAAAAAGGTTAGTTCGATGTGTGTCGTTCATTGTAACAGTGAATTATCTCCTTGTAATCAAATTCAGAGAAAACGAGCCTTTTGAAAATCATTGTGTGTGAATATTTTACAGTTTTACTTCCGCGAGTAAACAAGTAACGCCATATATGGGTTTTGGTAGAAATATTGGAGGTGCTTCACTGTTACTACGAAAGATATGACTAAATGTGATACTATTCTACAAAAATATGTATTTATCAAAAATATGGAGTTGCACCACTTTTACTTTAAATGAATGCTAGGAGTCTCATTATTCTCATTCCAGAGATTTCCCCAAGATCTGGTTAGTAATGATCTTCCAGACAGTTCGTTCTGGAGCGTATGAGTGCCGGACAGTAGCAGAGTATGTTTTCCTCTGGTAACCCACAGAATCTACAGTTTTAATTGGTAAGTTGCCTGCCCTTTTGACATATACTGCTGCCCAACAGGGATCCGTTATAAAGGCTACCAGAAGCCTTAAAGTCTTTCTTCGATAGCGATAGTAAAAGTTTAGTCGACTTTGGATCATAGAATCTTCACATGACTTTAAATTCTTTGCACGTTTCGGCGTTTCCCCAAATCGCCTCAGTTCATCACCTTGTTATACAGTAATTGAACCCCCGTTTCACTAATTCGTCCGCCTGCTCGTTGCCTTCTATGCCATGGTGTCCACGAACCCAGTAGATATGTACTCTTCTGTTGGTATAAAGTCTATCCATTGAGTCCTTGCACTCTTAGGCGATCGAAGAGTCTGTATATTTATGCGTATATCCCCCTGATTACCGCCTGAATTTTTAGTACTGGGATGACGTGCTAAATCAGCAGCCATTTTGGCTGCAAATATTTCTGCTTGGAAAATGCTGCAATACTCGGGAAGCATATAAGATTTCCGAGCATCCAGTTCTGATGGTTAACTGCAGCTCCAACTTCCTCTTCCATTTTGGAACCATCAGTATAAAAATTTAAAGTCCAATAGTCAGAACGAAGTCCTGCTCACCAGTCGTCCTCGTCTAAAGTAATTCGCGGTTTCCTCTTAAATTTGGCCCTGTTCTATAAGTCGAGTGATTTTCAATAGTGCGAAAAATAGCACAAATAAGTCAGCTTTTGTACTAGAAATGGATTTAGAAATCATATGATTTATTTAGAGCGATTTAAGCTCTATTTACAGAACATGTCTGCTAATGTTCTATTGTCCTGGAAAGTTCACAAGTGAGCACAGTTTCGTAAAAATTGGTTAATCAACAGTAGTTACAAGAGAACATTTGGGCGCGGCACTGCTCTTTTTTCTAATAATTAAGTTTTATTTTCACGATAATTAGTTGAGTGCAGAGTTTCACAAGAATCGCTTCAGCAGCAGTAGTTGAAAGAGGGGAGCAATCTGAAAGTACATTCTTTCAAATAAAGAATCGGTTTATAAATTGTTATTGTTTTCAGTGTAGACAAAGACCTGAATCTCCATTATATATTGAAATTCAAAGTTAATTTTAAACAAATGTTTGTCTTTTATTTTTTGCGTGCGTATCATCTAGAAGAAACAAAGAAGACACATCTATGACCAACAGATTTTCAAATGTGTATGTATACAATGAGTTTACGCAATTGTTTGTGTGCAAGTGTGTATGACTTTTCGAAAACTGTTTGTATGTGTGCGAGTATGTGTTTTAAGAAAATTACAATATCTTGTATTTTATGAACTAAATTGGGATTATAAGGATTTAAATGGCAGCTTGTTTTCAAAAGTTAAATGGTGAGGAAATTTGACAATAAAACAAAACAACTGTAATTTATTTAATACTCGTTCGAATAAATAACAACAACTGTAAAAGGAATACAAATGGGAATGTTTTGAATTATTAAATGGGGTTTTAAAGAAAAAGGTAGAAGTAATCTAACAAACTTCTTAACATGAGATTAAAGTGTCTTTGGCTAAGAAGAATGTGTAATTCATGTGTTTTTGCCAAGTTTTTAGGTGGAATTGGATTGTATGTAAATTTAAGCCTTTCATACAAGTACAAATCATTTATGAGACAAGAATATACCAAATTGTTCTTATTATTACAAGATGCATACTTTGATTTTTTAGTTAAAATTTCGCTTAAATTATATTTCTTAAGACAGGAAATACAGAGAAGATAATCATTGCTAAAAACACTAAAGCGGAACGTAACAGCAAACCTTAATTAGCGCTCATGTATTTTTGATTTTATTACGCTGTTTAGGTGGCTGGCAGCTATTGGGAATCTCAACTATTTAACCAAATTATTTAATGATAAAGAATTCATGAATCTTCATATTAATTTTATAACATTAACAAACAAATTCCCTTCCCCAGTGATAAGTTTTCTATTTGAAAAACTCCGTTCTGCTGGTGAAATTTTAGAGAAACATTATTTTTAATCTCATAAGAAAATTGCTGCTTTTTTTAATTTTTATACGATTTTATATTGCTTGTAAATATTTTCTCGGTAAATATTATTCCTTAAAACACGTTATTAAGTATTCTCTCCATTATTTACAATTGTTGTAGTTCAAACAATAAAGTTAATCGAAATTTCCATCATCCAATAAGAGTAAATTGTCAATTTCTTTTATATTTATTTTCTTGTTTTTTTACCTGTTAATTTGCATACATTTTCTTAAGAAAACAACAAGGACAGTGATGAATATTGCTAACACTCAAGTGTCCTTTTGTCACATGAAGATAACAAAAGAGTGTTTATTTTTCACCAGCAACTAAACAACATTTAAAGGTAAATTTGTAAATGAAAAAAAGGACGATAAAGTCCTTAATATTGTTATGTATTAAGAAAAGGCAAAAACTTTGAGAATTTATTTGTTAATCTTTTTATTCTACATTTTCCTTTTTTAGAATCTATTTGTTGAAGGTCATTGTTGTTGTAACATTTTCAGGATATTGTCAGGAAGTGCAGGTTTTTGTTTGTCTTTCTTTTAATAAAGTTGTGTAACTTATTGTTCTATGTAAAGTTATATAACAAAATTTCTGTAGACTTTTTGTTTGTACAAATGAAAATGATTATTTAAATAAGTTTAATTTGAAATTTATTGTAAGAAATACTAATAAAGAGCAAAGAATATTTATTTTGCATCACAAACTTGGTGGATGTAATTAATAAAATCGTAAAAATTTGATAGAGAAACTTTTTTATCACTTGAATGCATCACTTGAATAAGAAAAATTTTAAGAGAACTCAAGAATATAAAAAAAAATCACACAACTGAAAATGATTAGATTTTAATAAATAAAACCCAATAAATATAAAGAAAGTTAGAAAAAAAGTGGAGACGAAGGCTGTTCTAGGCTGGTACATAAAATGTTCAATAAATAAATTCAAAGTAATGTATTGAAAAAATTGCTTGAAGTTAAAAAAAATCGCCAAGAACCGAGAATAAAAGACATTCACTTTTTATTGTAATTTTCCTTCTTTCTTAATTGAATAAAACTGTTTATGATGTCGCAAAATGTCAGCAGTCTTTAAAATACCAAATAACACACTTTATTCATATTTTAATATTGAAATTTTAAATTCAATTATTTCAAAAGAGAGAATTTCGTTGGGTTGGCAGCAAAGACAATTTTTATGTAAATCCCTGCACGTTCATGTTTCAACATGATCGACCCAATGTCTTATGTTTTTCTGTCCATGACTTACAGCAATTGGGTGTGTGTGTGTGTGTGACAAAACAATTTAATAATAAAATGCTTTTATTGGTCACAGTATATAAAATGCAAAAAAAAAAACATATTCTTTAGAAAGTTAAAAAAAAAAAGATTTATTTTTCTATTCAATGATTTTATTTTTTTTATGATATAAACGAACATAACTAAATCTAAAACAAATCCCTAGAGCATTTCCGTTAAATTTCTCTGTCGAAAATAAATAATAAATGAAATGAATTTCTAATAAAGAAGAATATTAAAAGTTTAAGTGATTTTGTGGACGTTGCTGTATTGAGTTGTTTATTCAAACAAAATCTGAATATTATAATGAAAATGCAAAGAAAACAAAATTATGAATTCAAAGGAAAAAATAATTTGTTTAAAGTGATTTTCTAAAGACAATATTATGGCTTTATGACGGCAATGTCCGCTGATTGTAGCTGTGCGTTAAATAAGGGTCATAGATGTTGTTGAAATCGGCGACGTTAAAGATGCTCTTTAATTTTCTTTTAAATTTTTACTTACAGATAAGCTACCGGGATTTTTTTTCAATTTTTGGAATATGTGGTGTCTATATAGTATGAAAATATAATCAATGTTTAGATTACATCATTTTTATATCCTGAAAGGATTTCCAGGACATACACAGTTGATGCATTTCGGAAAAATTTTTAGCCCAAACGCTTTATTATTGCATTAAGCGACTTTTTATAAATTTATAAAGTTAAGCCGCCTATAAAATCTGAAAAATTTTAAATTCTGGCAGGATCTTTCAAAACGCCGACACATGTATATATTTTTTCTTGGTCTCCTCTACTAAAATCAATCGTCAGAACCCCGTAATTTTAGAGAAAGTTTAAAATTGTTGTACTGTGTAATTTAGCCTTTTAATGTTGCTTAAGGGCTTCACATGTCCCCCTTTATATCTTTTTCTTACGATCTTAAGAGTTTATTGGAGCTATTTTTGGGCCAAATTTTTCGATTTAAATTATTTTTCCATATTTATTGGAACGTAGTACGTCTGATGAACCAATTTTGAGATTATGGGCAGCGTTTGCAGAACCAGGTATAAACAAAAAACCGAAGCAAGCGTTAAAAAGACGTGAAGCGTTTTATATTTGTTTTTTTCCTTATTCAATTTTATAGGAATTTTCAAGAGAGCTTTGTGCATAAACAAACAGGTACACACATACATTTACGCACATATATGTTCATACTAAAAATCCAAAACTTAATATCACATTTTTATGATTCTTCGAAAATTTTGTAAATTTATTTTGTTCTATTTTTGTGTTTCAAAATTTGAGCATCTCCGAATTTAAAATATTTTATAAAATTGTTTTTTTTTTCATTTTTAAAAGAATCACTGACGTTCTTAACAGTTTATTATATTGAGACAAACTTTGTTAATATATTCAATTAATATTTATTACTTCCTATAAGATTGTCAAGTTGCAGCTAAAAAGCGAAAATAAAACACAACATCAAATTTAATCTTTAGTTACAGCTTTCAGTTATTTTTTTTCAGTTCGTTTCTATTGTTCTTCTATAACTTTTATATTTTATTTACAGTCATTCTGTAGTTTTTTGATTTCTTCTTATTTAATTTTTTTAAGTCAACATGCTTTTCAAATGTAAATTATTTAATGTTGAATAAACTTTAACCTTTTTCTTACAAATTATTCAACTACCAATACAACTACAACTAGTACTTTTTCTTCTGCTTCCACTTCCCTGACATTGTTTAGTTGTTTGTTTTAGTTTTACTTTTTTTTAAATAAATATATTTTTTCTCTTTTCTTTGTATAAGTGTCTAAGAGTATGTGTGTATTATGCAGGCGTCATAAATCTTTTGCGAAAAAGTGCATAAACTTACACACACACACACACACACTCACTCGGAAGGAAAGCATATTCACTTAAACACACGTTCACACATCTTCTAGAAATGCATATAAACTTAAGTTTACAGCATTCAAACATCGTGTAACCTTGTAAGAAAGAGAGAAAAAATATTTTTATGTAAAAAATGAAAACAAAAAGAAATATATAAAAATAAAATAACGAACACGTACTTTTTAAAGTTGCAAACAGTATTTGTTATTTAAAGTTTTAAAAAGAGTAAGAAACTCGAAACAAATTTTACATCATAAATTATACAGCAAAAGTCTAAAAAATTCATTATTTTTAAATAATGTCTTAAATAACAAGTTTACAGATGTTTTATTACTTGAGGGATTCTCAACATAAATTTGTATGAATAAGATGAAGCAAAACCCAAAATGAAAATAGTCGCAAGATAGAGAAAGACTGGTGGCCTGAATTCAAAGTAGTTATGGAAACGTTCGCTGCTGATCGCGGACCAAAAATGTCACTTCTTTTTGATGAATTTTTTTTTCGACTCAACTTCAAATAAAATTTAAATATTTTTTTAAGATTCAAATAAATCAATTTTGTATTGCTGAATTGGGATGGTTATTAGGGTGGGTCAAATTAATATTTTTTTCTCGCATTGACTTCTAATAGCGTAAATATGTTGTATTTTTGTCTGCATTAGATCCCTGTAAAATATTATTAATTTATTTTTAGTTTAAGAGCCCGCGCTTTGATCTTCAATTTTCTTAAATTTTGATTATAACGACGACCGTGACCACATCCCTTTTTTACATAACAACATAATATTGTATTGCAGAAAATCATGTTAATGTATCCTAACGACTTTTAAGTTCTCGAGAAACTTCCCATAGCCAAGTGCGAGAAACTTGAAGGCTAGCTTCCGTAAAAATACTTTGAGGGCTTAACTACAGATAAAAAAATTATTTGTATTAAATAACTATACCTGTTAAAAACAGATACTTCCACGATTGCTTAGCTAACAGGTCTCGAGGAAAAATATCCCATGTTCGATGGCTAACAAAAGCAAATAGAATTTTATGTATATTTATTTCTATTTGTATATTATATTTCTACATCAAACCCGACGCATCAGCTAAATGTATTAGCAGAGTATTGTGTAAAAGTTGACGCTCCTGTATGTTTTGAAATAAAAACAAATCCAACTTGCAAACATTGAACTAAAATTTTTTGGAAATCGGTAGGTAACAAACTTGCTATACCTTCCTGCAGAGTTAAAGCTAATAATATATCCCGTAATTAAGCGTAAAACCTATTTTGCTCACCCAGACTACTTGCTGCTGCCGATGTGTTTGGATGAAAATAAAGCAGTGAGAGAACTGGCACCCAGACAAATTCAAGAAGCACGAAGCTCACCTCATACTGGAAAGCAACATCGCGTGTTTGCGGTTTCGACTATAAATTTTGACGAAAGTAACTACTACTTTGAAGTTATAAATTGAAATTAAAAGTTCTTCGATCCACTAATTCTTCGAAACATCACTAATGAAAAATAAATGCTATAGTTGAGTGTCAAGAAAGTGACAATCTAATTTTCGCTAAGCTGCCATTTCATACTCAGGCGCTAGAACGAACTGTGAAAATAATGTAAGAAGCATCCAGGACTCTATGTGATAAAAAATCAAGAGAAGGTTTAAAACAGACGAAACTTTAATCAAGACGAGAGATGCCCAGATTTGACAGTAAAGAAGATCCTGTGACAAAAAATAGCTAACATAATTTCGTGATTTTATTGTTTTATGTTTTATAAGCATCAATGTTTTATTTTTTATTAAGTTTAATTAAAAATGTGTTCAGTTTTAATAAGTAATAATTGATAGTAAATAAAATATTAAAATTAAAAAAAAAATATTTTTTTCAATAATACTTATTTCTTAGGAGCTCCGGCCCGGGCTCAAGATATGACTTTTTTAAACTTTTTTATAGCAGTTTTTATTTGATTTAAAGTAAGACAAAAAAAAAATATTGTTATTAGAATATGATTTGAGATCTTTTATTTTTTTGTCATACACAATGACCCACCCTAATATTTATATCTTTCCACTTTGTATAGCTTCTTCTGATTCTTTTAAATAAAAACGTTGGAATTGTCGTTTACTTTTATATAATTCGAACCGTTTGGTTTGTTATCTGGATCTATGAAAAATAAAAAAATATAATTATATTCTCATAGATCCTGCTGATGCCAAGTGTTTCGCAATATATAAATGAAATTACAATTAAAATGGTTTTTATTTAAAGGAATCGAAAGAAGCTATAAAAAGTGAGGAGATATTTATATATTATAAAGAAAACTAGTTAAAGAATCGCAATCAAACAAGTCACTTCTTTTCAATGAATTTTTGTCGACTCAAGCTCAAATTAAATTTAAAATTTTTTTTTGTATAAAAAAATTAATTCAAAAAGCATCATAAAAAGTTTTTAGGGAATTTAATGTTGTAAGAAAATTTGCTGCAAACATTTATAATCTAAACAATATCAACTTTAAGATTTAAAATGTTTGTTTTTATTGCAAATGTATGTCGTGAAATTTTCTTTCGCATGCAGAAAAATAGATCCTCAATTTTTTTATAACAGCATTTAAAAAATAGCCTTAACATTTGTCAAAACGTGTACGTAACACGCATTTAACTCAAACATTCACATTAATCATACGCCCCAAAGTCCAAGAATACAATTTAATAAAATATTACTCATGCGTTCCATGACTAAGTAATCACAAATTATTATTTTTTTTGGCTTTATAAATCTAAAATAAAAACGTGTCGTTTCCTTTTTGAAATATTTTATCTTAATTAATATCTAAAGAATTCATATACAATACAAGTGTACAAAAAAATAATACAACATGCATTTGTCCCTCGGCACAATTAAAATGTCACCTAATAAAAATGGTATTTTATGTAGAAAAACATTTTGCTAGTTTCTCTTGTTACTAACTGCGTCAAGCCTTGACTTAAGGGAAAATAGAAAAAAATAAATTTTATTATTTTTTAATATACTACATAGTTTGCTTTTTCAACCATAGATTTCATGTTGAATAAAAATAATTCACGCAATTATTTATAGTAAACGACCACAACAACGATGAACTCAACGTGTGCTCGCATGTCACTGCTCGCAGCAACTATTTTTTTCACACATTTTAGTTTAAACAGAAATTGTAGGAAAAAATTTATATTTCTAGTTTTATTTTATTCTTGAAGCCATAGTTGGAAAATGTTTATATATTTATTGCGAATTATATGGCGTAATAATAGAGATCTATTATTAACAAAGCAAATAATGAAAATGGAGATTTAGATCAGAACTAAATTAGAGCTGCAGCAGAACTGAATTTAAACTAGAAGTAGACTTAACCTAACAGTGAACAAGGTGTCAATTGAATTTTAGCAATCAGCTTGTGAAACTCAGCTTTTAAATTTATATACTTTTTCCCTGCTTTATTTTTCATCTCAACTGCATGTGTGATTCTTAATACATATTTTATGGAATTTAATTTTTTTATTTTTCTAAATAAAATTAATAGGTTTTATGACGCATGTTGTTGCATGCTAAACACTGGCAAACAATAAACCATATCAAAGAAACAACAAACACAAATAGTACAGAATATGCAAAAAAGGACGAACAACTAAAATATTTTCTTTTGCATGACCACATAAAATATTCTGGTAAACCAGTTGATATTGTTGAATGATTTACAAGCTAACACACACACACACATACACACAGAGGCCCTCATGTACACTAAATGCGGGAAAAAAGAGAATATACAAGTGCACTCTTATAAACTCATAGTAGTTATATCATACTCTACTCTCTTTTATATTTTAACAATATGACAACATTAAATGCAGTTTAAATCGAATGAGTGGCAAGATTTAACTTGGTGCATGTTAAATGTTTTTTTCTTTGTTTGTTTTATGCATGTTAAAGTAAATTTGTGATTGTAGAACTTGTAAAATTTAATAAATGTCCTTATTTTTCAAAAGTTTAAAGAAATCATGTCATTTGGCTGACATACAAGAGTGTTTTTTACGCTAGAAAATTAATATGTTCTACGAATCCAGAGAATATGTATGTGCATGCAGCAGCATATGTTAGGTTGAATGTGCTACCTGTTCTGAGAATAGATCGCTGACTTAAAAATCTGGTGCATAAAATATAATAAAATCACCTTCGACGTGTTCAAATTATTGTAAAACGAAACATTTACGTGCCTTTAATAATATCCTTCGAAAAACTTAAAACAAACCATTTCATTTGAAACAACTAAAGTTAAGATGTCTTTGCAGGTTTTTGTTTCATGCCTCGGTTATATTCTTAAAATACTTCAGTTTTAGAGAACTAAAGTACTAAAAAAATAGAAACACGAAATATCGGTATGTGTTGCTCAATATCCACGTCCTTAATAAGTATTTTTCTCCAATTGAATTTGAAGAAGGATTGCTTTTTCTAAGTGAAATATCAGAATATTAATTTTGCTAAAATAATCCTAATTGCCTTCTTTCATTGCACACCAAAGTTAAGTATTTAATAGGGTTTTGTGTTTTAATTGGATATCAATGCAATTAATTAAGCGAGTTTTTAGTTTAGTCAGTTAACTTTGGATTATTTGATTACCCGATTAAACAAAATTTGTAAACGATTTTTTTGTGTACTTTAAATTAAACTTCAGAAATGAGTTTCACTTATCGGAGATGTTAGAGAAAGCAAAAGCAATCCATAAAAGAGAATATCGAATTTTTTAGTATTTTTTCAGAGTTTCTCTAATCATATAAAATCTGTCATTATTACATTTTCATCGTATTTGGATTTATAAAATTCTAATTCTAATAGTTATAAATTAACAAATCATAGAAAACTTTATCATAATCATAATATTTCCCGGCCACAACCGATGCATTCTTCTGGAATATTTACCATTTATTACCACAAATTTTTTAAACAATATAAAACTTTTTTTCTTAGCAGAATTTGCGAAATATTGAATATAATCAAACTTTTTGTTCTTTGTTAATTAATTTATAAATTGGAACTTAATCAAAAGGTCAAAATAAATATAATTAACTCATTCCACATATCCTAAAAATTTAATAATATTATCTCAAAGGAAACACATATACATACATACATATTTATTTATTTAATTAAATCCATTTATGTAATATTATTAGAATTAATTTATACTTTGAATATACTATATACTCTAAATTTTTACATTAAAATGCAATTTTTTTACATAAGTTAAAAAGTGTTAACATTTGAGAAGATGGAATAAATTCGGCACAGCAAACTGAAATATTTTTATATATATTTTTATTCATATTATTTATTCTAAGAAGAGCTTCGAATAAGTCACACTGTATGCTGTTGCGAAAAATATGATTTGGCACTTTACATTAATTTGAATACAAAAAAGAACAACTAAATAACAAAATTTATAATAATATATTATTCCCAAAAAGCCCCAGCGAAAATATATTTTCCCGAAATTTTTTTCCTCAATCACAAAACAATCCCCTATTTAGGGACAAATCCAAAAAAGTGAGAACGCTGTCAAGTTTAAAGAAAAATTATAAAATTCTCTTTGAGCAGCTAATCGACCCAAATTAACCGATTTAGTCGTTAACAGAAAAAAGGTAATTTTAAATTAATGGAATAGTTAATCGGATAGTAATACTGGTTCAACAAAATGGCTACCAAACACTACTATTTAAAATGAAAATTATATATATATTTTTTTTTAATTAGTCTTAAGAAATTTTTAAGTCAAATTGACTTGCTCATGCAAACATAGCTACATCGGACAAACAGGACGGAAAATAAAAACAAGATTTCGGGAGCACATAAGAGACTACAACAAGAAACTGAAACAACCAGGAGCAACGCCAGAATCAACTTTCGCGAACCACATATTCAACAACAAATGTACACCAAGACACATCAGACAAACAGTTGAATTACTGCATTTACAGCACAAAGGACGGCGACTGAACGTATTAGAAAACATGGAAATATACAAACAAAAAACGTTTGACGGAAGAATTATAAACGAACAAATAAACACTGCGTCAGACATAATATTTGAACCACTAAAACATTTTTACACAAAAGAAAACAATAACCCAAGAAAACCAGACAACACAACAAACGAACAAAACCAAAAAGAAACCCAAAAACGTACAATCACAGACTATTACCTACACAAAGATAAAACACCTAGCAAATGATCACTCAAATAATAAACTGTAACGGTAAACACAAGAGACTAACAAGAGAAAAATTAAACGAACAAGAAACAGGTAGATATAGAGCACACAGGAATATATACGAACGAGAGAGAGCCAGACACGAATATATACGAACGAGAGAGATGCAGACACGAACAAGAGAGAAAGAGAGAAAAAGAAGTTAGGTACACAAGGAAACTATACAAAAGACAAGGGACAACACAAAAAACGATTAGTTACTGAGAGAACACTGAAGATGGCACATAGCCGAAACCGGTCTGTTTATCAACCAAATTTGACGTGGGATGACGGAAATTCATTCCAAATTTTCAAGTCCTTCAAAAAGTAAACGGGATCGCTATGTGAAAAATTTACAACACAGTATTACTCATTAAGTTAATTTGCTTCAGTTTTCATGCGGTTCACTGTGTCGCACAGTGTAATTTGCAAATAGTAACAGGATACATTTTTGTGTTATAATCCCAAGAAATTCAATTGACTTCCCATTTACGGGAAAAAAATAATTACTTTGCAACCAGCAATAACATTTAATAGCTCCATAAAACACTATTTCATAGAACTGGCGTTAAAACTATTCAATTCGAGCTGTTTCATTTCTACATTAACAACTTAAGGAGCTATTCCAATTTAGTTATGTATGTGTACGTGCGCTTTAAAGTCGTGGTGCATATAGAAGTGTATGATTTATTTCTTAATGCTCTGCAGCCAGTTATGCATACATGCCTGCATTATTTTTTTGCTTACAAAAAAAAAACTAATTAAAAAGCAGAGCGGAAAGGAAAGTTATATTTTTTACAAACTTTACATGCTGCTGCTTGTTTGTGAACTGTTCCAGGCCATATTTGACATTTTAACACGCAAGTTTGTTGTTGACTTTAAACAAAAAAAAAAAAGAAAACATAACAACTATTGCAAGAATAGGTTTGAACATTTACGATCATAGCGATACGATGTTTGCATGATGGGCCCTGTAAACTTCTTTCAAACATTTATGCACCTAAAAGTGTGCTTGAAAAGAAAAATTAAAAATAAATGAAAGAAAAAATGGTGAGAAAATAAAAATGATTTGTCTAGTAAAAACACGCAAGCTGGATTAATATATATGATTGAAGTGATAAAAAACGGTTTTTGTGGGTTATTTTTTTTTTAAATTCTAAATAAATTTTTTGGTTTTTAAGCTGAGATTTTTGGGACAAAAATCCTTTAAAATATACTTAAAAAAAATTTGGTTGTGTGTTTTCTAAATGGTAAATTAAACTTTAATTATTGCAAGGACTAAATAATGAGTTTTAGCAGAGTTTTTTTTAATTTAACTCCCACCTTAAAGTAGCGAGAAATTTAACAACAGGCTTCCAGAATATAGATTTTTTTGTTTTCACGTAATTTTCGATGCAGAGATCAAGTGCTGGTTAAATATTACATTGTGATAAATTTTATTAAAATAGCGCAAGGAGGACTCAGCTTAGTTTCATACTATCAGGGATGTTTTTTAAATTGAGTTATTTGAAATCGTACGATTTAGAGCAAAAAAGCTGACCTAGTAGAGATAGTTCTAATTTTTTCAGAGATTTTGAGGTTCAAAATATTGCAGTAGATTTCATTGTTTAAAAATTTTTTAAATTAAAGTTTTGAAATTGAAATAAGAAAAGAAACAATTTTAGCTGAAAGTGCTGACGTTATTACAGGACTTAGAGGTTGTTGCGCATCACTGAACTCGTGGGTGGTTCAGTTTTTTTATTTTTTTAATAAAAATAATTTTTTAAGTTAAAAAAAATTATTAATTTTTTAAATTAATATCAAATTATTATAAAGTATTTGGCAAAACCAAAAATATTCAATTCTATTAAGAATATTTTAAAGCAATTAACAAACTCAAATCGTAGAACTGTCTAAGAAATTTGTTACATTCCGACAGAACGCAGCTTTGCAAATCGAACTCGTACTCGAACTTCTGTATATTTTTCAGGCCGAATACGAACTCAAAACTGAACGCTCTCTTTTTGTCATTGAATAGAAACAAATTTAGTTTTGGTGATTAAATAACAGAAACTTCACACATAAAAACATTTTATTTTGGCAGAATTGTACTTTTTTGTACCTTAAAATATTTTACCAGGTTTAATTTTAGTGAATGTTTGATGATAAGCAAACATTTATAAAAAATGTAGCCAAAGTTCAATGTTCGACGAAAAATTTTCTGAATGCCGAACATTAATCGATTGTAGGTTTTTGCCGAACTGCAACATCCAACCTAAGCGTTCGGTCGGCTTCTGACAAGTATTTTTTTAGCATTTCCTTTTTAGCACATTTTTTACTTCATATACATAATTTACTTAAATTCAAGAAGTTTTCATTTTGAATAAAATTTTTTTTGATGTTTTTTTCGAATATGTTGCAAAGTATTCCATGCTTCCACTTTTAGAATTTTTATAATTCTCATTTGACTATTGAAAGTTTTTATATAAACTAGAAGGTTTGGTTGACACTCTTCGAGAATATGGTTTGAGGTCTATTCATAATTAGCCACTAGCACCAAAGAAATGCATTCATGTAGACGACCTCAACCAACAACAAATTAAAACTTATTGAAAGTATTATTTGTAGTAAATTGTTTGAGTTTAGCGCCCTCATTTGTCGAAGAGGAACAGTACATACAAAAAATCATCCAGCGTTATATTTAGTAGATTGATATCTAATTCTTGCATGGACGTATCTTTGAAATAAAATAAGAATTTTCTTTGCTGCTTCATTTCATTTCATAAGCCCCCCTTACTGGAAATCTCTTTACACATTCATTTTAAAAGATCTATAGTTTTCATTTATTAAAAAGTTTAAAAGGTAAGACATTTAACGCGACAATTTTGCACGATAATACATTCTACAATAATTAAAAGTTTTTGAGTTGTTTTTTTAATTTTTTAAATGGAAAATAACACCAGGCGACAAATGTTCTTAATTACATGTACACAACTACTTTCCCACACGCTGAAGCATTTTATATTATATTTTACAAGTTGCACATTTCCTAGAAAAGTAACATTTCTCTAAAATATCATTTTCAAAGTTTTCAATTTAAGTATACATGACAAGAAAAGATATAATATTCATCGAGTTAAGACTTTCTTGCACTAAACGAACGACATGTACACTCCCATATAAAAATACAAAATAATTTTATGTTTATTCTGTAGCAAATTCTTGTGTTAAAAACTTGTAAGACTAATTATAAATAGACAAGAAGTAAATTCCTAGAATTTACTATAAATTCTAGAAGATGATTTTTTTTGCATAAATTACACACACACACATATACACACTCTGGAAAAGTCAAACAAATATACTTAATTATATGCAACATATTTATCATAGTTGCAAAGTAAAGTTCCTCGTTTATTTCTTTTTTTTTCTGTCTCTATCTCTATATTTCTTTCTCTCTCTCTCCTACTACCATAATTTACCTTAAAACTGTGAACAACTCTTAACTAATGACTTTTACAAAACGACTAATGACAGCAGTAACAAAAATAACAGCAAACAGCAGCAGCAGCAGGAAGTCATGTGTATTGGATTTTATTAAGCAAAGAATTTCATAAAATTCTCAAAAGGGTGTTTTTTGTTGTATTCACGTGTAAAGTGAGAAAATTTGCAAACTAGTCGTGCACATGTGAGTGAGTAACATTTAAAATGAAACATATGTTACCTTATTGCATATTCTTGCTATTGCAATGAACGAATGGCACAAGACTTTAGAAAATGCTTGAAATAAGGGGAGCAGATGACACGTAAAACCTTTAAAACGTCTACATTGTTGCTAATATTTGCTATGGTCGTGCAGTATTCAGCAACCGGTTTATTAAAAGTTAATATTGTTCACACCCTGGTAATAAGCTGGTGGCACTCTACTTTAAAAGGTCCATTGATCTCTTATAATCTACTGAGAAGTCAGTATAGTAGCAGGGCCTTACAAGCTCTTACAATGACCCACGTCACTGTGCAGCGGCCTTCAAAGACCGTTTGCTGTAACGTGTTACGAGTACTAAAATTGCCTACAACAGTTAGCTTCTCATGTAATTTCTTTTTTAATAATAATACTTTGAGCTACGAATTAATGTTCGCGAGGTTAAGCCTGACTAAAATTGACGTTTTTTGCAACACTACGATAATATTATTTGGACACATACAGTGGGCAGATTATGGCATTCGAAATCGATCGACATGTTCATTTAAATTCTATTCTAATTTCGATCGATCTCGAACGTCGTGATTTTCCCCAGGTAAGTATTTCGACACGGACGTCTTCTTTGTAGTCTATCGTTGGCGTAATATGGAAAGGACGTATACAGATATTTCTTTTCAAATGCCGTTTTTAATCTTTTCTGACATTACACTGCCAAAAACACCAGAAAAGCTTAAAATCGCAACTTAAAAAAATCGAGATACGTCCTTTCTATATCAAGCCAACGCTATTCTTCTCAATATAACCTAAACTAACTAGATTACCCAAACACCATGTCGCCCATAATTTGTCGCGGTGTGTTAATAAAATAAAATATATATATATATATATATATATATATATATATATTGTTAAGTAACTTTGCTTTAGTTTTTTTCGATCTTGTATTAGACTTCTCATTAAGTATGATGAATGTCTGGGGTAAAGATATTCCTAGCTTTCCCAGGAATTTGTATAAAGTCTTTCAGAAAATCTGGCTTAGATTGCCAGTGAACTGTATATAGTACCTAGACCACTCCTCCCTTATAAACTTCCATGTATTTTTAAGAAAATATTTAATATTTGACGGAAATGTAAAATATTATTTAAAATTCCTACAAAACAAACTTATTAAATTGGAAAATTGTTTCATTTAATGCACGAAAATGTCTCCGATTTTTGCTTTTGTCTTTACGTGAAATAATTAAAAAAGTCACACTTTGCAGTTGTAAACCTCACATACTCTAATTTATTACAAGAAAACCGCGTAACCGAAACAACGATCACACATTCCAAAACTCCTTGCAAACAAAAAAAATTAAATAGAAAAGTTTTTGAGTTTTGGTTTTAGTTTTTTAATATCTTAAAAGCTTTCTATAAAACATTTTCTAGCATAATTAAAGAAATTATAATTACTAAAACCTTTTACAAATGCACTTGTCCTTATGCAATTGTTACTTTTCCAAATTGTTCTCCAAAGTATTCAACATAATTTTTTATCTTGCCAAACAACAGAAAACCTCTAAGTTAAGTCTTGCCTTAAATAATTGTTTACATTAAAGTAATTTTTGAACAAACAAAAACTAATGATGCATTTAATATATTCTACAAAACAATTTAAGCATAGATACGTAATGAAACCCTTAAAGTGTGCTTCATTTTACACAGAAACTTAAGTTATGAACAAAAATAACAATTCATGTAAAAAAGTAAAAAAAAAAATAAAAAAAAAATTTTTCTAAAAGGATAAAAAGAGGCAAAAGAAACTGTATTTTTCTTACTGGCTAAAAGACCACACAAAATTCAACCACTGAGCTAAACAACAATAAAAACAACATAATAGAGTTATTGAAGCAAATCAAACAAGTATTTGGCAGCAACCACAAAGCAAAGCAAATTCACTTCGAATTTATTAAGAAAATAAAAATACTCGTATGTAATAACAAACAAATAAATAAAATAAAAAAGGAAGCAGCAAATTACCAAAACATAGTATGTACATATATTCGCCTATATGCAATATTTATATGAGTATTTAATATTTAATATTTAACCAAAAATAAATTTTCATAAGAAAATAAAAACAGCACCACCAAAATACATTTTTCTTGAATTAAAACACCAGGAGCGAATTTAAACAAAAAGTGGTGAAAAAATCAGTTTATTTGTAAACACTTAAGTAAATAAAATATATTTATATACAAACAATATGTACACGTATAAATTTTTTAAATAAATAACAAGCCAACAATAAAAAAGTAACTTATAACGAAACAAAACATGACGTAGCAATGTATAAAAATAAAAAATAAAAAAAAATATTTAACAATACAAAAATGCATTTAAGTATACAAAAAAATATTTGAGAGTGTTAATACACCAATTGCCAAATATTTGTAAACACTCACAGTCAAAATCAAACACACACATACACTTATAGTATCGCAAAAAACCAGGCTAACAAATACCACATAAATATTTTAAGTAGAATAAATGTGTGCATAAAAAAAGAACATTGCGATTTACTCTGAGTGGCAAAAAAAAAAACAACCAATCAAAAAGTTTAAGGTTTTAAATAAAATTAAAAGTATACTTTACGGCGTTGCTATTAATCAATATATTAAAGTATACTATTAGGAGGACAAAGAGAACGGGATGTATTTTTGTTTTTAGCAAAGCATATAAGTTGATTAGAGCCTTTAGCATATAAAATATGAATTCGCTTATTTTGTTAGGTAGAAATCAAAACTAAGTGAGAGAGAGAGAAAAATATTTCACGTGTGCTTGGGAACTGCAAAATTTATCTATGGTAAATTTTTATTTTAACGGTCAAACGTTTTTTAATAAAGCCCTCTTAAGCGACTGGACAGTGAGCATCCATGCCTACCAGCAAAATATGCGTTCTGTAGATTAGCCCAAAATGCCTGTAGCAGTTACTGTTTTCTTTTCTTTTAACTAAAATAAGTTATTTTATTTTATGGAAAACTGGCAAGATCTGTTTTGTAGTTCACAAAAATTCAAATGACATGACTTGCTACTATTTTTGCAGTTTTCTTTTGCTATTATTAATTTTTTGAAAATCACTTGATTTTACTGACTTTTTAAAAATGAATTGTTTAAAATAAATATTCACCCCTATCGTGAATAACAAGTGAAAATTTTGTTCCCATGAAATTTTTATTCCCCTCGAAGGGAAAATTGCTATCGTGAATCTCCTGTGAACTTTTTTTCTCGCTATCAGTTCGCAATGAATTTATAAAAGGGAAGAAGAGTTGTAAAGCTTACAAATTAAACAAATTCAAGTTTAATAATAAAGAAATACACATTTTTGCTTATAAATTAAATGATTTTAAATGTAATTAAAGATGTGTTTAAAATACTTTAGGCGCAGTGAATGATTCTATACCAAAAGATGCATACTCTGTCCAAAAATGTTTTTGTAGGGAATTATTATTAAGAATAATGAACACTATTTACTGATCTTGTCCTAAAAAGAAATATTTATAAACTTAAATATGTAATTAGAAAAAAAATGTTGAAATTACATGATGTTTTTAATAATTTCACCTGCAAAAATTAAGTGAACAAAACTCAAGTAAAAGTGGAAAATTCCCCCTGAAAAATATTATTCGTGATGAGGGGAATTTATTTTCACATGCGAACATTTTGCGCGAGAATTATTAATGATTGGAACATCAAGGAAAAGGGAAATATTTCGAGGGAAAAAATATTCACGAAAAGGGTGACTAATTAAGGAATTAATTGTTCGGCTTGAGATCTGTCTCTTTTTTAATTTTCTTATTAATAAATTAATAAATTAAACAAAAAAGAGTTCTTATTTTTATTTTATTTGTTGAACAAAAGAGACAGACCTCAAGCCGAACAAATAATTCCTTAACTTATGAATTATAAAAGGTCTACAACACAACACAACCAATTCATAAAAAATACTAATTAAAAAAACAGCGTTAGCAACAGTTTAATATCGCAACATTTTTAAACGAATGTTTAAAAGACCAAAAATTTATTAAACAAATTAATACAAATATTTTTATAAACTTCTTATCACTCTAAAAGCAGGATATATTAAAGAAAAATTAAGGAAAAACCAAACATTCTTACAAACATTCAACTGCCGGCAGCTTCCAGGATATTTAAGTTTAATTTTAAGTTTAATGATGATCATAAAGAGTTAAAAAAATTAACATTATTTTAAATAGCGAAAATATACAATGACTGCATAAAGGGGAATCAAAAGAACTTTCTTCTAAGTCTTCGTGGGCTATGAAATATATTTAGTAAAAATAACAAGGGGAGAAAAAGATTTCAATAGTAGTTTATGCACTGTTTGCTTTTGGGGTAGGAAAGTTTTCAGTAAAGACTCAAGAACAAAATAAAAGTTAAAGTTAAAGAAAATTATTTTTTGAAAAGAAAAATAATAATACAAATATTGAATCTAAGGATTTAAAATGTATTATTTTCTTTACTTTTAAGAACTAATAATAATGCAGATTTTTTTTCATTATAGAATTACAATTTAGTTTAAATATTGTTTAATTTCCATGTATTTTTGAGAAAATATTTAATAGTTTTCTAAAAAACAAAATATTAATTTAAAAGGAGGCATGTTTATAATTTAAACTAAATTAGTGAAGTTTAAATAGAAATTAAGTGGGAATCTCTTTCTTAATATTTTGTCTAGAGAAAAAGAGATTTTTTAGAAAAATATATTTTAATTGTCTACTTTTAAAATATTAGCAGTGCTAGACAAGAGAGTAACGTAGCGGGAGAGCATTCCATTCTCTTTATTTGTAATTAGAACCCTCCAAAAAATGCTTTTCTTCCGCAAAACCGGGATTATATCTGTATGATAATATGATCCTTCAAAACCTATTGCATTTGCCGACATTCACGACGGTGAAACTGTCAGCTTACGACTCTATAATAGAGTTCTTTAAAGCTTCAGCAATGTAAGACAGGCGGTATATTTAGTTTTCAATAAAACCCAAGTGGAAGGAACACTACGATACATGGAGGAGTACTTGGCACGAAAAGCTGGCCGAAATTATTGAACTTTTTTTTTAATAAAATGATTGATATTTCTGATAGTTTTTCGAATAGCTAATTGTTTTATTTTAAAGTGATTATTTTTGAATGGGTTAATTAACCGTTAATTACTGATGATAAAATTTGAATATTAATAGTGGGAAAGTTGTGTTTGCTGTAAAAACAAATAATAATACCTTGCACAATACAAATAACATGAACACTGATGATGGGAATGTAGCGGCTCCCGAAAAACGACGTTGTTTCTGTAAGTTGAAATTAATTGATATTAAAAATTTCCCTTGTTTCTTTGGAATATTGTCTCATGTCCAATTTTTTCTGACTAAAAATGTTACGAACTTTAGCCAAAAATAATAATCACTTTGGATTAAAAACTACTAACAAGTTTGATTTGAGTTGTTTGAAAAGTAATCACTTTGTAATACCTTTATTCATTTAGCCACACTAATTATCATATAAACATCTTCCCTCTCCCGACTTTAGCAGTGTCTTGGAGCTACAAATGGCAACATAGCCTTAAAAATTTAAAATATGAGAAAAAATCTTGTTGTTTATCGAGTTGCGTAATTAATTCTTAAGATTTCTTAAAATAAATGTTTGCCTTTTGGGCCAGCTTTTTGGCTCATGCAAATGGCAAATTCGCCAGGTGTCTTTTAGGCCCAGAGAACTAATTTAGCTCAACAAATTCCGCTCAAGTTCAGGAAAAGGCCCGCAAGGGAATCATTCAAAACTTTACACAAAGCCTAACAGGTCAATGGCACAACCTGAACATAGTCCAGAGGCTTTCTAGCACACTCTGGCAAAGTATTTGAAACAAACCCAAATGGGGTCGTAGGGTGACCCTCTCCATCCCCCTCGATGTAATACAATAGGTTGTACCACATGTGTACCGCCTTTTTCTGTGCCTATTTCTTAACTTAGGCAAGGCAATATGTAATATATTTTTAGACGTCTACGTTCAGACGAGTCATTCCTTATTGGTGTTCACACCACGCATGTCTTGTTGACGACATTTACTTACAGGTAACTTGAAGCTTAAAATTGCGAATGAAAAAGAAAACGCAATGAAAGTACTTTAATCTAAATACTCGTTTCTTTTCCCGTTGTCTTTATCGCCACTCACCCCTATAAACTAGCAATCCTGTTAAGACATGACTCGTCTGAACGTCCAACACCGAATAAGTGCTTGTTTAACGTCTATTTCGTCGAAGCCAATCAAAATTTTTTATGTATACAAACATATTGAATACTTTGTAACAATCTGTAATATTTTTCCTAAAGAAGTAACAAATATCTGTATATTATTACTTTCTTAATTTTTCGCAAAGCGGCTGCTGAAAATTATGCTCTCATCTCTTGTCTAACCAAACATGTTTAATCTACCATCACATTTTTGTTTTTAATTTGATATTTTCAATGATTAGCTTAATTTGCAAAATAGCTGTAAAGCGAAGAAAAAAAACATCTAAAAATTCAATTTATTTACGTCTCGAATGGCAATCACAGAAATCACACAACCAATCTGCAAAACTTATTGGAGGAAAAAACCAGCAAACAAAAAAAAAATGAACAAAATTTTACTAAAACTAGTGTAAAAATTCAATTTAAATGCCAGAAGCGATAACAAGAATAAGTTGTGGGTATGAATACAAATAGACACTTCCAAGCCATAAAAGCCTCCAGAATACATTGTAAATGGAGATATTTTTTGTGAGTTTATTTTTTTTTTGTTACTTCTTCTTCGCTTTAGACAATTTAATAAAGCGGCGGAGGCAAAAGTTAAGTGGCTTTTAACACGTCAATAAAATGAGAAACGAATCAAATGTACAAATATCGTAAGTAAAATTCCAAAGATTTGCACCACTTGAATTAAATACAGACGACGAAGGAACTCGTTTCTTTTTTTTCTGCCAATTTATCTATACATCCATCTTTTTATCTTTAACTAACAACAACAGCATGATATTTAATTTTAAGACACTTGCACCTAATGCCAAGTTATAGAATTAAGTGCAAAAAATTATGTAGGAGAACCAAAAAAAAACAGAACTTACGTTATTAATAACTTCCATATTTGTTTAAGGTTAAATAAAGCTGGTTTCTTGTTTCTTGTCTCTAGACTTTTTTTTTGGTATTATGTACTTTATGGTAGACATGACTTGGCATTATTTAACTTTTTAATTTTGATTCAAATTATGAAACAAACAAAAAAAAAAAAACTGCTGAAATATACAAAACTTTTGTTACTTGAAATTATTTGAGTGTTCAAAATATTTTTTATTTTTATTTTGAAGCTTTAAGTTATTTAACACTTGCGGGCAAATAAGCGTTTGCTTATTTTATATTCTTTGATTATTATACAATAATTGGTGTAAGACAGCTTGACGAAAATTCACAAATTAATTAAATACTTGGGGAAGTAAATACGTCGTTATTAAATCATATAAGTAGCTTGCGAATTTGAAATAAAGCAGGTGGCTTACAAATGCCAAATTGCAAAAGTGACTGGCAAATATATCTAATCTTTTCTAACGAGTAAAAAATTAAAAAAAAAAATTTTTCCTTCTGTCATTAAGTCATTCTGCTTGAAGAGCAAAAACAAGGAAATGCAATATGATGCGTGAGACCAAATCAATGGCGCATCAGTCAGTAAGAGAGTTTAGAACCATTTCAGTATTTCTTTAAATACATACATACTTATATTTTTCACTTTAGTTTCATTAACTTTTATGGGGGCGTGGCGTTAATTTTTCAGTGTCGCCAATTTGTAAGTGAACTGCGCAAATTATTCATTAATTTGCCCGCGGAAAGTACTGAAAGACGGGATACAGTTTAGTTATACAATAATTAAAAGTTATTGTCAGCGGAACTTAAAACGATTGCAAACATTCATAACAATCAGTTGGGTCAAGTTAGATCATAAATTAATATTGACTTTGTATGGGCGTGGCGCTGCTTAGTAATCGTAAAATTTTAAAAGTAAGCAATTGGATTATAAACTTAATTGGTATAGGCGTGGCACTGCCCCAATTTTTACTTTAAAAAACTGTATTTTCAAGGAAACTAATTGCGTTTGCAAAGTTTCATAAGAATCGGTTGAGCAGAAGTGGTAAAAAAAGAACAGTTATTTTTTATGGGCATGGCCAGCCTACTCTTCTTACTGAATTGCAAGAAATGTTTAATATGTCTGCAAAGTTCTTTAAGATTCGCTTAAGCACTCGTAGAAGTAATCGAAATAAAACATTTACTTTGTGTGGGCGTGATAGTGAATAATTTTTTCAATAATACATTGTGTTGTTAGAGGAACTTAATTCTCTTACAATGTTTCATAAGAATTGGTGCAGCAGAAGTAGTTAAAAATAATCCTCGTTATTGCTAAATTTTACTTTTTCCTAAACGCATTTTTGCAAAAGCAAAATAGAAAAAATTAAATGTTATTTTTCTTAGCACGATAGACGTTCTCCTTCATTCACTTTAAATCTGATTCCGTAACTATTTATCAACGTCATATCAAGGTAACACCAAAAATAAGACCTTTTCCACTCGCCGTCGACAGCAGTTGATCACTTTTTTTTAACACTCTTTTGCTATTTTCTAGACCCCAAAGAACAGTAAAGGCTGTTAATAGCAGTAAATAGTTGGCGACCGTCAGTATACAAGAACCTGATGTGACGTTGACAAATATTTGCGGAATAAATGTGAATAATAAAACTGTCCACTTTCTTCATAAATATTGAAACATAAATGTTATGTGTGTAAAAAGCTAAAAGTCAATGGGAAATCTTTTGGGCGGAAAAAAAAATTAAGGTGAATGAATGTGTATCGATCGAGCCAAAAAAAACAGCAAAAAAGTTTTTCTATTTTTTTTGCAAAGATTTGTTCAGGAAAAAGTAAAATTAAGCGATTTTTAATCGCAACTACAAGCGATACAAGAAATTTACAATTTAGTTGGAAATTATTTATGCACTCCCTCTGAATCATTTACAATTAAACCAATAACTCGTTTAAAGTTAAACCCAAAACAAGATATTTGAATAATGGCCATTATAAATTTTATTTCTTTAAATGCAACACAAGTAGCTGCAAATGAAAAACGCAAATGCCATGAAATAGAGTGCAAATAGTAAAAGATTTTATTATGCGTTTATTTCAGTAAGCACATGCAGTACCCAAAACACTCACCCAATAGTGAGTAACAATCACAGAAAAAACTACTCCTAAAATAGTTTCCTCTAAAGTACACAGTATACATAAATGCCATACAAAGAGGATTATTAGAAAAGGTTTACAAAAAATTATATGTATACGGAAAAAAATATATATTTTATATTTAGGATTTTTCTAAACAGTGATTTTATCCCCCACAGTAACTGCTGTTGTGGGGGAAAAATATATCATCTCAATCGTATTAAGTTCATAATTTGCTATAAGTCACGTTAGTAGTTATTTCAACATGATTAAGTTCTAAAAAAATAGAAAACAAAAATTACATGATACCCAATAGATTAAAAAATGCTAGTCTAGTAGGCAGTGGTTGGTATTGAATTGAGAAAATTCAAGATAACACTTATAAGCACGGACGCAGGGCTACTGTATAATGGTATATCTCCAATAGTGGCACTTTATAGCCATCTAAAAGATTTGTCTTGACGCCGCCCTTTAGAAGAGTCATTTGACTAATTTGTCTCATGCCAGATAATCAATGACAACTTCACTGAACTAACCGCTTAATTTTCAACTAAAGGTTCCTTGTGTTATTAAAAACTATTTGACCACCCACTAAGGTCAAGCCTTTTTTTTTTAAAAATACTCTCTAGTTTTTAATAATCATCAAAACATTCATCCATTTGCTAAACACAAAAACTTTGCAAGATTACACTACACTACACAACAAAAACAAAATTTGATGGTTGTTAGTTCCGTCGAAATGACGTTCAACTTGAATTTTGAACTTTAGTGTCCTTAAAAACTTATAGTATAATATTAAGATAAATATTTTTGAAGGACATTTCAATCTGTTATATTGCTGTTTAAGCAGAGTTTTTGCCCCTTTTGTAATTGAAGGGCCAAAAAAGACCCATACAGCGAAGAGTTAGAGGGTTAAAATGTTGCACAAATATGTTCTTTGTAGTATTTAACTTCTGTTGAATCTGTTGAACATACCTTATAACTTTAAGAAGGATTACATAGTGCAACTCCTCATAAAATATGTTTTAGATGTAAATTTTCAAGGCGCCGATACATGTATTCTCTTGCTCTTCTCTTGGTCCCCTCTACCAGAAACATTCGTTAGAACCTTGTTTTTTGTTACTTTGTTTTTGCTGTACAGTGTATATTACTGTATTAGAATTTGCAATCTGCAACTTTTGGACCATAAATGAATTCAATGAAATTGTAAAGTTAAACTGGCTGACTTTACTTGGTAAAATAGAGCAGGAAATAGTGCATTTTTCTCCTTTGTAAGGTTTTAATGCAGGAAACATACCCCTAAAAGCCGACTATAGCATTATGAATTGTTAGTGTTTACACAGCCTGCATTAGTGTGGACATGTTTGTGTGTGTGTTTGTGTGCGTTTGTATCAAAGAGTAGCAAAAGGTAAATGTATGTAAATGCTACTAAGCATTGTAATGAAATGCATTATTGTTAAGTAAGCAGATGTTGATGCATACGTATGAAGAGCATTTGTAGTTTAAGCTTTTAAAAGCTAAAATGTTTCTATTTTTTCTTTCTATGGCCGATGTTATTCATGTTATTAAAATTTAAGATTTATTTTAGATATTATCTTCAACTTTTAAAGTTTTATAGAATTTAAAGCTAACGAATAGAAATTTTTTTGGTATGTATTTTGTGTGTGAAATTGTTTTCAAAGAGAACTTACGATAACGAAAAATATGTCAAATAAATTGCTTTTTATTATGGCTTAAACAACTATTATCATTGAATTTTATTATTTTTATCATTATTGCCGTATTAATAAATAAAAATAAAACAGCCAACAAATAGCATAAAAAAATTTAATGATTTTAATGCTCCTAAAAATATACTAAGTTTTACAAAGACTTAATAGTCAGCGCCAAAAATATGTGCACAGCAAGAAATCTTGATGGCTAAAAAATGTAAGAGAAAGAAAAATTATATTGAAAGAAAAGATAGTTCAGCTGATTGCTAGCGCGAACTCTCTTCTCGCATGAAGCCTATTTTTTGGGTTCGGGGTTTTAGGTTACTTTCGCTATGCTGTAGTTGTTGAAATTTTCAAAAGCTGCGTACTATGGCCACTATAATTATATGAACTTTCTTTTTAAATATGTACTAGTTAATCATATACCGATATATTACATCATTTTAATTTCATGAGCAGAGTTGTATATCGACCACCTATTTCCTATTTACAAAAGAAAAAGTATCTCTAACGAAAAACTGTCTCCTGCACTTTGTCTTGCACTGTCTGTGTCTTATATTCAATGGATTACTTTGTCTCCTTTCAAGCGTTGTATATTTTTTCAAGAAATTTCTTTATCTGATTGTATTTTTTTTTTCTTTCTTTTACAATACCAAGTATTTATTTTTACATCATTTCCGTTATTATTATTACACAAAATATCAGAAAATAAAATTCAGTCTTTTCTTTTTACTATTCGCAAATATATTACTGCTTGAAGCTTTTCTTTCCTGCTTTTACAATATGAAAGCATAAAGGAATAAATGAAATATAAAATTAAATGCCAATAAAAGGCTTAAAATATGAGGAAAACTTTATTGGAAAAGAATTTAACCGCAATACAATATCTTTTTATTTTTTGCAACAATAATTTTAGAAATTCGTTAGTTTATGATTCTTTCATATACAAATACTCATTTGCATTTATGTATCAGGACAGGCGTAAAAATATCAGAAAATTATAATAAAGAAAGCAAAAGAAATTGAAAAAATTTCAAGCAATTTTATTTAGCAGAAGAATAGCATCAGTAACAGCAGTAGCAGCAGTAAGACGATCTGATGAAGACATCATTAAAGCGAGAAGAGATTTTTTTATATTTCTCGCGTAAAAGGATTATATTGCCATTATTATTTGGAATGCAAAATATGAAATTGACTTCTGTTTTACATTAAGAAAGTAAAAAAGTAAAAAAAAACATTAACAAAGAAAAATTTAAATTAAGTCTATAAAATTTCTTAAAAACAAAATAGAACTAAGAAATATATATATATATAGAGTATTTATTAAAAAAAAGTAACTTAAAACTTTCGGAAAGAACCTTTAATATATATTTTGAATAAGTATTTTAGAAAAAAAGGAAATGAAAAATATCTTTTCAAATAACTACCTTTCAAAAATTAAGCGCTCTACAAAAAATTACTTTTTAATAAAGTACCTTTCAATAAATTAGTTCTAGTAGTACGCTTCAAAAAAACTACTTTTTCAAAAAAGTTACCAAATAAATAAATACGTTCTAAGAAAGGACCTTTAAAAAAGTATCTTTAATAAAGTGGTTTTAAGAAAAGTGGGTTAAAAAAGTACCTTTAACAAAAAACCACCTTAAAATGTGCCTCATTAAGAAGTATCTTTTTTTAAAAGTACATTTTAAAAATAGTATCTTTTTTTAAACGACCCTTTTAAAACATTTTACCTAATAAATAAATTCGTTATAAAAAAGGATCTTCCAAAAGTACCATTAAAGAAAACTATATTTAAAAAAGACCTTTTGGAAAAGTACCATAAAAAATATCTTTTTAAAAAAGTAAATTTTGGATAAATATATTTTAAGAAAGTAATTTTTAAAATAATATATTTTCAAAACTCTTTTAAAAGTCGCATTTTAAAAAAGTACCTTTACTAAAAAAAGTATTAAAAAAATTAACTTTATAAAAAGTTACCTTTAAAAAGTACCTTTTAAAAAATACCTTTTACAAAGAACCTTTTAAAAATTACCTTTAAAAATACCTTTTAAGAAGTACCTTTTGCAGAAATCAATCAGACAAAAATACATTTTAAATAAGTATTTAATTAAAATTAAAAATCTAAAAATGTTTTTTAAAAAAGAACATTCGAAACAAATAAAGAGTTGTTATTGATCATTTTATAATATCCGTGTTAGAAAATAAAAAAAGGCATTCAAAAAAAAAATTTTTTTTTTTGCCTTTAAAAAATACCTTTTATAAAAAATACTTTTTATTTTTTTTAAATAGTTGCTTTTAAATACAACGTTTTGTACTTTTGTACCTTTTCAAACATATTTATTTATATATTTTATTGTGTTTCACAAAAGTTTCTTTTTAATAAATAAAATTTAAAGTTATCATTGAAAAAGAATATCTTAAAAAGTACTAAAGCATAAAATATTAAAATAGCACTTTTTGAACAATAGCTTTTCATGTAAGTACGTAGTGAAATAATTTGCTTTTTGCATTTTTTTTAATTTAATGGCTTTAGAAAAATAAAAAACGACTTTCAAATACTCACTTGAGTCTCAAAAACGTTTACACCTCCGCAATTACAAATCCAAAAAATTTGTAAATTAAAATGTCAAGACAAAAAGGCCACAATATTCAGTTATTTTTCCTCTTAAGTATTTTAGTTCAGGAATATTTTTTATTGTTTTTTATTTTTGTCTATATATTTTTTTGAATATTAATGCAGCAGTACAAGTGGCGTATTGTATTTGAAATAGAAACCACAAAATATAATGAATCCGTGTTACCACAGCAAAATAGTTTTAAAGCACACTTAAGCTTGCTGAGACCTTGAGTATCTTCAATCCATACTCATGTTTAGTGGTAAGCACAGCTGTATACCAAAATCAAGTTAAGCTCTTTTGTTTGTTTTGCATGTACATACGAGTATTATTCGCTACGAATGCTACGAATATTGTAGTCTGCCATAAATACGTTTTTGCGGTTAATAATAGACAGAGTCTACGCTGTGAAAGGGGGCTCGCATGGTTGATTAGATCTTGCATCTTAATCTTGCATTTAATTCGCTTTCTCTCAACGTTTGGGCTTTCATTCCAGCATTAACACTTGACATAATCATTTTAGTAAGAACACAACTTTTAGTGTATTAGTAAAATAATTTTGCCACTAAAAACACAAAAAAATAAACTTTACACAGGTCTAAGCTTTTGTCGTTCGCTTGCTAATGCATCCAAATAAATCTTCTTACTCATTGGACCCACAAAATGTTGTGGTTATTGTGGCCTTAAGCAAGCACCCACTCCATGAGATAAAAACTAAATGATATTTAATTTTTCTGAACAAAAACAACAGTAATAAAGTTGCACATTAACAATTTAAAATTAATTGCCATTTTGTTGTGCACCACAACACAAATGATGTATGAATGTACGTTTGTATGCACATTGTGTGCACGCCTCGTACTATAAATGGAAAATGTTGGCAAGGGGGGAGGGGGTTGTTGACTCCTTTCGAATGAACACTTTAATTGCAAAGAACACTTTGTTGAATAAATATGTTTGAGTTAAAACAATGTTAACAAATTAGTACAAAAGTAAAATGTTTATAAAAAAATTTTCGACGAAACAAGTCAACCATTCTTCTTGAATTCGTTATAAGCGGGTTGTTCTGTGCTTTTGTTTAATTTTGATCATAGAGCAGCAGTGCAGTTCAGCGCACAGAACGTTTTCTGACATAAGTTTGAGTTAATAAAGTGGTTTTGGTTATTTCATAGCGGTTCTGGCATAAAAAAAATATTTTTTTTGAAGTACTTCACTTAAAGAATAATTTTCAAAAGTTTTGGAATTAAAAGGTAATTTTTTTTAAAGACAAATTTCCTTTTTTTTGTAAGTTTAGAACTTACTTTTTTAAAGACAGTATTTCAAAAGGTACTTTTTTAATAGGTAAATTTTTTAAAAGATAATTTTTATAAGATTCTGCTTTAAAACGATACTTTTCATGGGTACTGAAAGTCCTATTTTTAGAGTATTCTTTGAAAGCTACTTTACTCGAAAGACTATTTTTGTATAAACAATTTCTTAAGCGGATTTTTTAAAAGATACTTTTCTAAAGGTAATTATTTTATGAGGACCTTTTTTCAAAATGTACTTCATTAAAAAGTCTTCTGCAAAAAATTTATTTTTTTAAATGCGTTTTTGAAGTTAATTTTTTTTTACTTAAAAAAGATAACTTTTTTTAATAGTACCCTTCCTAAAAGGTACTTTTTTAAGTGTTACTTTTTTCATATGTATTTTTTTAAAAAGAATTTTATTTAAAAGGAAATATTTTCTTAAAAGTGCGTTTTTTAAATGTACTTTTTTTAAAGGTACTTTTTTGGAAGTACTTTTGTAAAGATACTGTTTTATATGTACCTTTTTTAAGGTAATTTATTTTGAATACCTTTTTCGAATACTTTTGTAAAAAAATATTTATTTTATAAGTAACTTATTTGAAAAAAAAACTTTTAAAAAATCTATTATTTTTAAAGGTGAGTTTTCATCCAAAAGCTAAATTTTTCTAGAAGTACTTTTTTAAATAGTAATTTCTTTAAAGTAATTTTATTTAAAAATTAGTATATTCCTTTTTCAAAAGGAATTTTTTTTAAGTTGATAAACTTAAAATGTACGTTTTAAAATTTATTTAAAGGCACGTTAATTAAAAGGTCGCTTTTTAAAAGAAATGTGCTTTCTTAAAAGTAATTATCTTAACAAGCAAAAATTTTCTAAGAGTACATTTTTTTCGAACTATAATTTTTTATATGTATAATAGCTGGGTTATTTATAGCAACTAAAATTCAGTTGTGTTATAGGTCGGCAGCTGAAAACTTGTGGTAGCCATAAAACCACTTAATATCAAAGGAAATGTAGAACTCTCAGTTTCCAGTTTTTGAAGAGGTCCTTTTCAAAGGCATTTTTCAAATCATAGTTTTTTAAAGGTACTTTTCTGAAAGTAGTTATACAAAAGGTATTTAGTTTTTTTTTATCAATATTAATCTTTCGCCGAAAGCTAATTTTTTAGAACAAAATCTTTAAAAAGATTTTGATTTTATTGATCGACATCGTTGAAACTACTTTCCGCTGTAATGTGTACGTGAGCAGTTGTGTGTGTGTGTGCATGCATAATTTATGCTTCAATTGAACAATTTCTTTAACTATTTTCTCTTTATGTGTGCAAGTTAGACTATAAACTAATTTTTATTGCTATAGCAATTTGCGATAACTTTTAGACGCCCTGTGATCCTACTGATTGCAATTCATTTGCTCGAATGCTGAAAGGAGTTGCTAGAGAATTTTAATTTCTTTTCTTTTTTTTTCTTTACAAATGATAAATGAGAAAGTCATGACTTTGCAAAAATTCCTGGAGTTTATGGTGAGTGGTGCGATAGTATGTTAACTTTTCTTTTGTTAAAATACTGTAGTTGGAAAAAAGTGTTTTGCTTTCATTTAGTTTTCTTTTTTTTTCTTCTTCTAAAAATAGTTTTAATAAGTTTTGCCTACTTTCACATACACTATCTTTTCTCAGTTACAAACTTATATGAACTTTAAGTCATTATTATGGCTTTAGTATTCATTTAGTAATTGTAGTTGTTGTTATTGTTGTTGTTGTTGTTTTTATACATTTACTTGTAATTAAGATGTTTATCAATGTTTCGTCTTCAGTTTGAACAAAAGTTTCGTAGTCATAATGTTTCATTTGTCTCGAGTTTCTTTTTGTATTTGTTTTGCATGTGTGATTTTTTCATTGGGTTTTCTTTTCTGGTTTGCATGTGTGCGTGTGTTAAGAAGAGTATTCTGCAGTAGATTTTTTTAAAGGCGTTAAAAAAAATAGATGCAGAACATTTTTCAAATGAAGCACATGATTAATTTTTATTATTTTTTCGTTTCATTGCATAGTAAGTTTTGTTAAATCAACTGCAGTAATAAGTTTTTAAGGCATTAATTGTTGAATAATTTTTTGTTTTATTTTTTATACAGATATTTTTATTTCAACGTGCTTAAAAATTTTATTCATTCTTTTACAGGCTCAAATAAAAATTATAAATGCAACGAACTGTGCAAGATATTCCGTCAATATTGTACAACTTGTATCGATTTATTTTGATTAAATGGCCATTTATTGCATAATTTTCAATTAAAATTCATAAATGTAAAGAAGAGAAGTATTGCATAAAGCCAGGCGGCACGGCACGGCACGGCACGTCAATTTGTAAAAGACAACAAAAATAAAAAGCAAGAGATTAATGCACGCGTACATAAAAACACAGACTGACGGACAGGACGTTAAGTGCTCTGCACACTATTTAAATTATGCTGAAAAGGATTATTAAATATTCTCTTTTCTTAAAAACAAAAATAATTCAAATGAAGGAAATAATTAACAAATTGTTAAAAAAAAACTATTAAATCAAAGGAAACAAATATATGGATGGCACATTTTTTATACATCATGGACAAGAAAAAGAGCACATTTAATTTCCACTAAAAGTAAATTAATTAAAACGAAAATTAGAAGATTAAAACTGATTACTATTGAGTACTGTGATAATTAGTTTCTACTGTATACACCTTTTAGTTTATGTGTACTGTTAGAGATATCTTAGAATTCTAGATCGATTTTCATTTTATTTTATTTTTTTATTTAAAAAAATACATCATTATACGAGTATATTTGCAAAATATTTATTTTATTTTTTATTTGAAGTCGTTTTAATTTTTTTTTGAAGTACTTGTAAAATGTGCTTATTTTCCCCTCTTTAATGTCTATAAATCTCCTGGAATCAAAACCATACTATAAATATTTACATTTTATGTACAATTGTTTAATATTTTCTGTGCTGCTCATGAATGTACCAACTTGATGATGGTATTATTCTGTTTAATTTAAATATTTATTAACAATTATGCATCACGTAGATCAACAAAAGAGATAAGAAAAAAAATTAAAATTTGCTCGGTGTAAATGTTAATGCCATTTAAAAAGGGTGTTTCACAAAACACAAAAATTTATTTAAGGTAAATCGGATGATTTCTGGTGAAAGCATTTCTTAAAAAAAATACTGCATTTTTCATTTTACTGAGTCAGAATTTTTAAAGCAACCTTTTTTTTATTGTGCTTAAGTCATCAAAAACGATGTTTTATTTTTAATACACTAACGCCATTTTGTGGCAACAGAAAGAATGAAAGTATATTTTCAACTTGAACAGCTACCGGAAAGTCACATCTGAAGAGGGGTCTCAGAGTAAATATTAGGGGACTGTCCTTCAAATAAGTAAAAAGTCACCACGTTTATTTTCGAAATTCTAATTCTCTCGTAAAATTCACTTTATTTTACAACAATTAATAAAGCTTCTTTTGAATGTGCGGCAACGCTACTGCAACTGACAATATTCTGGAAATGAGGGAATCACCGAAGAGTACAAGAAAAGCAATCTGACGTTATTTTGCATCGTCTAAAACAATCATATAAACACACTGTTGACAGTAGTTTTGGTTCGAATTATAATTACCAAACAAAGTAAAGTCTTACGGGAGTATCGAATCCACAACCATCGAACTGATTGATAAGCACATCTACCATCCACCGGATTACTGTAAAAATACTTTTTTTTAATTAAAAAATGAAAAGAACTTCCATGCATTAAAGATCAGATGCTGAACTTAAACGAATTTACATAATTTTGCTGATTTCGCTGTATTACTATTTATGCAAAATCGCCTTACATATTTGTTATAATACCTTTATATGTTAAGTAAAAATTAAATTTATCTGTCCGCTTTAATAAATTCTACTTTTCATCACATCACTTCCACTTCATTTAATACGCATGTATTGCGCAACATTTAAAATACTTTTAATACAAAATTCATAAATAGCAAACTGAATGTATAAATAATTGTAGTAGATGTTCGTTCTACAGGGTACTTCAATAAGATGTTGCATTTCCAATAGCCCGCCATTTTAACAGTTGTCATGACATTTAATCAGCCTATAACTATTTGACAGAGAACAAGTAAAAACTGCGTCATTAATAAAAATGGAATCATTTTGTGAAAAGTTTCGTGGTTACAGTTTGCGAAACTAAAGCATTTTTTCGACACACCTTCTCGGCCAGCAATTCAGAAATTGATGGAAAAGTTTGAGCTATTGCGACAAGTTAGTGACGTGAAGAATCGAACTCATATACTTTGCTGAAGAACAACTGAGAATATTGCTGTTGTAGCCCATAGTTGTTGTTGTAGTCCATAGTGTTGAGGATAACCCAGTTTTGTTCACTCTTCGCCATATCTCACTGTATTTTACATTCAGAATTCCTTCTCAAGGCGTTTAAAGTTCGATTAATACAAAAACTAACGTCATGCCTATAATCGCTATTTTGCGTGAAAAGTTTCCTGAGCGTTTTAATTTCTAATAGATGTGATCACAATTGGCCACCGAGATCTAATCATTTAACACCTTCAGATGTTTTCCTTTGGGGCTACGTGGAAGATAAGGTCCCATGGCCCACAATAGATTCAAGACCTCAAAGATGGACTTCGTGAAGTTGTCGAGGACATACAGCCGCACATGCGCGGCTTGGCGGTTGAAAATTTCATGAAAATAATATTGTCCTGCAAGCGTAACCGTGGCGGCTGATATTGTTTTCCATTATTAATTTAATACTATCCTCTTTACAATTATATAAGCACCCGATGATTTCGCTTAAAAAGTATTAAGTTTTGTTACATATCAAAATCCTCTTGTTGGGAGAGTCTAAACAATTTAGACAAGCAGTATCGAGTTTACGTTAGGAGGGAAGATTAAGGAAAATCCGACTGTCTACATGTTAGACCACATTTGGACCAATACACATAACTGTAAAAATATTAATTATAATATCAACTAAAACCAGCTACGACCCAACAGCAATATAACTGATAGTATGCTGATCAATAATTTAAAGGTTGTGGGCTCGGTTCCCGGCAAAGACTGTGATACCATTTATTAGTGTTTATTCATTTATCAGGTAAATCAAACGTAATAAAAATAATTTTTAATTGTATTGTAATATTTATTAAATAAATAACCTGACTTTGTTTATTTACTGAGTGAACATCAGAACTGCTGGGTGCTTACATGAAATAAGTGATGCGTTTGTATGGTGGTAAACATGATAACGTTAAGTGGCATTAAGCGATTTTTCTTTTAATTATAAATGCATTATGCACATAAAATTTATTTATAAATATTTATATTCAACCTTCTGCACATGTTAATAAAGTAATTTATAACTGTGTGGTTTAAATATGTGTTATAAAGACAAAAGCAGTCTGAAAAGTTCCCTCACAGTAAAAAATATATCAGCATATTTTTTTAATAAAAAATTATTGTCAAACATTAAACTGTAAACTTTTTCTGATACGATTTAAGAATAAAAAATTTTTGTGCAGCCCTCTTTATAAATATAGCAAGAAATGTAAGCACGTGTAGCCAGATATTTTTACTATATATAATTTGAAGTAGTTTATTGTAGATGCCTTTCGAGAATATTATTTCTTATTCTGTCTTTTCATTATCCCATATGATTTATTTGTAGGCTTAAAACCACGCAGCAGCAGCAGCAGAAATACAAGCAAATATTTTAAAATTTTCATTTTATTTGTTCAATATCTTTCTTTTTTGCCGCTTTCACATGTGTCTCTAGAGTAGAGGAATTAAAAGAAATCCTATTATAATTAAAAAAAAAAAAATTATAAATTTTGTTGGTAAATAAATTACTTTTTAACTTATTTTTTTGCAAAAGATTGAAGTGGGCAATAAAGTCAGTAGTGTAAGACTTAAAGTAAAACAAAATTAAAAGACAACAAAAAAACTTACTTTAACAAAAATTGGATTCACGCCCAAATACATGCAACATTTTCTGTAACGAAAAGAAAACAGAGTTTAATAAAAATGGTAGCAGTACTTTCACAAAAAAAAAATACACACACACATAAAGAATAAGTATATTTTTAAACATATTCTTTTAATAGAAATTAAATTTTCAAATGGCCAGGGAATTCAATTAGTAACAAACTTGAGCTATCGTTTTGCTTACACACTTTTAATGCAAACCAGAATAAAAAAAGAATCCAATTTAAGCTCTAAAGTATGCTTCACATCATGCCCCTGCAAAGTATGCTTTTCAAATTCAATTTTTTTTAAATGTTTTCTTTCTGCAACTTTATTATTATTTAACTCAAATATTTACCTTTAAACTAACAACTAAAGTATAAAAAAACAACAGCAACAAGAAAACCATAATAAAATATAAAAATCATTATAGTAGTATTTGTCCAAGTACTCAGCTTATATTTTTCCAACAAAGTAATAATGTAAAACCACTTATACATACACATACTCAAACCCATACGTACAAATTCAAAGAGTGAATTTTGGGTTAGGAAAATTTGTTTTTCCTAAAAGGCGCTTTTAATTTTTTACATGAGTGCTTACTTTGTGCAGCAGCACACACAACTCACTTAACTTTAATGTGTAAATACAAAAGTTTAATATAGAAAATTTGTTTCCTTTTTATATTTTTATTTCAAATTATATTGCATATTATTTTCGAAGAACTTCAAATAGATTTGCTTATTTTGCCCGCAATTTAAATTGAAGGCAGAAAAACATTTGTAAACGTACGCCAAAAAGTATGCAGTATGCAATACTTTAAGAGTAAAATTGTTTATATAACCTTGAAACCTTTCATAGATAATGTAAAGAATGTTTATTGCTTTTTTTTTGTATTTTGGAGAAATCTCAAATAAAAACCAAAATTTATTTAGGGGTAGCAGAGGGAAAAGGCGGAAATGAGAGAAAATACTCAAAAGCGTGCTATATGATTATGAGTTTCTTACTGAGCATTGGAGAGGTGCAAAAGTAAACGATTACATTTTACGACCATATCAGACTTGACTAAGACATATTTAAAGAAAATAATTGTTCTTTGATACAGTTTGTGCCGATACCTTTACTATTCTATACCAGGGTTAAGAATATGAGAGCTGAAATATGAACATTTTCAAATTTATTATTTCTTTTTCACATTCATAAATTGATGCAAAAAACCCTTCTGGTTTTTATTACTCAGTAATGTGCGAAGCAAGATGTATGAAACATTGTTTCTCAAAGATGTACGAAACGAGAAGCAACAAAATCTTAAACTTACATAGACATTCATGGATGAGCGCTGAGAGATCATTTCATTCGTTTCATGTTTGTAACACAATTTTCGTTAGAAAAATGTTGAGAAAGATGCAAACCTCATGTGATTAAGTTTTTGCTATAAACTTTCCCACAAATCAATCATATTTGATGAAAAATTTCACGAAAATTTCTACAGTTTCGTAAAATTAGAAAAATTCGCAAAAAATACTATTTATAAATTTTCAATAGCGCTGTGAACCTGTTGTAAGCACGCATTAATTTTAAAATATTAATTTTGTCTTCTACCCAACTTTAAGCATTTAAATTGGCAATGCATTTGATTTGCTGTGTTATAAACTATAATTGCTCGATTTAAACACTACTTTGATATTGCGATGCCATCGTTTGAATGATGGAACTTTTGACCCGAGAATCAATCCATTCGTAATTCAGTTCAATCAATTTAAAAGAATATATTACGATATTAAACAACCGTTTAAGGAATCTTCCGCAATTTTTCCCAAAACGGCACTTAATAAATACATTTTGATACTATTTTTTTTATATGACTTTAATTCTGTTAAATATTTCATAAAAACTATTCAAGAAAGCGTCAGCAAAATAATAAATGACGACAGTTTAATAAAGTAGCTATAAAAGCTTTAAGCAGCTTACGGCGGTGCTTCAAACATTTTTAACATTTTTATTTTTTCGCTCCTAAAAGTATGCCACAAGCATGCAGCTATAAAACGCATAGATATATTGAATAGTTAATTTAGTCTTATTAAACGTTTATGAATAAACTTTCTTAATATGGGCTTGTAAATCAGAAAGTGTTTAATAACTAAAGTAAATTTAAAATCTAAAATAAAATATTTTTCTGAATTATTCTGCTAATGTTTTAAAACTTTTTAGCCCACTTAATTTACTTGCAGTAATATTCAATGGTTTTTTATTTTTTTCTAGTTTAATTTGTTTTAGTTTTATTGTGTTTTTTCGTACAGAAACAACACTTTGAAGTAAATTTATACTTAAATCTTGGCGGATGTAGTAAAAACAACAACTAGAACATTTATAACACATGATCGCAAAAGAAATACATTTTCCTAAAACTTGGCCTTTTTTGTTGGTTTGTTGTTGCGAATGAGTGTCGTAAAATACAAACTTTTTTCAAATGCAGCACAAAAGTTGTTCAAGTGGTTGTAGTAGTAGTTTTAGCATCAGTCGTTATTAACTACACACTCACACACACACACACACATTCTGTACATGTATGAGCCCAAACGCCTGTAGTAGAAACATCCTTTTGACGTCATCTCTTTCACATTACACACCCCCAATTGCATTGCATCTCTACAGAAGAGTAAAATGAAAGTAAAAACAAATTAGAAAAAAAGCACGGGAAAGTAGAAATAAACATAAACCAACAGTTTTGCCACCGTTTAAGTAGAACTCTTACACTTGCATAGTGCTGCGGGCTTTGAAAGTGTTATCTTATAGGACACCTGTCGATTTGGTAAAGCATCCTTAAAACCTTTGACGGCCAAACTGAAGCCATTGAAGTTTTCGCATGTTTCTTCTCTCCAGAAATCCTGATTTCTTACACATATTATGCAGGTACTTTTCAATTAGTCTTCGTACGTTGCTCTTGAAAACATTTTGCCGCACTCAGCTCGATCTACATGACTTTAAACATGTACGTACGTTTAAATTGAAAATATTACCGACAATATACCAAAAATATCACAAACTTTGTTTGAAGACGACTTTCTACCATGGATGCTTTCAATTTTGGGATTTTTTTTTATGTAAAATTAAACCATAAAAAAATTTGTAGTAAAAGAAGAGGTCTGTCGGGGTGTTAGATGGCATTTTATTGATGCTTCTTCTGTTTGGTAATAAAAATCGATTGATTTTGATTGCCATCTTTTAAATGTTTATGTCTATCAGTCTGTTTAGCGAGTGTACAGAGTTGTTACACCTACACATGCAGAGTCTGTCTCTTCGTGGTTGTACCTTTAACAAATATTGCATACTTCTAGGTAGAAATACATCTCCATACTCGTACATACATATTTATATATGGAAAAGGAAAAAGTCACATACATAATATGTATTAAAAAATTTACGAAGGGGATGAAGCAAGTTGTGCAAATGCATAGATAGGAATAATCCTTGCAAAATATAATTTATCTAGATAGTTATAGAGTGTTGGGGAACCAGCAATGGTAAATTTATGTTGCTGACTTTAATAGTGTTATATTAATATATGTATCTTTGTATTTCGCAGGCGAAGTGTATAAATAAATTTTTTTTAACACTTGTATTATATGGGTTTTCAAAGTAAGCAAAAAATGTTTTGGATCGGATTGAAGGTTGATTTGTCTTTACGAGAATAACAGATAAGCTCTTTATGAAAAAATATTGCAAACAAATTATGGAACATTTATGATACTATAAACATAATCACCATGACATGTTTTTCAATTGATGTTAGAAAATTGTTAATTAGAAATTTGTGTCACAGTGATGTATTTTATTTAAGATTTTAAGCCTTCTCTATTGAAATATCGCAAAGAACAATTTAAAAAAATAATACTTATTACGAGTAGTAATAAAGTTTCCCAGTGTTAAAAATACAAAAAAGTGCTGAAATTATTTTAAAATGATTTTTCTTATCAAAGTTAGTTTTGTTCTACGGTAAATTCAATTTAGTGGTAAAGTCAATTTAGATTTTATATCTTAATGATAATTAATTTAAGGAAAAATTTTCTTCACAATGATAATTTCTGTGCGACGTGTAAAGTGTGCAAAATTATACAGCAGCACCAAATAGTATCACTGAATAAGAATAGTATTTCTTACATTAATAATTATTCATCTTTGATAAAATAGCTGAATAATATAATTCTTTCATCAAACTGATAATATAAAAATTTTTCTCACGGTGATAAAACCACCTTAAGAAGGTTTTTCTTATCGAAGTTTTTTTGTTCTCTACTTCAAATTATATTTATTTCTTTTATCTTTTGCCGTTTTATTTTCTAAAAAAAATTTAACATTTCTTATCAAAGTTTTCTTAAGACAAAAATTTTGCCGCTTAAGTGATGGTACAATAGTTTCTAATAAACTCACTATTTCAAAAAATCAAATTTTCAATCAAAAGAGCAAAGTAAAGAAAACGCTTTTACTGGTGAATTATTTAATAACATTTTTTTTTTAATTTTCTTACAGAAATATTTTTTTTATGTGGGATTGAATTTATAACAATTTCGCTAAAGAGAAAAGAACCGACACAAAATTAGTAGTTCCTAAGTGAAAATGACTGGCAATTACGCCTAATTGGTAATTAATTAATGTACTCAGTAATAGCTGCCAGATCTAATCTAAACGTGCTTGTTCAATGACTGTCACTATAAGCGTTTCCTTTTGTTTTACACACCCACCTTTTTACCCTCTTTTGCTTAAGTCACGAAATTAAATTCGTTTCGAATTAAATAGTACGGCCGCAATTATTAAAAATATTTTATTGGTTGCTAAAATGTTCGGTATTTTTCTTAATATGTATTCCGCAAATTATCTTAGCACGGACCACTAAATACACATACGCACACACACACACATACAAATTTTTTACGCACACAAAATCTCTCTTCATGTATTTTCACATTAAAAGCTGATAAAAATGCAAGCGAGTGAGTGGGAAAGAGATAAAAAATAAACAGAGGAAATGAAAATACCGGAAGTCAGGTTGAATATTGGTTTGTTAGTGGTATATCGTTTGTTTCGCTTTGCTTGGTTAGTTTGCCTGTTCTGGTTTTGTTTACTTTAGATTAAAGTAACATTTCCGACAAAAGACGCCGCCACAAAGTCTGCTGGTTAAAAATTTTGATTTACGATTTGTAGATTTTACACTTTTTTCATTTGGGATTTTTCGCTACTAAAGAAATTGTTTGTCACATTTTCCATTTAGCTGCGTGCTGTTTTTGTTACCATCACCAAGAATTCACGAAGAATAATATGAATAATAATAAAAACCCCACGATGATAATGAAAAACTATATGGAAAATTGCAAATAGAAAAACTATGACTTTTAATTTGAAATGAATTTCGTTCGGTATTTTAGTTTAACTGTGTGCTTCTGTGTGTGTGTTGATATAAGTTCTTTAGGTAACTTATTTTAAGAACCAGCGAGCGCTCTTCCTTTTGTTGTGATTTCCATGAATTAGGCGACAAAACTATTTGCTTAATTTGCACAAAAGTTATTTCAGATATGAAACGTTAGTATTTGCTTGTTATTTTTTCTTCCATTGTTTTTATTTCATTTCATTGAGTTTTAATGGAAAATAAACCCAAAGATTATGGTTAAGTAATTGGTTTTTAAATGGGCAAAAAACAAACGTCAGTCTACAATAACAAAAAAAAAAAACAAACACCAGAAATTATTTGATATTATAATAAAACTAAAAGGGGGAAAATGCTTTTAAAAATGTCAAAAACATAAATGATTTATGATAATAGAGAAATGTAAATTAAAATTAAGAAATTAAATTGAAACTATTGTTAAAAGGAAAATCAAAATTATTTAATAGGAATAGTTGTTAGTTTATGTCACACATCAATTAATTATTTAATTAAATTTAATGAAATTAAGTTGATAGAAGAAAATTTAATTAAAGTAGAATCTTAGGAGAGAAAAGCAAATTGTTGCATACTTCAGGGGGAGGAAAAATATATTCGAAACGAAAAGAATTAAAAATGTTGTCGACAGAAAAATCCTCTTCATTAAAAATTAATACCATATTAAACAGAATCTATAAAGAAAAAACCAAATTAGATGTTGCATATTTTAAGGAGAACAACAAAATTCAGTAAGATTAAAAATTGACACCATCTATAAATATTCATAGAAAAATATGCCGTCGTGATAATCAAATCTTTATAGAAAATAGTACAATAAAGCAAAGAATTTTTGCAATAAATATTAAATCTCTGCAATTAATGTTTATAAATGCAATAAACAATTTGTCAGTCAATGTGATAAAAGAAAAAATCATTAAGAAATATTCATTAATAAAAAAAGAAAATAATTTGTATAAAAAACTTAAAGATTATTATAAAAAATTTTATTAACTGTGATGAAAACCTTTTTGTTGTGATGGAAAAAAATTTCTGTTTAACATTTTAAAGCCAAAATAAACAAAATATATACAATCGTATATTTTAAATGCACGTTGGAACTATTTTTTATAAATTTGTCTTTGAAAAAAAACTATCACTGCAATAAAATTAATTTCTACACAGAATGTGATAAAACAACAAATTTTGAAAAATCTTAATACGCTCCCAAATATTTATACACCCAGCAAGAACTTGTTAATGACTTCTATTAAGAACAACACAGCAGCAAAGCGTGAGATCATCGTAGAGATGGTAGGCTGGCTGTTCAATACCTGCGGAGGGCATGCACGTTATTTTAGTTTAGTGGGTGTGTTCGTGAAAACAAGTTTTTAATGCGTAATAAAAAAGTTGTGAAAGAGACGAGTGATTAAAACACTTGAAATCAAAAACAACAATTAATTCAATAGCATTGGTTCAATACTAACAGCAGACATTTCATTTTGATTGTATTTTGTGTATTCAAGACTTCTGATGATATTGCCAAGCTAAAGTAATGACATAAAACGCCAGTTCAGAGTATGTACTTCATATATTAGTTAGCATTTTAACTCATTACTTTGCCAGCAAGTTTTTTGCTGGGTAAGTTTGAATAAAAAAAAACATAAAATTTTATTCTGGGTTTTCTAACTACGCTTGCCAAAAAGTCAAATACAAATAGCACCATTTTAGCAATTCTAAATGTATATATTTATATCTATTGTAACCAAAAATTATGAATGTTTTAACAGCAAGACTTAGACAGCAGTGGTGGCAGTAGCATCTGCATCAGTAACACCATGCCAGCCATGAGCACAACAATAACAGGCAGCACAACACAGTGTGTAGGACACTGTAAGAGAAAAAATCAAGCAGGACTATCATAAAGAAATATTACATTGCAACAAAATCCATATAGTCTAACATATAATTCTGTGGTAAATTGAAAATTATTACATTTAATGCCATCTGTCATGATGCTTTGACAGCAGCTGCTGGGTTTTTTCTCACATTCCCTGGTATGCTCGTACTCTCTTCAATTGGCCGCCTGGTGGAAACGAAACCAACATATTACTACTTTTAATAGAGTCAGCCACGTTTTAATGGCATTTTAGCCCTTCATTTAGCACAGAGTCTGCGAACCAAAAACAAACTTAAAAAGATTTATTTAGAAAAACTTGGCATCGAGTAGCTGTTAGATTTTATTTAATTTTTTTTTATTTTTATATACTCGTAGCTTCATTCAAAGCGTAAAGGAATATGAAATATACAAATAAATAAATAAAGGATCATTAAAATAAACCCATAAAATAGCGAAGCGTAAAAAAACATTAACAAATAATGACAAATGGTAAAGAAGACGTTATAGAAAGAAAGAATATAGTGGCAATTGTATCACACTTTGTAAAACTATTAAATTATATTTGTGTGAAAACTGGGGAAAAAATTAAATACATTTTTTTACCAACAGAAATTTTTATGGCCTTCAATTGGCAACAATTTAAGGAATACAAAACACAATAATTACACGCATTACAGGGTGACCCATTGCCTGGGGTCGTATAAGAAAGAACAATTTAAATCAAAGAGAAACATGAACAAATTGTTGCATACTTTTTTGATAAGTAAAAACCAGTGATGAGATCTGGATATATTTTATTCACAGGCTTGAATTCATTTTTATTCTAAGAACATTTTGTCAGCAGTAATAAATTTCACAATAAAATATTAGTCGCTGTGATCAAAGTTTATAAAAAAATTTATAAATAGAAGTTTTATATAAATTTGTTACAGCAAGATCGCAAGGATAAACGATTTTTATGATCACCAATCAGAATTCTCTGAAACTTTTCTTTACAATATTTTAATACAATTTTACTATTTAAATAAATTTTTTTTAAATTAATAAATATAATTTTTAAACAGACAAACAAATAAAATATAAAACATATTTTGATCATATTAAAATAATTCTCAAAGTAGAAAATTTTGCATATCTGCGATGAGATACATTTTTTTAATAAACATACAGGAAATTCTACATTATAGTGATGTATTTTCTATATACGCAATTTCGTCTCAATACTAAATTCTTATAAATAACAAACAAAACAATTATTATCGCTTCGTCAAATTGTGCACCACTATTCAAATTTATGATCATTGACAATTTTATTTACTCTGCTAATTTTTTTCATATAGAAAGTATTAAAAAAAACTTTTTTATCGCTGTAATAAACTTCCTTCTTAGAAATTTTTTCATCATTGTGATGAACTTTTATATAGAAAATATTTTATCACTTTGATATTTTATTTTGTGAAAAATTTTTTTTATTGAAATTTTTGCATATTTATGAGAATTTTTTATATAGAAAATTTTTATCATTGTGATCAATATTTCATGATGTTAAAACTTTTTCAATGTGTAATATTTTCTATGTAAAAAAAAAACAAATTCATCAGTAATAATAATATTTTTTTTATTAGAATTTGTTATCACTATAATAAACTTTCTATATAGCAAATTTTTCATCACTGTTATAAATTTTTTGAAAAGAAAATTGTTGTGATGATTTCAAAACATATTAATTTTTATAGCTTTTGCGATTTTCATCTATAGACATTATTTATTTATAATTACATTTTATTTATATTTTTTTCAATATCTGAATTTTCGTCTCTCGGTAATAATTTTTCTGTGTAGACCATTTTCATCACTGAGATAATTATTCTTTATAGGAAATTTCAACTTATTATTATGTTATACTGTGATTGATTTTATATATAGAAAAGTTTTCATCACTTTAATTTCTAGATAGAAGTTTGTGGATTAATTTTATAAATTTTACGTATGAAAAATTTTGCATCACAGTAATGATTTTGCTATTTATTAATTAAAATATTTCCCAATATTCTAATAAATTTTATTTATAGAAAAAATTTAATAAAAATGCTAAACTTCTTATGTAAAATATTTATATCACTGAGATAAATTTTATAGGTAGAAAATTTTTCATCATAGTGAGAGAATTTCCATATAGAAAGCGTTTCATCAATTTCCACATAGACACCTTTTGTTATTTTTAAAAGCTTTTTTTAAACAAATTTTTTAGTGCGCTGTGGAATTTTTTAATTTTTATTGTTTTGTATAAGAGGTTTTTTATTTTTGTGTTAAATTTCCTGTGTGGTACATTTAAATCCCAGTGATAAAATTTCAATGTGGCGAATTCTTCATCGCTGTGATAAATATGCCACTAAGATCTTCTTCCATTATATATTACAAAATAACACTGTAATTAATTTATACATTGAAGATTTTAAATAGTTGTTATAATTACCAGAGTTCTACATAATCTTAATGTGCTATAAACTGCTTAAGAAAAACGTTTTATAAAGAAAATTTTTCACAGTGGCAAAATAATACTGTGTAGAAAAAAGTTAGTCCCCGTCCAGAATTTAAATTTTTGATGCTGCAATTTTTTAAATTCTGCTTTGAAATTGCATTAGTGTCCACATTATTCAATTCTAGATTTGCAATTTTTGTATTTCTTATACATTTAATTTTCTTCTTGTTATACTTTGAAATTTCTAAAATTAAAATTTCATTTAAGCAAAAGTTTGTTATATTTCATATAACTGAAGAAATAAAATTCAATAAAACGTCAAATACCTACAGCCAACTTTAAGTTTACAACTGCGAAATTCGCAAAATAGAATTGCAGAGCACATGAAACGGTGTTGCCCTCCCCAATCGTCTCACCACTCTCACCGAAAAACTCAAGAAGTGCTGCAATCAAAATTGCAGGTCTGGACGGGGACTTATTTTTGTAACGGAAGGTATTTCACTAGTATAATTATCACAACTTGTTGCACAAAGCTTATCACTACAAGTAAATTTAAATTTTCTGTATAAAACATGAGATAAATTGTCACCAAAAATATGTATCACAATGAAAAAAAATTTAATTTATATATCTTAAAATAAATAAATTTCTTATCGCAGTGATAAATTTCAAAGTCTATTAAATACAACATCCATTAAATTTGAATAAAAAAGAAAAGGGGGAATAAAATTATTAAAGTAATTTGATTGGTATCTTAAAAATATAATTTTCAAAGAAATCAAACTACGTTAAATACAACAATGAGATGGATGTTGTTTAGAAACTACTGAATAACTAGTAGAATACATGAGTGTTTTAGAATTTGTTCATTACTTTCTTTAGATATCAAAACCATTGGACGCATTTCAGTTTTTAAAAACATAATAAAAGAATATTTGTTATAAATTTCGGGAATGCTTCTATTGTAATTTTTCTTAGCTAATTGATAAAGTATACAAAGTATACTTATAATACTTTGGCCAAATTGCTTCAAAATGTCCAATTGACACTGAAGCTCTCAATCTTTTGTAATTATAAGTTTATTTTTTCTGCAATAGATTTAACAAAAAAAATAATAATTTTAACAGATTCAGAAAAATATCACAATGAAAAAGATAATATATTAAACAAAAAAAAAACAAAAAATAATTTTAACAGATTCAGAAAAATATCACAATGCAAAAAATGGTTGCTTTTATTATTTTAGAGGCGGGCGCACCTTATTTTATATACTTTTATTAAATTTTAAATTAATAAAATACTTATATTGTTTTACTGCCAATTATTCTCTGAAAAATATTTTTCTCTGAGTGATAAATTGTCTAAAAAACATTTTTTATCTAATTGAAAACTTCGCATATCAGGCAAACATTTTCTCATCACCGTGATAATTAGATATTTTTTACTTTGAAAATCTTTCATTCGTTTTCTACAAGAATTTTTCTCAAATTTTTTGCTAGTTCAAAATAATTCGTTTTTCTTTTAAGTTCAAACAATTTTAATTAAAAGTTAAAATACTTAAAGATATTTTGTTGTTTTTACTTTTGTTAAATACCATCTGCTCTGTTAATAAAGATGATGATGAAGTATAGAGGCTTTTGTGTGTAGATTAGCAAGTAAACAACAAACATTTAAGCTGAATATAAATCAAAATGTTAGCTAACTTGATGTATTCGTAAATATCTGTGGCTGCTTTATGTTACGTAAAGTAAATTAAAGTAAAAAAAACGTCATTATCATCAACATCAAAGGCAACATTAGCACTCATTGAAACTTTTTTTTCGCTTCTTTTTATTTTCTTAAAAACAGCTTTTCCAATTTTGTTTGTTTTTCTTTATGTATTTAAAATAAAAAATTTATTCTTTGGTCTTAAATTCTTGTTGCTGATTGCGTATTTGTTGTTGCTAAACTTTTTTTTTCTTCAACGCAGAAAACCAACACAGTTTAGAATCAAAGAATTTTTCCTGGTTTGTGGGATTCAAATTTAGAAAGACAGTGTTTGTATTTGTAGCACGTATAGAAAGTGTATGAGCGTGTGATTATATTTAGTGTGAGTAAAACAATCACAACAAAAATATTTGAACTGTTTGGAAAATTGTTTTCTTAAGTGATCATATCATTAATCATTCATTGTCAAGGATACGATTTTTTCCATACTTTTTTTTAAGGAGGTTTTGCTTTTATCCAGCCAAAAGTAGAATTGAAGCTTGAAAGGAAAAATCAAGTTAAAGAAAAATCATTAAAGAACATTAAAAGAGAACAAACAGTAGGTTTTTGTTTTGGAAAAGTTATTGCATACTTTTAGGAAATTAGATATTAGATTCAATTACTTGTACATACATATAGATTTTTCAAATTCATCACTTCGATGAACTTTAAGAGGAAATAAATCATTGAGAAATATTTTTATTGCTCATTTAATGACGTGATTTAATTCAAGCAAAATATGACTTTAAAAATGTAATAAACAATTTAAAACTAAATTTTGCTAAATACTTTCGAAGGAAATTAACACACATAATAAACTCATTTCATATCAAAACTCGTATTACTCTCATATTTTATCAAAGAACAGAAACAGCAATTATAATTTCGGTGAGACTATTTGAAATCTTACATTTACTTCATAATATTTCCATTAAGAAAATTAATCACTGGCATTTAATCTTGCAAATTTATAGTCACCAAAAAAGTATATAAATTATCATTTATGTCATCATTTACAAAAAATACATGCTTTATTACAGAAGTTAATACAAAATACACACATATTAAGGAAAATGTATTCATAAACAGGGACTACAAAACAAATTACACAACAAAGACAACAAGTTTGGTGTCACATTAAAAATATGACTTACAAAACACAAAAGAAAGATGTGTAACAATATGTAAGACAAAATTAAAATAAAAGTATATTAAACACTTCAACTCGAAAATGACAACAAAAAAAAAAACAAAAACAGAAAGAAAAAACACACGCAAACACAAACATACGAAAAATGTAATAAAATATTTTTCATATTTTCACGCAAAATGACACCCAAACAACTGAATACCAACAAAAAAATGAAAACGTACAAAAAAAAAGAAAGAAAAACTAAACCGAAATAACAACAAATGTCATGAATTTTTATTGTCATTACATTCTCACTTAAAAAATAAAACAAGAAGAAAAAATACGAAAAAATTCTTTAAAAAATATATTGCGAAAATAAAAACCAGAAATAGACCGACATAAGGCCATGTATTTCTAGCGAAAAAAGTGACGCAAAAAAAATTAAAATATAAGAAAAAAAATAAAATAATATTGCAAAAGTACTCAATGTACGTATGCGTATAAATATTTATGTTTGTTTCATTTCGATGACTTAATATTTATTAAAAGGCGAAAAAAGAGTTGTGAAAATTATAAAAACGAATAAAACAAAATGTTGATTATACGTAAAGGTGTGTTATTTATGCAGAAAAGGCGCCTTTAGTTATGCTATAAACTTTCAATGTAATGAAAAGCTTGGAAAGGTTTGTGTGACAGAAGGACAAATGAGGATTGAAGTTTTTTTTTATTAAAATAATAGTTTAAAAAAAAAACTTAAAATGTCTTCAGGCTTAAAACAAATAAGTATCTCCTCAAATTGAGCTTTTGAGAATTCTTAGTCACGTCAGAATGTAATATATAAAAATTACATTCTTAATTTATAGGTATAAAAAAAATGAAAATTCTACAAGTTGCTAATAGAAAAGTCTATAGAAACTGCAATTTTGCTTTAAACAGTTTTTATTCAGTTGTTGTTAAGTTCTACTTCAGTTCTAAATTAACTAAATCTCAATAATATTTGTTATAAAATTCAAGCTCCGGTTTTTGTTTAAACTACAAAGTTATTTCTACATTATTATTTAGTTTAACATTTTGTAGACCGACAGTCTTTTCTCGGAAAAATTAAAATTAATGTTAACAAAAAAGTCTGTGATAAAAGTTAATGTTTTCAATGTCTCTTGATTACTTATACTGTCTCTGCCCAACTCCCCAGCTACTTTGTTTACCCAAAAATTCTTAATTGTATTTAAATTTAGCAAATGTTTTCTTTCAACTACAAATATTTACTTCAAACCTTATTTACCTTACTAATATTTTTCTTCGTTTTTTTTACAACTTACAAATAAAAATTAGTTCTATTTAAAAATGTTCCTTTTAAGCTCTAAAAATGAATTTTTGTTTGTGATGTGTCGTGTACACGATTTCCTTTCCACCTTAAGTTTTATTGCAATTAAAACCGCATTTGTATGCCACAGCACAACTTGCCAATTAAAAAAGCACAAAACCATTTGCATTTTTTAACCCACACCTTGAATCACGAGTCGTTGTGGAGTGGGAAGTCGAACCAAGCAACACAATACGACTTAAACACTAACATCTGCAAACGCAAATACACTCAAACACACATAGGCACACACCCACAAACACACACAAGTTCTCTTGCATAACTAGATTCCCCAAGCGAGGGATTTTTCCTGTGTTATTACATTCATTTAATTTCTCTGTGTTAGTGTTTCCTTTTTTTCATGCTCCCTTGTTTGTTTCTGCAACATTTTTTCTTTTTATTGGACAACTCTTGCCGAGAAAAAATGTATTTATTTTTTTACTCTTCATGGCCAAAGGAAATAAAAATGACAACTTTTGAGTATTGAGGGTTAAAAAACAAGGCAACCTTACAGCAGGACATGGATGAAATAGTTAGAGATGGCATACAAAAAATATATAAATGAAACATGACAACAAGACAAACATAGTAGAGTTACATGTTCGCCAAAAATGGCAAACATGTTATGGTAATTAAAGCTGCAATAAACTCAAATGCACATCTAGCCAAAGGAGCATTTTAAAACCAAAAAAAAAGAAACGGAACAAATGGAAATGGACAAATGGAAAAAAAACACAAAAACAAAAAGTAGTCAGGGATTGCTTAATTAATTTGCTCTGAAAAGGTTACAAGCAATCAATCGAAACTCCAATTACAGACTTCTAACATTGACAAATACTTTTTATCAGTGTCAATATTTAAAAAATTTTGTCAAGAGATATACAAGATATAGGCAAAATGTAGACAAGAACTAGACAAGGTATAGGCAAAACATAAACAAGACATAGACATCTCAAAGGCAAGACATAGACAATACACAGACAATATATCTACAAGAAGCAGACAAGATATAGACAAGATATAAAAAATACACAGGGAATATAGAAGACATAAGCAAAGCATATACTAGACATAGCTTGAGATAGACAAGACATAGACAGAGGCAAGACAAATAGAAGATATAAACGAGACATAGACAAAACATAGCTTAAATAGACAAGACACACACTAGACATAGACAACACATATAGAAGCCATAAACAGGACATAAGCAAGACATAGCCAAGATATAGAAAAGGGAAGCCATATAGGAGATATAAACAATACATAGACTAGACATAGCAAAACCTATACAAGGTATAGCCAAGACATAAACAAGACATAGCAAAATAGGCCTGACATGGAGTTGATATACACATAGGCAGTAGATGTACAATAAAATACCTCGGAAAGACGTATGCCGCACATAGATTCAGCATAAGTTACAGAAAGTCTAGTATAAACAAAGCGATACTTAACAACCAATTCCCGTGTATGTAATGGACAATGTATTCCTTAAAATAAAATCTTTTGTTTCAAATAACTTTTCGTTTACGATTAATGTTTGTTTCGTTTAAGTTCAACGTCTGTCTGACTTACTACCCACTTATAAATTGCTAACAAAAAAGTTTGTTTTCCTAAAGTAAATATATATTAAATTTTCAAATCCATTAAGACTCCACCATTAAAAAGTATCTGCGCTTTAGCTTTTTTTTATTTTCCATTTTATAGATATTTGCTGACAAATACATGAAATCTTGCACAAATAAACTTCCTTCTTAAGGCAAAACACACATACTCGCATTTCAAATAACATTAAAAAATAAGTGCACGACAAAGTGCAATGCATTATGTACTTGAAGTTTTTATGAAAACACAAAATCTAAACGAAACAATAATGAAAGTGAAAAATAAATGCAATCTTTGAGTAAAATGAACACGTTACCAACATCAGCCTGCACCCTGGAGAGCCAGAGAGAGAGAGAGAGAGAGTTGACAGTTCCTTGTTCCTTAAGCATGTACGTAAAACAATATTGCACAGCAGCAAAATTTGTTGTTGCAAATGTGTTGTCATCCAAGTCAAATAACCACCCGTCATCATCGTCAACAGCATCATCTTTTGTTGTTCATTATGAACACATCCACTGTGGCAACATTGTATTTGTATGATGCAGTTGTAGTCACTCAAAATAGTTGATGTTGCAGTAATGACAACATTTGCATTATGCCACTGTGATTGTCGTTTCAAATTAATCGCAAAATTTTATGCACGACTGCAGAACGCAATGCATAAATCTTGGCAGTATTATGAAATGCATGTTGTGCTTGTACAACTACGCTGCATGAATTGTTCATTCAACATACTAAATATTTGGTATATTATATGTATATATATTTCTGTTGTTTGTTTGTGTTTTTACTCATCTACTGGATGGAAGAATGTATGTGTTGCAGAAAAAAAAATTAAATATAAATGACACTTTTTACAACATTTCATTCACCACATTTTTTACATTAATTCCTTAAGCTTTTTTTTCACTTACACTCAAAGAGAAGGAAAATATATGAAGTTAAATTTTATGTCGATTTTTCGTGCAAGGATTTTTAAGCAATATGCAGAAATTTATTGGGCAAAAAAAATAATGTAAAAAAATATATAAGATGATTTGTCTACTAGTTATTAAATTAAATGCAAGAATAAGAATAAAGTTACGTTGGGATTTCAATGGGATAAATCACAATTAACAAGATTGATATATTTTGTTTTTGGAATGAGAAGGTGATAAAATTATAACAGTAAAAAAATCATCCGCAATATTGTTTGAGGAAAATCTTTCACAGTGATAATCATGCTAAAACCAAAAGAATAGTGATATTTTTTAAGTACAATTCAGATCTAATTGAAATATATCGGTTGAATATATTTATGTTTTTTTAAACTCTATTGCAGAAATATTTTACAGATCGATGCACTAATATTTTCTGTATGTTCAATAAAAATTGAATAAATATACATTTTGTCAACAAAATCTATCACTGAGCTTTTATTTCCTTCAAAGAAAATATACTACAATGATAATTTTAGTAAATGAATTGTCTGCCACTGTGACATTTTGTATTAAACAGGAGAACATTTAGCTCAGGACTATTTCATGATCACAATGATACACTTTTTTCGTCCATAACAGGCTTTTTTTTCTTTAGAAGAACAAATTGAGTGATGTTTTTTTTTCAAAGATAATCTACCAAAATAAAAATTTATCACATCAATATTTTTTGCTAAGAATCTATAGTTGTAAAAATTGTCTACGAAATATCAATTACAATAATAATTTTCATGGAAAATTTGTCGCTATCACATATAAGTTTTGAATTAATAAGGAAAATAATATTTCTCCGAGGAAGTGTGATATTTTCTATAGAAAAAGAAACCTGTGATACTTTTGTATATGAAATATCACAAACAAAATCAATTGCAGTAGAATTTTCAAATGAAGAATCTATTACAGATTTTGTGCAAAATATTCAACACAGTAATATTTCTCATGGAAAACTTAATGCACTAATATTTTTGTAGAACAACTAAACTACTGATATTTTTATATATGTGCGTGAAGATAAATTTTAAAATTTATCACCCTAGACACAAACCATAGAGGTTAACAGGACTCTGTTAACATACTAACATAACTCTGTTAAACATAAAAAATTGTCCTTTTGCATTAAAAATTTAAAAATTACCACATTTTTAAACAAAATGAACCAGAAAAACTAAAATATAATATTAACAACAAGTGTTTTCTAAAATATATTTATAAAAACTACATATTTCAAACTAATTCACGTACAAAAACACGTTTGAAAAAAATTTGCACAAAAAGGAACTTTGTCCTTTTTTTTACAAATGGTAGGAGATGGGCGAAAAATATTTTTTGGGGAAGATTTGTAGTCGTGTCTAGATGAATACCTAATAGTCAGAAGTCCTTACAGTGCGTTTTTTTTAGAATTTATAAAAGATTTAGGTATTCATCTAGACACGACTACAAATCTTCCCCAAAAAATATTTTTCGCCCATCTCCTACCATTTGTAAAAAAAAGGACAAAGTTCCTTTTTGTGCAAATTTTTTTCAAACGTGTTTTTGTACGTGAATTAGTTTGAAATATGTAGTTTTTATAAATATATTTTAGAAAACACTTGTTGTTAATATTATATTTTAGTTTTTCTGGTTCATTTTGTTTAAAAATGTGGTAATTTTTAAATTTTTAATGCAAAAGGACAATTTTTTATGTTTAACAGAGTTATGTTAGTATGTTAACAGAGTCCTGTTAACCTCTATGGTTTGTGTCTAGGGTGATAAATTTTAAAATTTATCTTCACGCACATTTTTTATATTGGGTGTCACAAAATTGGTGCAAAATTTTAATGAAATAGAAAAAAAGTTTTTAATTTTTTCATTAATTTTGAGATTTTTTAATGAAATGAAACCACGTTGTTCTGGCGTATAACGCTTCATTTTTACAAGCCCTAAACTCTCATCTGTCAAATTGTTTTTTTTTTTTCAGATATTAACACTTTACTGCACAAATAGCGGAAATTTTAAATCTTGCGTTAATTTTGGTACACCCTTTATTCTGTGAGAATAATTATAATTTAATTCACGCTTGTAGATTGGCTGCCACCGCATTTGTGATCCCTCGCTGTCAAATACAATAGAGAAAATTGCATACAACTAAGCCAGTTGTAATCAGTGATATATTTACAGTGATAATTTCTGTAAATGATAGTTTTTTAAAATTTTTTTAATGATAGTTTTTTAAAATAGGACTTACACAGCAAATTTTTAAATAACTGACAGGCCGACGATGTCACACGTATTCGTTCTTTCGTATATTTACATTTAAAACAAAAACAAAATTTAAGAATTTGTTTTTGTTTTAAATGTAATTTCATGAAAGAAAGAATTCGTTCGACATAGTGGGCCAGCCACTAAATATTAAAATAAAATATTTACAAAAACAAGTATTTGAAATAAATCTAACACAGTGATAGTTTCTCGAGTAGACTTTTTACAAAGACAAGTTTTGTAAAAATATTTCAATGATATAATTTTTAACAATACAATATAAAAATTGATCGCAAAAGTATTATACATTAATCACAACGTCATTTTCTGTACTACATATTTTACAGTGAAAGTGTTTGTTAAAAATGTTCTCTGTGATATTTTTTAAAAATAACTTTTAAACATAAAATCTATCACAGAAAAATTTTTCAGTGTATCACTACAGTGCTGATTTCTCTATTTTAGTATATTTTACAGCAGTAGTTTCTGTTTTATATTTTTCTCAGTGATTTTTTTTGGATATAAAATTTTAGCTTAAAACCTATCGCAAAAGAATTATAAATTTATCACAGTGATACTTTATGCAGTAGTTTTTTAGTCTGATAAATGCTGTGAACAAATTGTTTCCAGTGCTGTTTTTTTTTAAATAAAAATTAAACATTTAATCTATCATGGAATTATTTCAAATCGATCACATTGATAATTCCTGTAGTATATTTTTTACAGTGAAAATTTATGTAAAACATTTTTTTCAGTGATAGCTTTTTTTCTTGGAGTAACAGATACATATCTAAAGATATTAAAGTATTTTAACTGAATTGCAAGCTCTTAATGTTAGAATTAAATTTACCTGAGTATTTTAAAAATTTATCAAACTAAACTTCTTGCTGGCATCGTTAAGTTTCGATTTAAAATATTCTTATTTCGTTTTGTGTTAGTTGAAAAAGAATGATTTGATTTTTCTCTCGAAAACACATGTAAGTTTCAGCAGAAAAAAATATTAGAGATGATAGCTCAGGCTCATAAATAATCCACTTCTAAAGGAACAGAAGAAAAAAAAAACACTCAAAAACCATTTGAAGTGGAAAACTAACTGACAGACTCTAAAAGAAAAGCATGTTGTATAAATTTTGTTGCTTCAGATGAAATATTTTTGTTATTTAGTTGTAATTTTTGGTAGCGTGTTGCCACAAGAAAATAAAGAAATATGTAGCATAGCAACAGAATAAATAATACGAGTAAAATCTGAATTACATTTGTAAGCATGTGTGGGAGAAAGAAATGTGCTCAAGTAATAGGATGGTTTATTAAGAAAAACATTGCCTGCTTTTGGGAGAATTTTAAATTAAAATATATTGTATGCTTTTATTTTAGTGTTTGTATAGAATGTTTATAATTCTGTATTATAATTATTTTTTTAAATTGCTTTGCAATAACAAGCCCATCAATTTTTTTCACAAAAGTGAAAACTCAAACAGCAATTTTATATTTTTTTTAATAAATGTTAGATTTTTAATACAGAATTTTCACAATTGTTGTATCATTATTTTCTCAATGCTCTTTTATTAAAAAGTTCATATCGTATTTCACAAGTGTGTACGACAACCAGGTATTGCAAATTTATACATTTTACAAACAAAAAATTTATTAGCAATTTCGTTGCTAAAGAATTCGATATGATTTTTTTCTGCTGTATGTTTTTTCCTAAACATTTCATTTTATTTTATGTCTTATAAATGAACACATGCCTTTTAGAAGCAAACTGAATTCATTGGAGAATTTGTGAGAAAGTACACTTCTTTTGGTTTGCGAACGAAATGAAATAAAAAGTTATGAAAATAAAAAGAATTATAACTGATAATAAATGCCTAAAGTTAATAACTTAAGGTGAGCAGAGACAATAAATATGTATAACAGGAGTATAAAAAATAACGAGCTAAATTTAATTTAATGTATGAAAAAATAAATTTAAAGTTTATGAAATAAAGACTTTATTGGGCTTTGAGTGGCATTAAGTACTCTTTTAATAAAAATTTAAATTTTTTATTACGGCAATTATTTTTTATTAAACATTTAATTTAAAAAGTAATTTATATCATGAATTGCGATGTTAAAAAAATTATTACTGTAAACGCACGCAGCCAAATCCCTGTTGGAAAAACTGTTATATGAAATTATGTCGCTATTTGGAGGTATAAGGCAAGTCTCGTTAGCGACATCTTTTAGAATATAGTTCGAAAGACTATAGACAATCTGCAATTTCCATTTGAAATTGCCAGTTCAAATATTGTGGCCTATAGTTAATAACCTACAGCAGAATGGTATTAATTAAATGAAATATTCAAGTAAATATAACAAACATATTTGAGGCAAATATTTTGCAAATCTCAGCATACCTCAAATGATTTTAATTTAACAAAATAATAAATTTTATTGTACAGAAAGATATGTATGTATGTATTTAAGATGTTAAAAATTTATATAAATATTTAATAATTGTTTAAATTCATATTCTTATTTGAATGCCTTAAGGCAGCCTATTAATTCAATGAACTATTTTGTAACTTAATTCCTATGACGTCCCCATGCTATTTTTATGTTTGCAATATTAAAATATTAAACAAACTTGTTGTTTTTTGTCTTTTTGATACAACTGTTTTGTCTTCTAATTAATTCTTAAACAAAATAAATTCCTTACAATTTATTTCAATTTCCTTTGCTAAACACTTTCATTCAAAATTAAGCCTTAAATTAGGCAATTATTTTGCTTTTATTAAAACTCCTTGCAGTTGATTTCTTCTTTTTACATAATTTTTGAGTTATTATTTATTATGTGTGTATATTTAATTTCATTCCTAGAAACTTTATTTGGTTTCTTACTTAATTAAGATTCTTTAGAAAATTTTCAAATAAACTTTTAAAAGTATTTTTCATATTGACTTACCAGCAAAAATTGTTAAGGATTTTTTTTTCAAGCGGCAAGAAAACTGCAAGTAAAGAATGCAAATAAAATTTAATCAATATTAATATAAAAAAAATATATACACTTTAATTTTCTTAATAAAAATGTAAAAGATCAAGACAATATTTAAGTTGCATTTACAATCAAACGAAAGACTTAATTAAAAGAAAACACTAACCATCATATAAATTTTAACAAAAATGACGCAGACAGTAAGAAAAAGCATTCCTAAAGGAACTTAATTGATTTCTTATAATAATCACAGCTTATTTGCACAAAAAAAAGTAAAAAAGAAACAAGTTTGGTTTCAATTCAACTGAGTTTTATGTAAGCAAACTTATTTTTGTTACATGCTCTCGTACTCCTTTAACATTTTACTTGTTTTCGTATTTTTGTAACATTATCGTTGGCAAGTAAATTAAATCCTCACAAGGAGAATTATATTAAAAAAGTCTTTCTTCATTATTAACATTTTGTGCTCCTTTGGTACTCTTTCTTGTTATAAAACGTTTAAATAATTAAAATCCCTACGCATTTTCTTTATTAAAGTGCTGCTGCTTCAATAAAACTACAAGATGAGTAGCAGGAAAAAAATATATATCCTGTTCAAGCTAAAGCATACAAAGTATGAGTAAAAGAATGAATGCACGAACAAGTCTTGTCATTTTTCATCCTCTTGTTCATGTTTTTGGGATTTTAATTAATTTTTTCCAGTTGTTTTTTTTTACTTTTAATGTTCTTTAGCTGTAAGAAACAACTGGAAAGTGTTTGGCTGAAATGAACATGAAAATTCGATTGCATTCAATTCAATAACCTCCGAATAAAAGAGAAAAAAAAGAGAGAGAGATAGATAGTGAGATAACAAACTGAACACAACACTCAAGCATTTAAAAAGAAACTAGTGCGAGTAAATAATCGAACAGTTAAAACTGCCAAACGCCAGGGCTTTACAAAGAAATTCAATTTACTAGGAATTCATTTGCACACAACAGATAGATAAAATTTCTTATGAATTATATTTTTCCTTTTAAAGGAAACTTTAAATGATTTAATGCACAAAAAATAAAACTAAACAGTACAAAATAAATTTTAAAGCATACCTTAAGGGTTTTGTAATTATTACCATGTTATAGCATACATTTATGAACGTTCTTTTTTATTTTCATTTAATTTCGCAATCTTTTTAAACTGTTTCCAACAATGTGACTAAAAAATGTATGAAACACCTGTCGGCGTAAAAACATTTCCAGAGTTTTATTGCAGCCTTCTGAATAAATATTTTTTTTCGCCAGCACATCTAACAAACAGTTTAACATTTTAACTTTGTCTTATGCAATTTTCTCAATACGTTACTGGACAAAATAAATTATACCTGAACTTTTTTTATGTAGTTTTACAAATGAATAATTCTCGTACTGTTCATGCGAATATTGCCGTCATTTGTAACTTATAATAATTAAATATTTAGATGGCCGATAGTAATAGAATTCTCTATCATAAAGTGAGACAGTTTGAAAGTAATTTGTGGTCAAATGTTTTTATGGGGAAAATTGTTCAATAAAACTTAATAGCTAGAGAGACGGCTGTAATGATTACATCACGTTACTAAAGTAAGTTTTTCTAAAGAAAACAAAAGGTTGTAAATTCAAAAAAAAACTCAAAAATATACTGTAAATAAAATCAAATTGTATTTCAACTCTTATTTAAAATAAATATACTTTAGATATTTAAGAAACAGAATTTTACTGAAAGACAAAAAACTTTTTATAAAATTTTGTTTTATGAAAATTCAATAAAAAGCAATTAACACTGATGATGGGAGTGTAGCGGCTCCCGAAAAACAATGTTGTTTCTGTTCTGCCGTGTAAGTTGAAATTAATTGGTGTTAAAATTTTTCATGTCCAATTCTTTCTGACTAAAAATGTTACGAACTTTAGCCAAAATAATAATCACTTTGGATTAAAAAAACCACTAACAACAAAATTGTTCGAAAAATAATCACATTAAATAAAAAGCAATTAAATTTATTAATATTAACAAAAAATATTAACTTAAAAACAAAAATTTTTGAGAAAAATTAAATTTTCATTCGCAAAACTTGAAGCGCAAAAAGTGTAATTTTATTTTGAGTGCAACTTTTCAATAGCCTTGTCTTTTAGTTAAATAAAAACTATTTTTATGCAAGAATTGTATTGAAAATTCGCTTCTCATTAGACGTTTCAATACATTTCGCTAAGTGCATCTTGTTTTTGGCATAATGCATAATATAAACTTTTTTGTAATTATTAAATTTATTATTCGAGACAGGTTTTAAATAATAAATTTAATAATTACTTAAGTAAGATTTCATTTTCCGTTTCGCATTATTTAATACTTTCATTGTCACCCAAAGGGCGTCTTATTGTATAAATGTTCTAAAGAAAATAAAATAGATTCATATCGAATATATATATATTTGTTTGTTGTTATTTTTTTTAAATAAATTTCGAAGTCTCTTATTCTTATACTTTTGTAATTTTTGGAATTCTCTGGATTAAGGTCTACTGATGATTTGGCATAAACACCAATGAAACGCATGTACATACATATATAGACTAGAAGAAAACCCTCAACAAACAAAACTATTTCAAATTCTTTGAAATGAACTTTTTAGTTTTTCTTAGAAAATAATATCTTGAAAAATTTTAAAAACTGTATGTATTTATTTGGTGAAAAAATTAATGTTATTTATTTATGTATATAAGCTATCTGGAAAAAAGGCAGTTTGTACAAATAGCAATTTTGTGAAAGAGTTCAAAATGTTCATGAACATGTTTTTAAGAGTAATTATATATACTAGTGTATCCAGCGGTCGACCTCAATCTATAAATTAATATTAAACATTTACATAAATACAAATAAAAACAAAAAACACTCTAAATAAACAACTTAAAACTCTGTCTCATTTCTATGCAAAAAGAAATTGGACAAACACACAATCACACCTTGTTTATGTTTCAAATTGAAACTGGTACGTGCATGTGTAAGTGATTTTAAGCATGTGATAGTAGCAACTTTAAACGCTTATCCCTACATATCGCACCGATTTAAATAAAACTAAGATTGTGCACAGCTATGTAAAAACGCTATTAAAAACATATAAACCTTTCCAAAATCGGTTCTGTATTATGGCCGCTAAAGGGATTTAAAAAACGTGTCTGCCTATTTATAATATATGAGTAGATAGATATATATATATATATATATATAATTCTGTAAGTATTTGCAACAATTAAGGATTAAAATTTACTTCTTTTTGAGAGTAGTTATTTTAAAACTAAGAAAATAAAACTCTTCAGCTTTTTCATTAAATAGTGCAACTTTAATATGCAAAGCTTGTAATATTTTTTCAAATGCGATGCTCAAAACAAAAATACAAATTAAATAAAAAGGGAATTCCTATAAGAGATTCAATTTTTTTGCTTTGAATAATAAGCATAAGCATAAACAAATTTTATAAAAAAAAAAGTTTTTTATTGAAAAGTGCAACTTTTCGTGCAAAAATTGCAGTTTTCTTTTGAGTGAAACTTTTCAAAATGTTGACTTTTATTTGAAAAATTCCACTTTTCATAATGAACTTGATTTTTCATTAATATAAATAGCAAATTAAAAAAAAATTTATTTTATGCAAAAGCAAAAAAGCAAATTTATGTTTTTATAGTAACCAATTTATTACACCACCTAGAAATCTTTTTGGATATAAAGGCCATAAAAATGATAGCATTTTTGCATGTGCTTAACATTAAACATTAACTAGTCATTTGTCTACAGCTCCACCCTTCTGGTGTAACTTATTATTTTATCACTTGTGCAACAAATGTTAAGGCTCACGAAGGATAGTAGATATCTATCTCTACGTTGCACAGAACACACCTACACACACAACCATTAGATTAGAATACGGTGTTACCGAAACTAACAGAAAAATTATATATTACTTTAGAGATTGGCAGAGACAAAAATAAAACAAACTTATGTACTTTTATTCGGGTTTGTCGTGTTCATACAAAAGTAATTTTAGAATTTTTATTTAGAAAAAAATTTACAAAGAAAAAAAATTACTTTGATCAGACAATTTTGCAACTATAAATTTGAACGATTTTTGCTCAAATAACAAAACTTAAGCTAATAATTTCTATATAACTTTAAAATTCGCTAGCGTAAACGTTTTCCAATAAACTTTATTTAGTAATTTGTTTAACAGAAAATTATAAAAAAATGAATATTTTCACAAGTAAAAAGAACAGAAACTCTTATTGGGTTATTTTTGCCAGCGTTAAATGTATTTAACTTTCTGTGAAATAACTACAGCAACAATATTTATTGTATATTTTTTCAATAATGCATCACAATATTAACATACACTTTCATACATCACGCTAGCAATTATCCTTTTGCAGAGACAACAAACCGCACATCAAACCCCTCAAATAACATTTAAATAATCAACATGCCATTGTTGAACCTTACAGGATTGCATGTCCGTTTTTCAGTGAAAGACATACAAACAAGTTAGAGGTTGTTTTTGTAAACGTTCTTCTTTTATAATTGCAAATAATTTTTTTCTTTCTTTTTGCCATTTGCATATGTAAATACTTGTACGTAAATATGTGTGTTTATCCCACTTGATTGTATGATGTCAATTCATTTTGAAAATTACTGTAATTTACTAAATCAATATTCTAAAGCTCTGAAAAGTCCTTTGATATAAGTGTAATTGCTTGCGGATTTGTGAATGTATGTGTTTATGTGTGTGTGTGTGAGAGAGAGGTAGATTGTAAGGAATTTGCTTGTTTGTTTGAAGGTTTTCTATTCGATCACTAGTTTACTTTTATATGCAAATTACTGGTAATTTAATATAAAAATGTTTGTCTTATATTTAAAATGATACACATACTCATGGTAAGAATAGTTTTTATAGCATACTTTAAGGGGTTTGAGTGTGAATAAATCTTAAGTCATTCTTCCTTAAGGAAGACCTTAGTGATAAAAATTGAAAAAATATCTTACTGTTTTTGATTCAAAATATAAAAATTAATGTTCGCTTTAAACTCGTGTCAAAAAAATTCATTTTCACAAAACATTTTTAGCGAGTTTTTAACAATAATCACAGCCTCTGTCCGGTGATCTACAATAACATTACTACACCGCGATAAAAGATACAACTAACGTTTGCGCTCACAATTACAAATGCTGTTTCAAAAAGGTAAATAATTTACTCAAAATGTACTCAACGATAAATCGCATTTTGTGGGCCATCCTACTGTTTGCAGACATACCAACTTATTTATTTATGTGTGGCAGTCTTTATTAAACTTGTTGAACTAAATTCTATTGGAAAATTATATGGTAATTTAGATTTAAAATTGCAAAAGCAACAGCTGTTGTATGAGGAATAAGTCAACTGACTGTTCAGTTCATTTTCCATATTTAAAGTTTTGTTGCTGACTAATAGTTTTATTAAAGTTTGACGAGAAACTAAAAAGACTTATGGCGTATCTTTTCTAAAAAATCCCTCTTTATTGAAAATTTGCAGTACATAGATTTTTTTAAATAGTGAATTTATTAGAAATTATTATATTATCACTTACGAAAAAAAATTGTTTGTCTTAAGACGGGGTTCAAACAGGGCAATTTCTGCTGCACAACTTTTAATTCAGCCAAGAGAAGGACAGAGAAAGCAACACAATTTTTCTCCGTCTTTCTCCCAGCTGAATTAAAAGTTGCGCAACAAAAATTTTGAACCCCGTCTAAGAAAACCTTGAAAAGCATTTTCTTTTTGATAAAAAGTAAAAAAACTATACATTTATTTTAGAAAAGAAAACGGCATTAGATTGTTTATGTAGAAATTGAGTTTATTCTTCGAAACGTTCCGCAGGCACTACACACAGTGAACTCACGATAATATGAACTATTGAAAATCAACTGTGTTGATATTCGCAGAATTGTACATACTTGCGAATGGTATGAAAATTTGGTACAAAAATGAAGCTTCTTGTCAAATAAAGTTTTTTTTTTAATGAATGAATAAAAGTTTTATTTATTTTAAAATTATTTAAGAAATTAATTTGTTCGTAACATACATACATATTCAAACAATTAAATATGTGTGTAATTTTAACATATTTTCATGTTGTTTCGGCTGTAACATTAATTTATTTTGATTCAAAATGAATTTCATGTTGTTATAAATGTTCTTAATATTGTTTCAATAAGGATCTTAAGCTTATTTTGACATGACAATCTCTTTGATTCAATTGGCGTACAGTGTCAATTCAACATGATTTTTAGTTGTTTTAAGGTGGATAACGGTAACTTTTATTTTACTTTAATATCATGTTAAATTAACATGAAACGCTTATGAAGCAAAATTGTTAACAAACCTAGTTGAATCAACCTTGTTTTAGTTGATTTTACAATGGTTTTCTTCTATGTGTAAGAAGCGTATGAAAACGAAACAGAAAAATTAAGCAATTTTGTAAACACTGTAATTGTTAAATTGCAAAAATTTAAATTTATTGAAAAATATACTGATAAATATATAAAAAATAAATATTGTGGTAACTCTAATTAAATAAACACATTAGTGAAATACGAAAAGAAAGAAAAAATCCAGAATATGAGTAAGCGGTATTTGAGGCCAAACTATTCCAGTGGGAGGAATCCTGTGGCGCCGGAGCTGATATTTTCATTTTCTATACATTATTTGCAATTTCATCCCAGGATTCGTCCAGAAGATGTGGATTTCTTATGACTAAATTCTATAAATATGGTAGTTTATAATCACATTCCCTTTCAATTTCTGGATGAAAAGAATTAAACATATTTGATGATTTTTCTATCACAGATTCTAAAATAATAGAAAATAAATTATCCACATATTTAGTTATAATCTTAGGTTTTCAAATTAGTCTCCTATGCATGAAGTTTCTCCACTACAATGTCAGCTACAACCAGTGGAGCTGTAGATCCCATAGGAAGACCTTTTCTTTTTTTTTAGTGTTTTAAATTTTTTATTCGCACTTTTTCCCAAAATTAATATTTTACTTATTCAGTAAAACATTAACCATTTTGTTAAAAACAAATTGCAATTGATTATTGAGGGGTATAGCTTGTTCCTATGCGCATTTCACTGTTGCTAATGCAGATCATCAGGGAACTTTACCCAAATATTTCTTAGAACAACTGGAGATATTATATTAAACCTTCATTAAAACAAATGAAAAGTTTAAACAATATCAAAGTTGTAACAAGAATATTGAGAGAGAATATATTTTATTACCATATTGAAACTAACTACTATCATCTATACAAAATTTAATTATCCGCAAAAATAACTATTTCCCAATAGTTGCATGTTCTTTAATTATATCCTATTTTTCTTTTATAATATCTATAGTCAAATCCATTAGTATACTTGAAAATAAAGATACAATATTTAGTGAAATAGTTCGTTGAGCAAAAGTGTTCATATTTTGGAAGGTTCATTTATCAGGATGTCCATATTATCGAGAGTGCACTGTCTAATTATTTGTGGAATTTACAGCTCTAAAATTTTTTTTTTTGCATTTACATCTCGTAAGGTTTTGTTTTAATCTCCACAGTTGAAAAGTAATACAGAGCGTTAATAAAACATTTTGTATGTGCTTTCAAAAACAATTGTTTACAAAAACCTGGCACACAACAGAATCTTACTTTTGTAATTAAATTTTTTTTGTAATTACCACAATCGACCCTGTTTTTAAACCGTTTTATACTATAATATTTATTAAAAATTCGCATAAATCTTTTTGTAAGCCCGCATTTATATTCAATTTAAATGTGTGTAGATTTCCTTTCAGCTTTTAATACAAAATACTCTTTATCACTCTCAATATAAAATTTAAATATTGCCAATAAAGGAAAAAACCTATAAACGAGTATTTTTATATACATGCAAATCCCGGTATAACGAACGATATAGTGTTAGGCCCATTCGCTATACTGAAAAATTCATTATATCGCAAATTTTTTTCGTTATATTTTCGTTTTATTAAACAATCCAAAATCATTCAGTTCATAGATTTTATAATAATATTTTTGGTTTTAATATTAACAACTTAAAAAAAACAATAAGTTAATTCATTTTATACAGTACTATATTTAAAAATAGCGCGATTGAAAAAAATCGCTGGTTTAAGTTTGTTTTTCGCCAGGCTAAAGATTTCGTAAAATTATTTTTCTGTTCCCCATTTTTCTTTTGGTTTGACAGTTGCACAGCTTTAAATATAATAAAAAGGATCGCAGGATTTTATTGTCAAATAAACTCTCAAACAAAAAACTAACGGTACGGTAACGACTGGATTTCTGGATTCGTTGCTGTCTTTTATTTATTTTTCTAGCCTTTCGTTATATAGAGCACACATTTTTTTTTTCATTTTTTTTATAAGGTTGTCAATGATAAAATTTGGGATGATGGTTTTCTACTTTTTATTTGCAATTATTTTCTTAACGTTCGTTTTATCCAGTACAAGGTTTTTGTTGAGTTCATTATATACGGTAGTCAATGTTAAACATTTTACTGTTCGTTATATCGGAAAATCGTTAAAGCGAGATTCGTTATACCAGGATTTTCCTGTGTATATATATTTCTATTTTGTTGTACAACAGAAAAAATTAAATTGAAATATTAACGATAAACAACAATTGTTTAACACAAGTTTTATTTTGTTTTATTAATATTTCACATCGCATTTACAAGCCCCCCTAACTAACTTGCAAAATTCAATAAAGAAGACAAAAAAAAAACTAAAATAATTCTATCCCACCCGCTTGCTGTATGAATACAACAAAATAAAATACATCATACATGTAAAAATTCCAATTCATATATAAATGTAGAAAAAAAAGTGAGAAATAAAACGAAATAAATAAAATAACAAAAACTGTATAAAATTATACATATGAATATTTTTGCATATTTTCAATTTAAAACATGAAAACAAATTTATCACTAACAAAGGCGACATAACCAGGTTATCAAATGTGAAACTGCCAAAAAAAAATAAAAAAAAAATTAAAAAACTTTGGAAGCCAAGAACAAAAGAATAATTGTAATCATGCCACCGTACCGTACACGTACGAACACACGTATGTACATATTACATTCAAATACAGACAACAAAGTTCAAGCATGCTGCTGCAGCAAACGAACGTAACAACATGGTTGCTTATAAGTATGGATGCTTGTACAAGGAGCTCAGGTTGCAATTTGAAATTTTTATTTCATCCAAACATGCAACACTCGTTGTTATGAAAAAAATCTATATATTTATACATATAAAGTAAATATTGTCAAAATATATAAATAACAACTAAAACTGCATGCTTGCATGTTGTTCTTTAAAAGAAATAAAAAAGAGAAAAAAGAAAGGAAAAACCGGCATGAAAATTAAGAAAAATATGAAAAGTGACAGGTACCAAGATTGCGCTTTCATAGTTATAAAATCATATAAAAAATAAATAAATAAATACCATTGCAACAATGTCAAATCATAAATTAAACGTCATTTAAAATAAATCACGCTTACAAGCGAAACAGCAGAGCGCTCAATTATTACTTTGCTAAAAAAAAATACAAATTATAAACATTCCATGATCCTTAACATCAGTATAAATTCTTTCTATTGAAAGCAAATAATGTGGTTATAGAAAGCTACTATTTCGTTATATAAAAAAATATTAATCGTAGCTGACGATTTTTACAGGTGGAATATTTTATATTTTATCCTGATTTGCAGACAATTTTAAATTCAGTACAATTTGAACGATTTTTTTGAAGCAACTCAATCAAATGTTTCTGAAAATTTTACTATTTTCATGAAATCTGCTCACCGTGGCTGGCTGACTAATTTGACCCGAAATCTTGAACAAAAATAATTTTTTGCACTAAAAATAAGAATTTTTTTTGTTATTGGCACTCATTTAAGAATATATCAAAGCAAATAACTGCATATTTGGTTTTTGTAAAAAAACAAATAAAGATATACTGCCAAATTCTCAGGTATGTTTCGCGGCCTCAAATTGTAGCAGTCTTTTACTTACTTCCGGACAGGCTACTATCAGCAAATACGGGAACCAGTACACCCGGAATCTTTTGTTTTCTGGTGGTTATTCGTGACAGCTTTTCGGCGATCACGAGTGGTTTAGGCCTATCTATATAAAAGATGAGAAGATAGGTTAGATTGGGTCGAGAAAACTAGGTCCCTTTGTGATGATAAAAGAAGAGAGAGTTTGACTATATTTTGTCTCTAGATAAATCGATTTTGCTGTTTAAATAAATGCTGTTCCACGTGTAATTGATTTCCCTGGTAGAGAGATGGATTTTGTTCTAACCAACTGTGATCTTTGCTGGTTGCTATTGACTATCTCCTTTCTAAGGTTCTTTGCAGAAATATATAAGCATCATCATTCGTATTTCACGTTTGCACCACGTTTTAGTTCATCCAGAGTTTGGCATTTTCCCCAATTCTTAAAACTACTTCAAACTTATTGTAATTTCTTCACAAAAAAATTCCAATTATTTCCGGCGAGCATGTTTAAGCCTTTTTTTTGTTTAATTTGCTAAAACACACATTTATTAAAGTTCTAGTTATTACTATCTTACTTCATTCAAATATAAAAAACAATATAAATTTTTTATCTATTTTAATAAAATTAAACAACAGTTTGCAAAGTGTAAGAACAACTTTTTCTCCCCGTTCGGCCCCCAATTACAGTCATTTTTTTTGTTGCTTGTAGCATTTATTGTAAAGTGGTTGTTAATTTATTGAATGCTTTATAAAAAAGCGAACATCCTTAAAATTACAACGAGCGACACTCTTGGTTGGCAGGGACCGAAACAGTTAGGGTTCTTGTACAGAATTACGCAGCATAAAAAAAGATCTAAATCTTATAACAGAACAAAATTTTAATTTTATTGAATACTTTAAGCTGGCACTATTGAAAAAAAAAACAAAAAAATAGCGTAATTTATTTAAAGGACCACCTAACATTTAAATTACTTGCTCTTTGTGCCGATTAATGATTTGAATACATACATATATAAATTGTGTGTGTAAGTGTGTGTGTGTGTGCTATGTGATATACAAAAAGCAAGTCACTTACAACATGTGGACGGAAGGAAGTTTGCTAAAGCAAATTACCCACTATTATAATAGTATAATGAAATTTAATAACTTCTATTGCAACAAAGATGGTTACAACAGGACTTGGGGTGCAATTGAAAAAAAAGACAGCATCGAGCGGTGCGGAGCGAGCCAGTGAGTACATGAGTTTTTAATTTTGTTTTTATTTTGTAATTTATATAAATTTTATAACGTTTTGTTGAGTATAAATTTAATTTTCCTTTTGCCAAAAGGTTTCCTTGAATTAAACGGAAAGGGAGAGAAAAAAAATAAGTGATACAAAATTTCAAAAGTATATCAATTTATTTGCTTGAATTAAATATTAAGTTTTTGTTTTTAATTAAACAGAATATTTTAAATCAAAGTAAGAGGTCCCAGGAGTGTGCAGCCCTTTTGAGAGTAAAACGAGAGTAAATAATTAAAACAAGGACCTTAATTCATTTAAATTTATGCGTTTTTACACATAAAAATACTTTAAATAAACGTTTGTTTATTTTTCATGAGCACTTTGTCTATTTTGGGTTCCACTAATATTTGTAAAAGACTTCTATTTTAATCGCAAAGCTGATAGCAAGGAAACCCGCAAATACGCATTTGCATGTTGTGTCTTGTGCAACGTATGGAGACGCATATCAAATATTGATTTGTTTCAAACATTTTTAATAATTTTGGCATCGCTTTGTTGGTGCACATTTTTGCACATTTCACCATTCACAGCATTTGCTGCATATTTAAATTTTGTGGGCATATTTGCAAGCATTTTTTGAATTTAGATAGCATATTGGAACGTTTTAGAGCATATTTTGATAATTTATTGCATTTTTTTAAATAGGATTACAAATACAAGGGATTGGTTGTTGAATTTGGAAATAAATAAAAAAGAATTTGTAAAAATGTGTTTTAAAATGCTCTTCAACAAATGCATTTTCTATTAAGTACATCTCATAGATGAAACCGATTTACTAGATTTTTACCATTGCCATATTATTTCCCATAAAAATTTGCTTAAATCAAAAGTGATTCAAAACGTGATGTTAAGAAAGTGCCTGAAATGTTTCAGTCGTTGTCTAATAATCACGCGTTAATTTAAAATGCCAAAATCAAACAGGAAAAAAGATTTTTATATAAAACGTAAAACCATGTAACTACACTTTTTTAGATTTTACAGGAGAGGGAAGAAGCTTAATAAAATATTTAAGCAAGCAACCTGAAAGAGAAAGTTTCTTCAAAATATATGTTTATATATATATATATTTTGACAAAATATTGTTACTAGGAACGTGCATATTCCCATGATACACAATATTCAATAAAAAAAACCTATTTTGAAAATTTTGTTACTATGGTTTCACGTTTCATAGGACGATATGTACCAACATAAAATTATTATAATCTTCAGTTATTCTGTTTTGTTAATACTGTATTATTTTGTTCAAGAAAGAAAAAAACAATTTTCCCCATTAAATATTTATGAATTGTAAAATATTATTTGATTTTATCATTTCTGTTATAGTAAAATACATGCGAATGCGAATTTAATTTCTTTAATGTAGATAAATATTTTAAAAATTATTTTAATTAAATTAAACAAGCAAGATGAACACGCTTAAACAGTTTCTATCTTCGAAGTCTATTATCAAAAATATCAACAACATTTCCATTAAGATTCACTGAAATGAGTTAATTTACTTCCCTAGAAAATTTTATTCTTTCCACATAATAAAATAGTTTAATCTGTTTTAAATTTCAAATGTTAAACAAAGGATCACAAAGCATCATTGCTATTGTTTGATTCATTCAATTTACATCGGTGATGATATCAAATTGTAGTATTGAAAATTTGACCTTTCATGTATTTCGTTTTTCTTTCGTTGGTTGTGTTTGTAAAACAATAAGCAATATTTTTTTTTGTTTAAGATAACAGCGACAGCAAATAAACGAGAATAAAATACAGGAGTATAATTCAAAGGAATTTCCGTTTCCATGGAAATGTGTATTTATTTCTTTATTTATATTTTTTTTTTTGTATTCTGCCTACAGAAACAAATTATTTTTTATGTTAGACTTCCGTTAGCCATACCTCAAACATTGCCTAGACAACAGAGATATATCCGTGATGGAAAACATATACACATGCTGTGACAAAAGCCGCATATACACATACGTACGCACACACACACGCACTCATACAAATCCACTTGCACATACGTACATATATGCAGCTGAATAAACATTTTTTTCTATGCCCGATAGTTCGTGTGTTAGTGCAAACAATATTTGCAAAAGCTTTCATTCAACAGACTCTGGCGGCGACTCTCCTGAAATCAGACATACAAGCATGACTTCGTGTCGATTTTTCAAGCCATCTGCAAAAAATCGATTGATAACCCGCTCTAAAGAAGGCGTATGCCAGAGTGACAAGTCGCAGCAGCAATGCTAGCGCCAAATAATGCCACTTTCACTCGGAGATCCAATGGTTCCATTTTGTTTCCCGGCCCAAATCTACTGGGTATCCGAATAAAGTTTTTTTTATAAATTATACCGAACACTTATGTGTACGTACACGTGTCTGTTTATTGTGGTAAAAATTACACTCATACAGACACTCATACAACCAAACAAACAGGCATAAAGGTTGTCAAACGTAGTAAGCAAAAAACGAAAAAGCACAGCTACACACACACACACAGTCACACAGGACATATTTTTTCATATCAGTTTTTGAATTTTATTTAACGCTAGAGTGGGCAACAACAAAAAAAAAGTATATACAAATAAGTAATTTCGATATAAATATTTAAAAAGTTTATTAAAGTTTAATTTAGAATTTTTCGGAGAGAAATTTTAATCAGCATTAATCTTAAGGATAAAGTATTCTAGTCAAGGGGTTGATCGCAAAAATAATGGCATAAAATTTGCGCATTAGCAATTGATGTATGCAAAAGTCATAGAGGAGGACCTAAAAGCACACTTTTTAATGTAAAAGATATTTGTATATTTTTGAAATCTCCCGATTTTAAGTTTAAATCCTTGAAAAAATTATTTTCTGATTTGTTTTAATTATCTCATAATAATATTTATTTAAATTGAACTAATTTCTAATTTTTATTATGAACTGGTTTTTCTCTCCAGCAGTTTTAATGATTTTTTTGTGTTTAAATAACAGATACATATTTTAAAATTTATGCTTATTTTATGAACTCTGCGATTTTTCTTTATCGTCCAAATTTGTTTAGAGTATTATTTTGCTGTTATGAAGCAAAATTGTCTTTGATATAAAAGCTCGAAGACGCGTTTTAAGTGCAATCAAGATGACACTCAAATGAAATCAATAAATTATTAATTGTCTTGTTAGTAAATCTTTTTATTAGTTTGTATTCTCTAGTATTTATTAAACACACTTAAATGCTTTGCAAGTACTGGTTGTTTGACAAAGTAAATTATTATTTTATTAAAAAAAACTTTTCAAAAAAATTCTCTTATGTTTATGATGTATTTTTTAAAGGAAATCCTTATTGCTTGTGCTCATGACAGAAAAATAAATATTTTACAAACACTTACATGAACCAAAAAAAAAAAAATAAATAAATAAAAAAATTTGACAGCAATAGAAAATTTGATATTTTACAAAGAAATATTCATTTTAACACAAGAAGGCCCTTCTTTGTGAAACTCCGAGAATAGTATTTGAATAAAAACAGGCAAAAAATATATTGAAAATGAAAAACAAAAAGTAAATATGTGATCATCATCAAGTGTAAGAAATTAATCTCGCAAATCATGATTAAAGACAACAGTTAAATCCTTGAAAGATTAAAAAATCTCTCTTAAAATTGGAGCATGTAATTATTAAAAAAAACACCTGTAATAACAATAAGCATAATAGCTTCCACCTCAAGAACTGTTCAACAAGTATAAGTGAACAGAAAGTTCCTTCCCTGTCGTAGTACAAGTTCAACTGCGTATTTTTAAATTTTTTATATCTTTATTTTTTTATATTTATTTTCATAAGCAGCTTATTTGCACAGCAAACCCCCCAATAAAGAAAAAAATAAGACAAGCATTGGAAAAAAAACATTTTCAATTTTCCTTCAATTATTTTCATTACATAAATAATGTTGCAATCTTTGTCAATAAATTTATATTTAAGTGATTTTTATGGCACTACACACACATACTGCATCATTTTGCTATTTTACAAATTATAGACAGACAGACAGACAGACAGACAGATGGCAGCTTATAGATAGCAACTCAAGGAAGAATACACTCTTATGTCAGAATCAAAAAAAATAGCAATAATAATGGCCAAAGTTTGGGAAAAATGAAATACAAAAGAACCAACGCAACACGAGAACAACTTATAAAAAATTTTCAGAAAAAACTTAAAAATGGGAAAACTTCAACACTTAATATCAAATGAAAGTTTTTGGAATGAAAAGTTGGCTAAATGAAAGAGAATGGTAAGAGGGATTGATTGCCAACGAAGTATACAAATTGAAGAACACAGTTGACGAACCAAAATTAACACTGACTGCTCGCATAAACGTCATATTAACGTTTAATACTTGACATACATACGTCCGATCATACAGTGCCTCATTCTTTCCAAGTGCTCTATTGTTGGCCAAAGTATCCTGGAAGCGCTACAATTGTAGCTAACAAAGTAATATTCCACTACTCATTGCAAGATATTTTGTGATAAATGAAGATAAAATATTGTTTTCCCCTCAACAAAAAAGAGTATTTCTTAATTGAAAATTAATTAAAATTTAATTTATCCTGCTAATACTGAAACATTATTAAAGTATTTTTCCCTTCTCAGAGTTGGTGCTGTCCAGGACAGAACTAACTACTATAGACGTGAAATACAAATAATTTAGGTGATCCAAATATTTAGCAAACAAAATACTATAGACAATGGCATTCTTGTATTAAAATGCCAGTACACATTCCAGGACAATTGCAATGTTACACATACTTTCTCACTTATTTACACAAATTAGAGCTGCTAAGAAGCAGGTAGAGAGGGAGTAAGATTATTTATATAAAGGACCTTTTGAAAATTAATAGCATCTTCTGTATGAGAAAGTTTACGATAGAAATTTCGTGTTGGTTGTCAAAAATAAAAAACAAACATTAAATTAACAATGGTATCAAGAAAAGAAAATCAGTAAAATAATCTTAAAACAAATGATGTTATAAAATAGCTAAAATGAAATTTAGGGGTTAAACAGCAGAGTAACTAGACAAGGATATTGTTGGTGTTAAAAAATAATGAATTTATATTATTTAACCCATTAAAGACGGCTACACAAAAAAACAACAATTACATAGATGTCTTAGCAAAGTCTTACGTAAATTTAGGTGATAGAGATAGACGAAAGTTCACAAAATTTTTCCATAAAATATTTTTTTTTTAATTCTTTCTTTTTTGTCAAAAAAAAATATTTTTTCCAACAAAATAATAAAACAAAAAGAAAAATTTCCAAAAAAAATTTTTCACAAAAGAAATTGTTAAAAAAAATATTTATTTACAAAAATAGTCTACAAAAATAATTAAAATAAAAAAATTAAATAATCATAAAATAGAATTTGTTAAAAATAAAGTTTAATTTGAAAAGTATTGTTTGGCGTAGGGCATGCAATTAATCGGATTTTTGTTTTAATCTGTTAAATGCTCGATTAATTAAATGAGTTTGTGGTTTAATCGGTTAATTTTGTTATTGATCGGATAACCGATTAAATAAATTGAATAAATATAAATGCATAAATTATTTATTATTTGAAGTTTATTAGTAAAAAAACAAAACCATAACAAACATAACAATTCTTCAAATAAAAATACAAAATAATAAATAAACTGTGAGATCATTTTATGTGTTATTTCATTAGTTTGAGGAGATCTTATAAAATAATCTTTTAGAAAAATTATTTGGTTTAAATGTTTAGTATTGAAGCGATTTTTTTTAAGTTGTAATAAAATTTGATTTGGAAAAAATGTTTTTACTAATCGTAGATGTTGTAGAAATCGAAAGCAAGCCACAATACCGAATATATAAATTCTCATTTCTTCCCCGGATTTCTCTAAACATATAAAATCTTTTATTATCCCATTAGAGTTCAGTTTTAATTTTTGAAAAATTTTAACATTTTTAATTGTTTTGGTTAACTGTGATAAAAAAGTACGTGCAACAAAAGCTGTTGAGAGCCAATTTTTATTTAAAATGAAAATCACTGAACACCTGTTTTGTTTGTATGAAAAAATATTTTCTAAACACATACTTTTTGTATATGAGACGAAACAAATAATTAAAAACACAAAAAATATGTTGTAATACTACAAAAGATAAAACATTTTGTTACATCTGCTAATCAATTAATCGAGTGAAATGAATCGTTAAATTAACCGATCAGTTAATCGGGTAGTAATTAATCGGTTAACCGATTGGCGGTTAACCGAATGAATACCATAGCTTGGCTAAAGTTCAAATCTAACTTTACTAATTCTTTTTTTAATTTAAGAAATTTCATATTATTTTTATTAGGAAAATATTATTGAATCATTTATCAGACTAGCAGAACGGATCAGCAGTACTGATTTCGAGGTAGCTACACCATCTCAGCTGCGATTACTTTTTCCATTTTGCCACTTATCACGATGGATACTGACACTTGGAATATGAACTAATTAATTATCCGAGTTATTTAACAAAATAATGTGCAAATATTTATTTTCTCTCACAAAATATTTTATAAAAAAAATTTTAAAATATCACAATTATATTAATAAATTATTTCTTAATTTCAATAATTATAATTGCTGTAGTAAAAATTACCAATATATTTAAAGGTCCTTTACGGACTATATTTAACTAATCAATAAATCTATGTGAATCAAACACTCAAGTTTTGAAATTACCAATATTCCATCTTGATGAAATTAATTAATTGCACTCTTCAAAAAAAATGTATTCACAGAAAAATAATTTATTCAATAAAAATATTTAAAAAACAAATTTTGCATACAAAAAAATATTTAAATTTTTCAAAAATAGTTTGCACCCAAAATGCCAATTTTTTTAAAGCTTTTTTAACAAACAAATCTCTTTCTTTATTCCTAAATAAATTTTTCGCTTTTGCGGACAATTTTTCCAATTAACTCCACTGTGCAAAGGCGCACACGAACGCATCGGACTCTTAAGACTGCAACCACAAACAACATCAGAATATCAAGAAAAACTTTGTACAAGACAACAACACGATAAACAACATACCAGTACAACATGCTCGTACTACATACACACTCGAAGTTGTAAGAATATCTTGGCAACGCATAACAATGTTTTACAACTTAACAACAACTTCCATTTCCACCCACCGATACATCATCTTATTTCAACTTGAAAATGGAAAATCTCACAACAAGAAACCCTTCAAGGCAAATCATCATCTTCTTATCAGCAGCATCGTACTCGTAGTCAATGTCGAGCGTACTCATTGTCATTCATATCATCATCATTATCATCATCATGATCATCGTCTTGATGAAAATGGCATTTTACAACGAAGGAATATAAACAACAACAGCAAGAACAATAAGTCTCAACGATTCTGTATATTTATGCTCGATTTCTACAATTTCCTGAACCTCTTTCCTCTTAAACCGCTTATTTCTCTATTACAATATATAAATGCTTATTTTTTTCTATTCTTCCTTTTAATTTGTAAGGAGTTTCTCTTAGTATTTGTGTACAACCATGCATTTGATTGTTGTATGCAACAAGGAATGTCTTTCTGTCAGTCTGTCTGTTTGTCTATCTATCTTGTTTTATTTATGTCTAAGTTTCAGTTGCGTATGTTGTAGTATTAATGCGTTTCCACTAGTATGTATGTGTATGTGCGTTTGTATATGACTTGGTAATGGCTTCCCTTACTTATTGTTGCAGTCTGAGTTACTACTTCTTTGTTTTTATTTTTTTTGTTTGCCTTAACGAATTCTTACCAATAAAACGTGTAATTGCTTGTTTAATGAGTTTTTCCCATAGTTCTATTTAAAGAAATTTGTTTGCAACGTATTTTATGTTGTTAATAATTTAAAACTTTGGACGACAAGAAACAGCAGCAAAATCATAGTTTAAAAATTTGGAGAGAATAATTTTCTAAGATATTTATTCGTATGATAATAATAGGCTATTAACACAATTTCTTTGATATTAAGAGTTTTATGCAACAAATTTGTTCTTTTTCAAATTTCTGTTTTTGCCAAGAAACAAAAGCTGGTTTATATAAAAACTAACAGCTTCTGTCAGGCATCGAAAACTATTGAACAGGGAAGACAACATATGGAAAGGTAATTTATGTTGGTGGATCCTTAAGTTATACACTATTTTTTTGCTGTAATTTGTAACAAGATATATGCTACATTTTAATTCCAAGTTTTCACTTTGTTCTCTTACAAATATTCAGTGAATATATTAAGCCTACAAAAATTTTATTTGATTTATTTCTATGGAACAAGATTTTCTGCAGCTTCTTCCAATCAGTGCTACTTTCTCTCAATAAAAGTCATTACTTTTCACATTTAATCGCCAATGGTTTGTTTCCGACAACTTAATTGCCATTCAGTTTTAATATCTTTTATTGAGAAAGTACTTTGGTTATTTGCTGTTTAATTTTAATTTATTTATTTTTATTTTGATTAAGCCATAAATATAACATTAAAAACAGACACATTTATGCAGCCGAAAAGGAATCATTTGCGTAATTTTTATGTTCTTTTTAAACGGTTTGCTGAACATGCAGGAATTTTCAATTATATAATTAGCGATATTAAATGCAGACACAAAATATTTAAGTAAAAAAAAAACAAAGTAAAATGCTTGTTAATGGATGGAAAGTTAGCCCAAAAAAAAGAGGCTAAATTATTCTTTAAGGAAAATTTAAAACTCTAGTTAAACAATAAGCGAAGAAAACGTGGTATGTTTTGATCGCATTCAAAATATTTTGAAGTCGTGAAAATTTCGTCTGCCAATTTTATAATTTTAAAACTTTAGAAACAACCTTCTCGGCGTTTATCAAAAATTCAATATTAAGTGCATATTAGTTGAAGTATCCTGAGATACCGGAAGTGTAATTTATGTTTTAATGACGGACGGGAAAAAATCACACCGACGGCAAACTATTAACAGCTGTGATCAAGTTCAAAATGGCGACTAAGCACATAAATAAGGCAAGCAAGCTTTATTTTGGGACGCGACAAACCTTTTCTTTATAAAGAATACTGTTACGATCACGTTTAACAAAAAAGTGACCTGCCTTTAAGTGCCAAAAACTCGTTTTCTATTATTTCGCCTTTTCTTCTTGTGCTTTGAAAATATTCGTTCCATTTTAGTATTTATCCAACTCTGTGTATACATAAATGTCTTCTGGTTTGCTATTTGCTACAATCTATTTCTTCTCTATGTTTATACAAAACGGGACAAAAGAACACAAAATTAGCCAAAAATTGTTTAAGAAAAAAAGGAGCAAATGTTTCCTAATTTATAGTCCAAACAACAAAAGATATTTAGGAACAAAACAAAAAATAAATAAAAAAAAAAAACACTTTATATTGTAATAAAACTAAAAGGTTTTTCTTTTTTGTTGAGAAAATTCGTTCAGTACAAACGACACAATAACAAAATTATAATAAAATAAAAGGAAGCAAGACATATAAATTATTATGTAAATGTAAATCAATTCAATTCATTTATTCATTTCAATTCATTTCATTACATTTCACTGCAATTCAATTAAAGTTTTTTGCTTTTTTTCTCAATCGTCCAATATGTGAGCATGGAGAAGTATTTACATGAACATAAATGCTGATGAAGCAGTGTTAGTTGGTGTATTTGCTATTCCTTGCTTTACCCTGCAGTATGTAAAGTAAACTAATGATGGCAATCTATTTTAAAAACAAAACGATTTAAAACAGAAAAATTTTGTAATATGCTCATTATATTTTAATACATTTATTAACAATTTTTGATAATTTTTTTTTTCAAATATCCTTTTTATTATTTATGTTTCATCTTTTAGTCTATTTTCTTCGAGTTAATAATATGAGATTGGCTCGAAATCCATTCTCAAAATCGTTCAAAATTCATGGCATTACTAACATTCTTAACGGTCCGAAAAGAGATCTGAACACTATTTAATATAATAGGACGGACGGTAGCCGAGGACAGGAAAAAAATTTCGAATACCGATATCCGAAAATTTATTGGAAAAATCTTTCCATCAAATTTATACGAATATTATTGGAACAAAATTATGTTTTTTTTTTCAAAATTATGCGAACAACAACTATAACAGCGAATAAAAATTTTTCAAATCAATGTCACTGGGATATAAATTATCTAAATAAAACTATTCTAATAATATTGGATGGGATACAAGTGTACGAATAAAAGTTATTCGACTTTATTATTTTTGATAAAAATCATTAGTGTTAAATAAATTTAATAAAATCTGTACGACTTATATCATCTGCTTTAATACAAAAAAAATTATACGAATAAAGAGTATTCCAATAAAAAATATTCGAATGTCTATATTTAAAAAAAATATTGTAACAAAATGATGTGCATAAAATTATATGAATAAAAAATATTATTTTAACAATTTGCAAAAGCAGCCCGCAAAATAAAAATAATCTACCGTGTTCTACAAACCGGGTTGAGAGATTTTACAAAACCGAATCAGTTTCAATATAGTGCTTCGTACCTCAAACGATTTAGTGCAGTATACCTTGAATACAAATAAAAATTTTAAAAGCAAAAAATTTAAATAAAACATGCAAAAGCAAATAATTAAACAATAAAAATTACTTCATATCATCCAATTTACTTTTGGTCATGTTTGCAATAAATATTAATAATTTTGGGAGTCTTTCTGAGAGACATTTGTTTTGGACATATTCAAAAAGATTAAAATAAATACTAATTAAAAAATAAAAACTTTAATTGGAAACTTTATTGTTACAATTTCTTAAGAACTCCGATTAAATTTCGACCAGCTTTATCGATTTTAAGACGAGTAAAATTAAGCGAATAAGATTTCAAGAACAACATATGTGGATTCGTTCTAAAATTAAGAATTTATCGGATTTGGTTTACAGAACAAAGAAGAATGTTTCTAGTAAAATTATTAAAAAAATTAATAAGAAACATAATTTTCGAATAAATTTATTCGAACAAAATTTATCGGTTCGTTTGTTTTTTTGGACAAAATTTTAAGAATTATGGGCGTCAAATCTATTATAACAAAATCACTCGATTCAAGATTATTTTAATAAAAAACGTTTTTTTTTTCAAATATAAATAATTGGAATCAAGGTATGCCAAATAAATTATTTAAATAAAAAATAATTGAATAAAAGTTATCTCTTATTGCAATAAAAATAAATATTCTAGTATAAAAGTATTTGAAAAAAAAACTCTTCGAATAAAAATTAGCGGAATAATTTTTATTCACATAAAAATTATTTGAAATTCGAATTAATTTATTCGAATAAAATTTATCCTAATAAAATTATTGTAGTAAAGTAAATAAAAATAAATTCAATACAAACTGGGGAATTAAAAGCTTTTAGAATAAAATTATTATTAGGTTTATATTGAAATTAATCTTTGGCTTGAGTTCAAATCTGAGTTTACTCATTTCTTCTTAATTTTCAAGAAATTATTTTTGGATAAATTCATTATTTTATTAAGAGCGTACTTTTTTTGGTTAAAAATGATAAAAGCGAACAAAGAACGCTGATGAGAATAAAATGTTCCAAAAAAGTACTCTTAATAAAATTCTTGACATAAAAATTATTTGAAAATATTCCAAAATAAAATTAAATTAAAATACATTGAATACAAATTGGTCGATTAAGTTTTAAGAATAAAATTATTATCATAAAAATTATTTGATGAAATCAATCAAATATAAGCAATTCGAAATAAATTATGTTTATTAAATTTATCTAAATAAAATTATATTAATAAAATTATTCGAATAAAAGTAAGTTGAATTCAAATTAGTCGATTAAAAGCTTTTAGAATAAAATAATTCAAATAAAAATTATTTAAATGAAATCAATCAAATATAATTAATTCCAAATAAATTATTTGAATAAAAATTATCGGACAAAAATTATTTCAATAAAATTATTCGAATTAAAATAAATTGAATACAAATTACTCGATTGAAAGTTTTTCGAAAAAAATTATTCGAATAACTATTTAAGAATAAAATGGGCAATAATGTATATTGATATGCAAGTGTACAAAATGATCAAAATGATGAACTACCGGGTACTTATTTAACTTCTCACTGTTCACTATGCTGGGTTTGTTTTCTGCAACTCATGTAAATCTGGACAAATATCATATCCATTAAGTAATACGAGTATATATGCATACATATATAGGTTAATGTTTGTAAGAGAAAATACTTAGTTGAAAACAAATAAGGAAAACTAAAAGGTTTTGATTAGTATCTTAAAGGGAACAAATATCATAAACTTAACTATTGCGAAAAGTTTAAAAGAGTACATAATCTGTAGTCAATCATTGTACTTGTAAATCACCAAGTATGACTGTAAGCTGGATCTGTTTTTAATTGAGATAGAAAACATAACAAAAGAGACGACTGATTATTAAATAAATATATACTTAGAAATAAATAGAAATACAATATTACAGAACAACAACGAGTGCAATATTAGAAGGGTTTTAAAAATACGAGTTTTATAATAAGTAGCAAAATAAAAGTCGTAATAATAATTCTAAAAAATAGTCAAGTTAATATTAAACAAGAAATTTCTGATATATAGGGATCGCCGTAGACTAGTAGAGTGTACTAGACGGTTAGTTTGGGAAACGCAGTTTCGATTCCTGCCTATACCGTGAATATTACGGCAGACAGGCCAGTAAGGTTTCGCAGATAGTCTGTGTCTTTAAATTAGAAAAATGCTATAAACTGACTTAAAAAAATATAATTGAAAATTTGTTTCTTGAATCATCCCTCGTCCATTCATTTAATCGTCCAGGGTGTCCGAAAATTAACGCAAGAATTTAATTGCGGGCATTAAAAACAATTTGACAGCTGACAGCTTAAGGTTATTTAAATTGGAACGTTGCACGATAAAACAACTGGTTATCCTCATTGGTCAATAACCCAAAAATAATGAAAAGGCTAAGAACTATATTTTCTATTTAACTCTAATACTGCATTAATTTTGAAACGCCCTTTATATAACAAATAATTGCTTACAAACACACAATAAATAACACATTTTAGTTAACTGAATTAAAAAGGTACGGTCAAATGTATGTATAAACTTTGTATATAACACAAAATATAGCACATAAATACAAAAAAATATATGTATTTGCAATAGTATTGATATAACACAAAAGAGCACTTTATATCCATAAATATCTACTGCTGGAGTGAGGAAACAGCACATGAAAAAATAGTTACAAAAAAATAGCAATAAAAAAATAAATAAATCAATGTACGTATTCTGTAAATGATGATTACATAGTTTGTTTCTCTCTTTTGTCCTTTTGCTGTTAGACACGAGTAGTGGTATTTCATTTATTTTTGTTCTTTCTTTTTCAATTTAACTGCTCCCTATAAATATGCTACAATTGCAAACAAATAGCTCAACATTTGACCCTAATTTCAATGAATGTATTCAAAGTAAGACATCATCACAAAAAAATAAAAATAATAAAGAACTAAATGAAAAACCAGCAGTGCAAGCTGTAATAGAGTAGAGATGGCACAGCACTGCTGAAGTGATACGGGTAAATCACGTCTAATCACTTATAATCATGAATAAGTTCTACCTTCAATGACTTGAAAATGCTTGAAAGCGCTTGAGTTATTAATGTTCAAAACATTTTTACACTTACGTAAATGGGTGTGTGCATGTGTAAAATTTATTGCACTGAAAACTTACTCACGATACCATCTCTATAATAAACGTACAGATAAAAGAGGACAACACATGGACAAAGCAATTGATTTCATTGTAAGTGAATATCAAAGAACTTTTATAGAAATCATGCTTGTAGTTTTTAGGTGTTGTAGGGGAGTCACAAGGATTTGGTGTGTCTGTAGATGTCTTATACAGCAGATGAGGCACTAAGTTTTTCAGGGACTTGGATGGCAATAACAATTTTATTAAACAATTTAAAAAATTTTACTTAAAATTTTAAATCAACTGAGAGCAGTATTAGCGCAGAAAGAACTTTCTTTTTATACAAAATTATTTTAATGGTTTAATTTAACACGGTTCGACAGTACACATCACCATATGAACTGAATGATATGAACACTGACACTAGACGCTATTTCGAGGAAAACTGCGTTTTCATTTTAGGGGCCGGTTTCCTTGTCAACTTGGGAGTCTTTGGACTGAATTTTCCCAATAGAAAAAATGTTAATAATATTTTTCTATTTTTACTTGTATGGCAAGGAACAATCAGTAGTATTTTAAGCAAAAAAGAATGCATGTAGTACATTTTCAAGAACTTATTTTTCTATACTCTTTGAAATTGTCAGCAGCATTTTTTAAGAAAAAAATAAATTAAGGACATGAGTATTGAGCGAAATTTTATCGTTCCGGGCTTATTAGTTAAATGAAAAGAAATGTTGTATAACTATAAAATGTATAACTACTCAAAAATCTTTTTACATTTGAGTAATAAAGCCAGAATAATGAAACTTTGGCAAGTGTTACTCCATAATGAGGTTCTTAATCTTCGTTTTTTCCAAAATTTGTTTTTAAAAATTTCAAAAGATATTAAAGGCTCAGAGAAATCGAAAATAATTGCGAAAAATACCAATTGTGGGGTTTTATTGTGTAGTGACAATTTACAACAGCAAATAATATTTAAGGAAAATTTTTCAAAAAGTTACTCCTTAGAATTTACGCAGGCAAACGGATCAGGAAGTAAAAATCTCTAAACGCATCTTAAATCTAAACAGGTTATTAAAGTATAACAAATTTGTGTACAACATGTTTAACAGTATTATTAATGCCATCAAATTATCTTTGAAAGACAGACAATTTCATAAATCTTTTTCAATTTAAAGTTCCCCTCCCCTTTTAGGAATTACGTTTCCCTGTTACTTTCTCTTTGCTTTGAATTTAATTAATAGAAGAAAAAATATTAATATGTCTATGGATTGTATATTCTTATTATTTTCCTTCGCCACTTAACTCTTTTCAGATACATATTATTTAATGTTATTTTCTCATTATTTTTAAGCAATCAAACATCAAAAACAATTTACACAACTTTTCATATCCATATAAAAAAAATCTCAAAAACTTTTTCATTTAGAAAAACGAAAGTTTTAACATATCAGATACTTTTTTGCTGTTTTACATCATCGTTGTGGGGTTGAAAGATCACACACACATATAACTTATAAACTGACAACCTCAAATCGAGCCAGAGTTTAAATAAAACTAAAAAGGATTCTTTTAAATTTCCCTCCCCCATCATAACGAATTTAACAAACGCATCGACCATACTGAACTGTAGTTACTACTTATTTACACACATATTGAATGAAAAATCATACGTTTTTTCCCACATAAGCATTGAGTGGGAGGAGAAGATGAGGGTTTTTGGTTGATGCTTCTGACGATGAGCCTTTTCCGACATGTTGTATGTATGTTAAAGAAAGATACTGTGATGATGATACTCATGAGTTTGATAGTCATATTGAACATATTGTTTAAGTATGTAAAACATACGTGTAATTATGGTACAAAAATTTAAGTGTATGTGTGTGTGTGTGTGTGTGTGAGTTTATTTGAATTGTAAAGTGTGTAGTAACGAATATACAAGCAAAAATGAGTTAAATTGAGTTTCAAATTTTTTTTATAAAGAATATTTTTTTTTCATACACATGAGCAGATGTTAAAGGCAAAACAGTATGAAAGTATGAAGGGCTTTAATGTTATATTAACACTCCATGAGGTGTTTAAAGGATGCATTCGTTATATTAACAAATTCTATATAATAATAAACACAAGTTTAAAGATAAAGTTTTGAGAAAGCAAACCCATAAAACAACTTTTCATACAATGATGATTTTAATTCAAAGAGCTTAGAAATTTTTTTGTTTGCGAGTACTTTTAATTATTTTGAAGAAAAAGCCGCACACTTTTTGGATTAATCATTAAAAATGAGAGAAGGGAAATGGTTAGTAATAGCTACTTAGGAAAGCTATCATCCACCACATAAATGTATATACAGCCTTTTGCTGTAATAAGAGTCATAACTAATGAAAACGTGATTTTTTACTTGATAGTTCAGAATTATTCGACGTTTTTCATATTGTATGAAAATATCACAAAGGTATTTATGCTTAAACAATTTAACGAACATAAAAATACAGCGATGGTTAAATACAGTTTACTCAACCGTGTATGCAAGATTGGTAGCACTAAATTATACAAAAACAATATGAAATTCAAAATAACGGAAATGGAACATTCCGGAAAGTTCTATAAACCGCAACCAGAATTTGCAAGTTTCATCGAGAAATCTATCTGACAAATATTGATAGCAACTGAACAACTAGCAACAGAACGCTCTCAATTGCTGACAGTTTAATTTCACATGAATTGTTTAGTTAGTTCATCTCCCACATTAAAGTGTCATTGATAAAGTTGTCATCTATATGTCGGCTATAAACTTAAAAACGCAATATATGCTAACTGTCATATCAAAATATATCACGAACAATATCTAGGTTCATTCTCCAACTGCCGAGAAAATATGCTTGCGGTATTAAATCCGAGATGTCATAACAGAGGATGTTAGTAGTCTAAAAGCCGTAGGATTGTGAATGCATATAAGCAAATACAAATTACTTTGTGCATTTATAAATCTGTTCGTGTATTTATTTAATTTTTTACAAATTAAAAGAACCTAGTCAAGCAAACGTTTACGAAAAGGTCGAAGCGTTACAGTATGCAGCGGATTGTTTTATTTTATATTCCATTATCTTGTATGTAAATTAAGAACATTAAGCTCGTTTTCTGTGAAATTTATTTTCAGTTGTGACTGTACTGACTGCATTGCAGCAATGGATCGGTATGTTTGGTAGTTTAAGTTAGTCAACCTTTTTTAATTTATGTCAATCTATTTTTATTAAGCTTTAGCTGGAACAATTATTATTCACAAATATTTAACAGAAATTTATTTAAAACCGATATTTCGCCACATTTTCTGTGTAATTTCTTCAACGAAATACTTGAAAATTGAATATAATTATATTTTACTGAAGAAGACGCACAAAGAAATGAAGAAGTATTGAGTTTAATTAAAATTTTTTTAAATTTTGTATAAATAAAAACTGTTTGATCTAAAGAACGTTTGAAATTCCCACTGTTGTTACCATTTAATTTTAATGTAGAGAAACTCGAATGTTTGCGCAAAGTTTCGTAACAATCGTTTTAGTATAAGAAGTCAAAACTGATGATTAAGTTTTTATGGACACAGTGCTGTCCACTATTCTTACCACTAGAGAGTATTATCAGGGGACGCCAATGTGTGTGCAAAGTTTCATAATCATCGGTATAGAAAGATAGAAGCTATTTTGTCATCATAGAACTATATTGAGTCAGAACAATTCAATGTGTGAGCAAGAATTCTAAAGACTCGGTTAAGTACTAATATTTGGAAATGAATATTTAGTTTTTATGGGCATGGCACTGCCTACTTTTTCAAGTATAATCTTGTATTTAAACACAATATCATTATGTGTGCACAATTTCAAACGAATTGGCTTCGCAGATGTGGTTGAAAACTAATGGAATTTGCTTTGTATGGGCGTGGCACGGCCTATAAAGCTAAAGGAAATATCACCTCTTAATAGAGCAGTTTTGAAGAAAACTTCTTAAACAGAAAATTCATTTCATTCTGCATTCATACTTTCCTTTCACATTGTGCTTCAACAAACTAAAATTAGCTTTGCAGAAAAAAAAACAAACTGCAAATAACATTTAAAAAAAAGTTTCAGAGATTTTTTCACAAACATTTGTTTTCGTTTCTAAATAAAACTAATTTGATTTCAAAAACATTAAAAATTAAAAGTGACAATAACTACAGTCAGTGTTTAAAACCACACAATTAATAATTAAAAATATTTTCGTTTTAATCAATTGTAAAAAGCACGTGTGAATTGAAACCGCTTATTTTAATTTGTTACTAAATTTTTATACAAAAATATTTGCATATTGTTCTACTTTTTAATACAAATTTAAAATTAACAAAAAAAACTTAACTTTTGCCCCAGAGCGGTTGTTAATTAATTTTCTAGTACTTTGATGATTGCAGAAAATTTTTGTTCGAATTCTTTTTTTTAAAAAATGGAAGGAACAACTTTTTCCATTAAATTTCACTTTAAATTAAAAAATAATAATACTTGTGCATGAAAAAAATTCTTCTATCAGCGCTGCTTGTTAGATATACCATGCTCTTAACATTATTTGATTTCATTATTACGAACTTTTCTTTTGTACATTTCAGTTCTCTGTTCTTTTTTTTTGTAACAATTTCTAACAGCTGATGTTGCATACATGCTAAACGCACACACACATACATCAAACACATACCAATACATCTAACACATCCTTAAACTTTTCCTTTTCCATGTTTTGTTCATTTATGCCTGTGTTATAACTTAAAAACTTTTAAAAATCCAATTAGTGCACTTTTGGTCTCGTCCTCTCTCTTTCTATATATCTCTCTCTGTCTCTATCTCTCTCTCTCTCTCTCTGTTCCTCACTAACTCTTCCCCTTTTTTTTTGATAATGGTTCTCTATAAGCCAGCCCGATATAAACAAAAAAATTTTAGTTGTATTTTCCTCCAACAATTTTTCAATAAACCATGAATAAAGTTCCTTTTCCGATGATGCTCATGTACAGTATTCAGCATATTTATGTACCTACATAATTACTCAGGACGACATACATACATACACAGTAAATACATCTACTTTGCCTACACTTAAATATGAGCATACTTAGTCCCTGCAGCAATTTTTTGTAATTACTCAAAGATTTTTTTTCCTGCTTGTTTGCTATTGTAATTGTAATAAAAATTTAATAATTTTTTTTTCACGCAGCCCTGTTTTTGCCACTAATTAGCCAATTATGTAACATGTAACACGTTCTAATGGAAAATGTCAAGAACTATGACAGGCAAATGGAATTGATTTGGCTTTACAATAAAAATGTGATTAAATACGTTGATTAAGTGATAAAAAATTATTGAATGGATTCAAAATCACTACAGGCAGAACAAAAGACTTAGTTGCGAGAACTAAAGGGTGTCCCAAAATTAATGCAACATTTTAATTTTTCAACATTGATGCAGGAAAGTGTTGACAGCTCCAGCAAAAAACAATTCGACAGCTGACAGTTGCGGTTTGGTAAAAATCGAGCGTTACACGTTAGAGCAACGTGTCCTCATTATTGAAAATATTTCAAAAATAATGAAAACTTGGCGGCCGCAGTTTGAAATTCATACAGAAGCACATTTTTACTTTGATGACTTTGTTAATCACTAAAATTGCCGCTTTTGGGGTTCTGAGAACACACATGTGATTATCGAAATGCATCCACAAGGTGTCACTGTTTGGTGTGGATTTTGGGGTAAAGGCATAACTGGACCATACTTTTTTGAAAATGAGGCTGATCAATCAGTGACTGTTACTGATGCTCGATGTCACTACATGATATTGATGTATTTAAAATATGGTATTAACAAGACGGTGCCATTCAGCCCGTGAAACAATTCAATTACTGCAGGAGATATTTCAAGGTTGTGTAGTTGCTCGTTTCGGGGATCAGAATTGGCCTCCTAGATCGTTTGATTTAACACTATTAGATTTCGTTTTATGGGGTTATTTGAATGTTAACAACCCCACAACCAAATGTGTAATAAAGGAGAAGATTTAAGGCTGCCGCAACAAAATTCAGCCGCATTTATCCAAAATGGTCATGGAAAATATCGACAAACGAGTGAGCATGTGTGGATGCAAAGCCGCGGAGGCCATTTGCTCGATGTTTTATTCCGTAAATATCCCTGTCCTATGTACTTTATAATTTCGTAAAAAAATAACAATCAAAATACTAAAAACTGCGTTTTCTATTTAATTAAAATCTTGCGTTAATTTTGGTACACCCTTTGTATTATGCTTTCCGCAACAGCACCATTTTATTTAATTTAAGGCTAGAAAAGGTTATTGTTTTGCTTTGTTCTGGATTAGTGCCAGTTTATTATAAAAATAAAATAATTCATAGAAAGGCCTTGATTTAGTAATAATATGATTTGACTACAAAAATACCATTCAATCATAATAATTGAATAAATTATTCTTAAATTGATTATGTTTCAAATTGGTCATGCTTTTTCCTAGTGCCAACAACTACACTAATGCCTACAAAACTTGTATTTCTCTTTTCATTTGATTAATTATGTTTTTAGGAAATACTTTGTTATGTAAATTTAAGAATTTTCTAAATATAAAACATTCCTCATGCGAGTAAATAAGGAATTTATATGAATTTACAGAAATTTGAGAAATTTTTTTTACAAAAGATAATAATAAGTGAAATGAATTCTTTCAGCATTAACTTTACAGAGAAATACTAATTAAATATGTTTATTATAAAGCATACACATCTGCAATAATGAACAGATGAAATGTAATAAGCTGCATAAAACTAATTAATTATGTATAACAAAGTACAGAGATACCCGGAACCACATGTTTTCAACAATATAAACATTTTAAACAATCAGGTCAAATTTAATTTTTTATTAGTTTTTTTATAGCTGTTTAGTTAGTTCTGAAATTTTTTAAAGGGGAAAGAAAAAGTTGGTAGATGGAATGTGAATATTCCTTTTTGAGGCTAGATTTAGCCTCTTTTTTAAGCTTTTTTTAGCTTTTTTTATTTGAAAGGCAACATTTTTATTTTCTATTAAACCCATAAAACCATCTTGAAACCAAAACATTAATCCAATGTACAAACGTAACAACACTAAAGACAAAATTACATTGATTGAAATCCAATGGCGAAAGCTTTTATGTTAGAAATGGACAAATGTTGAGTCAACAGTTGAGTTCTGGGTGAAGGTGTGAAAATTTTGAACAGCGATCAAATAGAATTCATTTCTTGAGGTTTGGTTATTTTAATGTTCAGCTAGGGTCGTCTTATAATTCGTTTAATTTTGATATAAAATAAGAGTAATTTTTATTTCACTTAAAAATCTGTTGTTTATTTAATTACAAAGAGAAGAGTATCCCATTCACACAGAAAGAAACCCCAATGTAAAATCAACATGAAGAAATTTTGATATCAAGTCATTGTTAATATGTGGAAAAAATCCAATTGAATTTACTTTTGACATTGTCTTAAATTAAATCAATGGTTAAAATTGTCTATTCAGTATTAAAATATATCGATTTAAAATTAATCACATTGAAATAACATTGTAATTTTTATCTTTTACAGAGTTAAAATAACACCAATCCATGTTTAAATTCGTAAATTCCGTTTTTTGTAGTAATAATTAGAGTTTTTTTATGTAAAATTAACATTGGATATAGTTGAAACAATATCAACTGTTGTAAAGTCAACATTGTAATATACATTAAAAATGACATTGGAATACTTTGAAAAAACTTTTGTAAATTTTAAATTTTACTAAACGTTGGCTTATGTTAAATCAACATGTTAAAAAAGTTAAATAAAATTTTCGGAATATTAATAATGACTGGAATATTAAAATAAAATTGCTGCATTAAAAAAAAAAAACATGAAACATGTTCAAACAACTTGAAACATATTGAAATGAAATTAATTCATGATAAAAGAGAAAAAATTCAAAAAGTACCGCAACTTTACAGCATTAAAGAAATAACAGTTTTCATTCTATCACAGCTTTAATACGTATTAGAAGTTTGTAGCACTGCACAAACTTTAAGTGAATTAAATTCTCTATTATGTCTGCAGTTAACAATAATAATATGAATTCAAAAATGTTTGTGGAAAATTTAGCAACCGAAATGCACGTCTGCCTGCCCGCCTTTGAAAGTTATAGGCCACACCCTGTATATAATAAATATTTCTAATCTTTCCAATTTTATTTATTAATTTTGTTTATAAATTTTTTTAGTTCGATAGAAAAATTATATTTAGTATTTATTTATTTTTTTGTATGGAGCCACGAATTCTTCTTGAATGATATATATCGTTGGCTTAATATAAAAAGGTCGTATCTCGATTTGTTTTTCGTAACCATGATTTATCTTTTCCGGCAGTACACTTCCAAATAATCATGCCAACGATGGACTTCAAAATTGGCTGAACGATTAAAATCGTTTAAAATTTATTTTATTCTTTAAAATTTATTTCTTTTAAAAATTATCCGTCTTTTACAATGTATTTCCTTGCAATTAACCATTGGTTGAAGTTTTATTTAGGGTTGTCACAGAATCCAATGTAGTCGGAATTGGATTTGAAAAGACAAAAGAAAACCTTTTGTGTCATGAATTTCAATATTATCGCTTTTATGTTCAATCTAGGAATTACTAACTGTTTTGAACATAAAACCGATAACATAGAAATTCATCACACAAACGTATTTATTGTCGTCTTTTTAAATCCAATTCCGACTACATTGGATTCTGTGACAACCCTGATTATTTTGGTTTATTTCTTATATCCTTTTTAAATGTTAAATATGTGCTTTATTTTTGTCGACTAAATCCAACTTCATCGCTTCCACAAAAAACTACAAATCCTTTTGAAAAATTAAAACAAATTTTACAATATTTATTTTGTAGCTGCAACAAAAACTTTTATATTGAATTACACAGTTACAATTTAGACAAATATTTAGCAAATTTAGCATAATCAATACAAAAATAAAATAAAATAATTTAGACAATACACAAAACGAAACTTTTTTTCTTTACCTTTAGGGTGAAAGTTTCGTAAAACAAGAAAAGCTCTTATTAGCTCCATTTACATTCATTGTAAAACAAAGTACCAAATTTGCAAACAAATAAAAAAAAGTATTTTGTTTAAACAACATTTTGAAAAACATATTGTAATTTCTTGTTTTCTACATCAACATCAAGCAAACGGAGAAAAAAAAACAAACATTTAGAGAGAAACAAAATGGAAAATATAATGTAATGGAAATAATTAATGTCCAACCGAATATTGTCGTTCGACTATGGAATTTGGCAAATAGACTTTTATTAAAATTGATGACAAGACAAAGAAATCAGAAATAAGTACGATACATTACAGTCAATAATGGGCTCAGCTTTACGGGTTAATTAGATGAAGGCCCTTGATAATTTTGTACCCAGTTTTACGGTTTTTTAGTTTGTGAGCAATTATTATTATTATTTAAATAAATAAATAAATTTTCAAAAACCCTCAACAAACAAAAGTTTTTGAAAATCTTTGAAAGAAGATATCGAGGCAATCACAATTAATAAATTTAAAATATAAATAAATAAATATAAATTGCCTTTGGCTTTTTGTTAATACCGCTCAAGAAGGCTTTGCAATTGGCTTGTGTTAATCCAAAAAAAATGAAGAACACCGAAGCGAAGTGTCCTATAACATCAAAGAAAAATATTTAATTAGTTAAAGTTTGGCAGATGCAGTCGAATTTTTTACAAAAACAGGAATACATTTGCTTTGCAGTGCTACGGTAGCAAAAAAATATTTTGCCGTTTTCGGTCATAAGTTCATGTATCGGCATTCGTAGAAATCTCTTATTTCTTTTCGAAAAAAATAGTTCGGTTTCGGCTGGACTTTGAAAAATCCGTCGAACTTCGGAGTCACCCTGAAAAAAAAGTTCGGTGGGATTGCAAAAATAATTTGTACAAATTGACTAAAACCAAATTTACTCATTTATACAAAACTTGTTTGAAATGTAATAGAGAGCATTTTGTAAAATAAGAATAAATTTTATTCAATGAACGTTGGCAGACCAAAAATTAATCTGAAAATAAATCTTTATATTCGATCACACACATCTTCTCTCGTAACGCTACAGATTCTTTCTGGACTCAATAAATTCAATTCATTATTTCTGTAAATAACCCTGAAACATGTCAAAACAACTATGAAATGCAGACTCCATCTGATTATTTTTAGCCACAATTTTTGCTTTCTTTAATGCAAATAAGACTCAATTTTACAACGCAAAAAGTTATTGGCCATTTATTTGCTTGAAAGGAATTGTTTAGCTCGAGCTTAAATCTGAGTTTACCCATTTCCTTTTTAATTTATGTAATTTTTTGATAAATTCATTATTTTTATTAAGTGATTAATGCTGGAACAATTTATTCATCAGACCAGCAGAACGGGTCAGTACTAACTTCGAGATCGCTACACCATCTCATCAGCTTCCGATTTTACCACTTTTAACGGTGGACACTAGTGATTAGGAATATCAACTATTTAACCGTGTTATTTAACAAATTAGAATACGAAAATTGCTTCTATTCATTTTTACAAATTAAATAACTTTCAGTTAGTACCATACTCCCATCTCTGATGATTAATTATTTCATATATTTTTACTTTCTCTTTCTTATAATCCGCAAATTCAATAAGCTTCAAAAATCAAAAAAAATTATTTTTATACCCAGAAAAAATCTCAGTAAATCTCGGGGAGCCCCCGTAGACTAGTAGATAGCGTACTAGATTATTAGTCTGGGGGTCGAAGGTTCGATTCCTGCCAAGACCCTGGGTGTTTCTGCAGAAAAGCCAAAATGGATTTGCGGTTAGTGTTTGTTAAAAAAAATATATATAAAAAGAATTAAAAAAAATACATACTTTTCAATACTTTTATACTTTGCAGTAGTTCTAGAAATATTTTACGGCAAATAGACAAACAATTTTTTCTCTGAGTAAGCGGCAGGATTTATCATAAACTAGCTTAGAAGTAAATAAATGTTTTTATAAAAAGAACTGCTTACTGCATAACAAAATAGTGATGCAATCGGCCAGTGAGTAAAACGCTTGACATCAAACACAATAACTCATTCAGAAGCAAAACTTCAATACTCAAAGAAGTCTTTTAATTTGTGGTGTGTTATGTGGTTTTAACAACTTTTACATATTCACATCTGAATTTGATATTCGTGAGTGAATGTGGCACGAACTTGACTTCAATGTCATAGCCCTCTAAAATGATAAATAATAATTACTTCACATCTTAAGTTAACATTTTAACTAATTACTTTGCCATCAAAGTTTTCGCTGATAAGATTCTGAAACTTTAGCCGGCAATCGTGTGCCTTTTTTGAGTTTTTTATACCCTTAATTTTTCGACTATATATAATTAATAGGCAAACTGGTTTCTTTATATTCCTTTTACGCTCATATTGTACAGCCGATTTTGACAAAACTTTTATCATTTTAAAGATATTTATTCACAAATTTGCACAATCTATATTTCATTAAAATCGGTTCAGTATTTCGGGATATAAAAAAGTTTGAAGTTGCTACTAATTCATGCTCACTTATTGCACATGCATGTTGCAGTTTCAAGTTGAAAAATAAACAATTTACATACCTGGGGCATTCAATAGGTAGCCATAAAATAATATGTTTCAAAATAATCAAACGAAAACAATTTCTCTCAAATTTCTGCTGTTTGGATATGAAAAAACACAAAACAAAACAAAATAGTTCAAAAAGTCTTATGACTCTTTTATATTTTTCTAAGCTATTGTAAAATATTAAGATAAAATGACAATATGACTCAATAGGACACTATTTGAATCCCCCAACTTTGTAGACAAAATAGGGCGACCTAATAAGTTTTAAGTTATTTATTTATAATGTTTTTTGTATCGTATGTATTTATGTAAATTTTAAAGAATTAATTACTAGAATATGGTCGATTGCGTCGGCCATAGCAGGTACTAATAATGATTAATGTGTCAATTTTCAAGACCACATTACAGTTTACAATATATATTATATTATTTACTTTATTGCAAGATATTCGGGCAGAAGCCAACTAACCAACTTAGAATTAAGCCCAGTTTTAAACCCCTTTTTTGGTTTTTGTCCGCTTAGACGAAGGCCTATTAAATCACACTAAGTTGAATTCATAAGAATTCATTTAAATTTCTAAGGAAATTATAAAAATGCTGCAACTTTTCAAAATTGTTACCGCCTTTTAGTGTCACTCACTTGCTGTCATATTGCTTACTTTTACGTTTGCTCTCGTATATGTAAAAATTTCACAATCAAAAAAAAACAAGAACACACACAAAAAGCAAAACTAAAGTTTTCGCAAAGTTCTCGGTAGTTCAGTATATTTAGATAAAAATTTACGTAGAATTAAACTTATTTTATTTTTATAACTTACGAGCATGAAAACTCGTGTTTTATTTTGAAACAATTTTTAGTTTTATAATCGCAAGTACGCACACACACTACAAGTAAATTTTTCTACATACCTAGAAATTTTAATATCATTTTAGTTTGAAATATTTCAAGTATGCTGCATAAAACTTTGTCATATCATAGAAAAGTTTTTCAGCATCGCCAAAAACCCAACAAGTTTATTTTCTATAATTTATATAAAATCGAATCTTTAAAATCGAATCTTTTACTTAAAGCGAAAGAAAACAGAAGGAGTAGCTTTCCCAAAGCAAGTAGATCATTTTGAAAGTATAAATTTTTAAATCTGCTGCATTTAATCAAATTTAAATTTCTGAGAGTTATTAAGTTTTCATTTAGCTGGAATATAGTTTTTTTAAAACTACTTCATAAGACACCAATTTCTATGCCAATATATAGACAAATGTAGCATAAGTTGGTTGTTAAAAGTATTTCCTAATAATAAATTTGCGAATACCTCGAATAATTAAATAAGTTGAGATTTTATTAATTTTTTTATAGTTATTTTCTGATATACCAATTGTCATATGCGTTTTTCATATAATTTGCTTTTTTTAAATCAAGATGTTCGTTGAGTATTCATTTCACTTTTAATTAAGTTTAAGAAAATATTTATAAAAAAATGTATTAGATTTGAAATGAATTGATTTTAAAATAAATTACAAATATGAAATATTCTTTTTATGAATACCGCAGTCAATCTTCGAAACGTTTTAGAATTTGCAATAATTTTTTGTTAAAAAACCAAAATAATTAATTAAATATTACAGCAATGTTACACAAGGGTTTGTTATTTGTTACTAATTAAATATATATTCGGTAGTAACAATTTCGAAGCCATTTATAGTTTTGATAAACATACTTTAGTTTTGAAGTTATAAAAGTTTTCTTCTAATACACCCGTTAATTAATATTAATCATACGCCAGAGTGTATAAATATATTTTATTTATAAACTGTTATTTATATGGAAAAATAAACTAGAAAAAATATATACACATATATTAATAATTTTCAGACCTGTATAGAATTCTAAAAAGATACCAAGTATTAAATAAAAAATAGAAAATAAAAGATTTAAAAACTTTTCACAGAAATCTTATGGCGTTTTCTTTTCTAGAAAAAAAGCATTATTTGTTTCCCTTTTTACTGAAAATTTGCAATTAGTGAGTTTATTAGAAATTATTATATCATTAAATTATATATATTTATTTTATCATTATTATATATTAAATCGCAATTTTTTTATAAAAAGCAAAAGAAATCTTAAATTTTTCTTAGAAAAGAGAATGACACTAGTAAATAATAAACAAACATTCTTATTAAAGTAAAATTTTGCTGGGTAATCAATATGATAAAAAAAATTATTTAAAATTGTCAAAAATCCTTTTCCAAACAACTAAATGAATGAATGAATGAATGAATGACTGAGTTTATGAAATTTTATTACGACGAAGTAGTGCCAAAAGTTTAGGAATGTGTTAAAACTAAAGCAACAGACTTTAAAGAATTTTTACTTTGCAAACTAACACATGACACCCTGGAAAACCACATACTAGCAAGGCACAAACTATATGTATCTTTCAAATAATATTTAAGTTGCATAAAGAGGGATTTCTTAATAAAATATAAAGTAATGTGAAGAAAAACAAGGAACATATTTTCAATTCAAATACAAGAAACATATAAAGCTCTTTTATAGCAACATAATAATTTCTTTAAAAGAAACTCGTTCTTTAAAAACGACTTTAGAGTTTGAAATTCACTCACACCGCAACGGAAAACTAAAACGAAAATATTCTCCCCTGAAGAGTTAAATAAACAAGATATTTGTGTGAGTTTTCTGAGTTCCAATATTATGATTTTTTTTTACATAGACATAACTATTTTGCATTAAAGCAGCGTTATATTTAATAAAAGATTGGTTTAAATTTTATTATGAAACATCATAATCAAAGAAGAAAAAAATCATTTTTATTACATTTTAAATTCAAGCATCTCACTCTTTTTCAGCTGGCTTAAACTTAATTCAAAATTTATGTTTCGTTTCCTGTTCATCATTTTTCTACCCATTCTTTCCTTGGGCAAAACAAATTCATAAACAATATTGTTAAATAAATCATAACTCTTAAAGCCACAAATAGACATTGCCAAGAATTTTTTATGCTGTTGTTTTTTTTTCGTTTCTACCAGACTAAACTGAACTCTGAAAATGAACATCCAAATTGCTGAGGAAATAAACACATGTACACACGCACACACACACACACACAAACATACAAACATACACACGTTCACTTGCAATAAAATTAACAAAACGAAAAGGCCAACTGAGGAAATCTCCTCACAAACATGATGCTCACAAAGTGTAAAATAAACTCCAACAACTGGCCCAATGACCATAGACAATGTTTAGTTGGACAAGCAACTAAATTTATATTTTAAAAAAAGATATAAAAATAAATAAAAATAGAAAAGACTGAACTGCATCTTTTTAACCGGGAATATCTTGCAGCTTGAGTGTGTATGTGTATGTGTGTATGTTTGAGGCTGGTGGTAAGTAAACATACAGTCGTAGTTGGTGTTAGGAAAAAAAACTAAGGCTCCGGCCCCAGCAGACAAGGACATGTTTGTGTGTGCGTTCATTCATATATGTGAGCCAAAGTAATATGTTAACATTATTTCTAGTGTAATGCCGACTTAAAAATAGAGCAAGCAGAAGTAAATGCAAAGAAAAAAAACGGAACCAAAAAATGTAGCAACAAAAATCAAACTTGGTAAACGTGCTTTCATACAGCTGACACCAGCAACAATAAAAACTTGATTAAAAAACTCCAAATCAGAGATGGAAAATCATTTTAAATAATAAATATTTAAACATTTTAAAAATCAAACTTCAAAAAAAAATATTTGCTTTTATTCTAAAATAAGATTTTAGGATAAACTAAGTAAATGTTGTACACTGGCGCGAGGTAATAAAAAATTCGTTAAAAAATTATTAAGCTGCTAACCCGCTAACACTTTCGAATCCGATAAATGGCGGGCCGTCTGTGGCATTAATATTGTGCGTATTAAAGCTCTCAAAAACAATTTCACCCATAAAAATAATAATTTACTTCGTTGATTTGATTTATGTTATATTTTCTTGTAATTTTCTTTATATTTATTTACCAATTTTCCTGTCAGGCAAAAGTCTTAAAAAAAGGTGACACAAATTCTACTGACTACACTCTCCGAAGGATAAACAAACCTTAGAAATATGCCCACATCAGATGATTCACTTCAACACCTTATTATAGTAAAAGAAAGCAATAACCCAGCATTTGCTTCAATTCCTAACATACAAAAACTACAGGACATAAATAAATCGTGTAAGGAAAACAACAACAACAACAACAAAAAACAATGCTCAACTCGGCCGTACAGTAATATTTGTATAAGAAAAAAAAGCGAAAATCAATAAATTTTCTCGTTTATCTTGCACATTTACTTGGCTCTTTAGCTGAACAAACAAACAAAAAATACACACCAAGATTTGTTTGCATTGTCCTTAAAGCACACAAGATAAAAGCAACTATAGTGTGCAAACCTACATCTATCTACATAAACACCTAGACAAAAAATATGGGGTGAAAAATGTAAAGAATTTCGAAAGGATGAATCTTAAGAATTGAACACACCTAAATAAATAAATTCAAACATAAGGGGTATTCCACAATGAGCGTCCTAGAGCCTTTGATCTCGGTATTGTTAAAATTCTGAAAAAATGCAATATTAAAAAATCTAAGATTTAAAGCTTAACTGCAAGGAGTATACTTCCTTTTGCCTTACTGCAAATTAGAAATTGTGAAATAAAATAGCTTAAGTTGTCTTACTAATTGGCAGTTCTCTAGGGACGCTACACAACAAATCTTTAACAAATATTTGTGCGTTTTGCAATAAATGTGTCTACTGCTTAAGTGTTCTATGTGCTACTGAAAAAGAATTCTTGGTTACTTTAGTGCAATGAAAACATTTATAATTTTTTCTTCATCTTCTTTCTCAAACATGTTTTTATAATTTTTTTTGAGTTACTGCAAAAATAAACTTACCGGCAGCAAAAATAAAGTTATTGTAAAAATATGTTCTGTTCTGCCTTCTTATTTCAGTTGTGTTGTTTTCTATTTATTTTTTTTTGGTTTTGCATTGAAAAGTATTCCTTTTGCATCCTTTTTAGTTGTTCCTGCTCTTAAATAGTAGTTTCTTTCTGGTTTAGATTATTTTTTTGTGATTCAAAGTATTTTCTACTCCAAGTTTTGTTTCCTGTAACATATTTTTTTGCAAAATCTTTGCACGTGCTTCAGTAAGTGAATTAGAAAAAGAACAGTAGAGAAAAATTTCGTACAATTTTTGTAGTTTAATTTATTTATAACATCATTATGTTTGATAAAAATCCAAAATCAGCTTGCAATGATAAATTAAAAAGATTAATATATAGGTGCTATCATTTGGTGGTCCCGAACTTATATTCATGTATATCACAAAATCCAGAAAAATGAGATAAGACCGATCCTCCTAAAAACTCAAGACTTGACGAGTCAAACCTGACGTGTGTGAACCGGGTCTAAGATCCTAAACTGGGGCTCCGGGAGTAGTGCAAATTTTTTTTTTTATATAATGTTGAAACTTTAGGCTCAATTTTATAAAGAAAGAATTTTTTGGAGATACGTGAAGATAACTTCGGGATGACGATTTGCAAAGCAAAGTATTAATAATAAATACATTTTTGTAAGCCCTCTGTAAAGTTAGGTTTCAGTAAAATCGTTAAAATAGGTTTTGCTTTTCCTAATTTCGCTCCAACCAAATTCCATCAGAGTACTTCTTTAAATGTAGAAACAAGAAGAATATTAATGGAGAGCCAAATTTATATCGTCAATTGTCGGATTGAGTTTACAGGGGTGCATAATGGCTTTTGTCAAAGAAACCCTTAAACGCTGGTGCAGATGTGTTCACGATTTTCTATTACCCATCTTTGCTTTTTTTCATGTTTAAAAGATACCAATTGCTAATGAAAATAACTAAAGAATAGTCCATTTTCTAAAAATGTTGAACACATAATTTTTTCATTTTATAATAAGTCTCATTACCAAAAAATAAATAATAGTAATAATCAAAGGAAAAAATATTTAAAAAATTTTTAAAGAAATATCAATGATCAGAAAATTAAAATTTGTCTTGAAATCAAAAGTTTAGACAAAAGAAAAATTAATACATGAACCCAACTTAATTTGGGGAATAAGCATTTTATTATTATGGGAATAAAATTATTTTTTGTAAGCAGTATAAATTTTCTTCAGCACTAATTAAAAGTTGGCAGTACATTATTAGCAGTTAAACACCTAAAGTAGAGTAACTAAGCTTCGTTCTAACGCAACGTTCAATGCAATATGAGAAATCTATTAAAAGCAAAATAATTATAACATGTTTTATATTTCAATCAGTATTTCCTTAAATATACAATTAAAGTCAAAGAAACAGTAAAAAGAATACACATGGAAAAAAATCAGCCATTCCGCAAGTCCTTCCTTCGCAACGTATTCGTTGCTTTACACGTGCTTAGTAGGCATTCGGCACAGCGCAGCAGATTAAATCCCCTCTTATTTTACTTTAAGTTCTTTTTTTCCTAACTGGCTTTATGTTCTGGTTTACTTAAACATTTTCTGTATTTTTGTTTCATAAAAATAACGACAGAAAAACACTCCAAGCTTTTTATCATTTTGGGTTATTATACGAGTACCTTTGGTCTTTCTCGTCTTTTGTTTAAACTTGTAGGCGTCTTTTGTCTTTTTTCCTGCAATGGAATCTACTACCAAAAAGTGTATTTTTTCAAAGTCTTTGAATATTCGCAAAAACGATGGGTGGGTGCAGGCATGAAGGTGTAGTCAAGAAGACTTTTACTACATTTCAACTTAAACAGAGCTCTGATTCCATACAACAGTATGTTTCGTTGCTTATTTTTTTTTTTTTTTGGTTTTTTAATTTTGTTGCTTAAAAGAGACTCCTTTCATTTAGTTCCTTTGGGGAATATTTTCTTGATTAAGATATGAACTTTTGTTATTTTTACTTAGAGCTGTGTACTCTACTCTGTTCTACTCTGCTCGTTTCAGTTTTATTTTTTTATATTGTTTTTACTACGTAAAAGAGAATTATTAATTTATGCTAAGACACGTTTATGCGTTTAATAATTGCAAGCGTTTTTCTTTGTGCTGCTTATGTTGCCGTTGTTGTCATTTTTCCTTGAGATAAAAAGTTTTTGTTTGTTTATGGGAGAAAAGGATTTTGTTGTCCTCAAAATGTTATTGTTTCTACTTACTTTATATTCATGTAGAGATGATGATGTAAATAGGATTATGCTGTTAAGTCACAATATTGTGTCAGTTCTTTATGCGTTTATTATTAGCTGCTTTCAAAATATGTACAACCATATCATACATACATAAATACATACATACATACATACAATATATTATTATAATATTTTGATAAGCTGAAATTTGAAAGATGTTTAATTTTTTCGTTGTCAAATTTGGTGTTTCAAAAAAAAAACTCCAGTAAAATTCATAAAAATTAGATTATATTTTAGGGAAAGTTTAATAAAGATGTTTGAAGCAAAAAATTATGAAGAAAAAAATACTCATCGGCTCAAATAATTAATAATTCATATTTTCATCAATATCATGTGTTTTCAGTGTTGCTGCTTTATTCAGACCGCTTTTCGTTTTCTTTCATTTTTTAACATCTTGATTTTTTTTTTCTTCTTTAATTCGTATATTTATTTGCTTTACATGCACCACTTTTACATTATTTACTCCGTTCTCTTTTTTTAAAACTCAAAAATAATCACACCATTAAAGAAGAAACCGTAAAAATAGTGAAACGGTCAAAGAGGCAGACAGACATTTAAGTCTAAATTACTTTACGTATGAATGGGATTATTATTGCTCTTCGCTTTAGTTTGGATACATATTCGTTCGTTCGTTCTGGTTGGAGCCAAGCAGTCTGCTATTGAAGCCTATACAAAAACAACAACCACAACAGCAACACCAATAATAATAATTAAGTGAATGGTGTTGCTTTGCTGTTGTAATGTCTGGCTGGTATTGTTTTACCTACAGTCTGCCTTCTGATATTATTCGCTCATCAACTTAAATAAACAAAAAAATATTATGCATTGATATTTTACTTATTTGAAAAAAAACGACTTTTTTCAATAAGAAATTTTCTGCATTTAAAAAAATTATTTTTTATAAAACCTAAATTTTTCAAAAATATACTTTTACTAATTCTGATCTAACGAATTTTAATTTGGTATAGTGGCGCGCATTCGATAAAAATAACGTTATTGGGAATTTCACTCAATTGGATTTTCACAGTCAGAAAAAAAATTATTAAAGAAAAAATTTAATTTGTTATTAATTTACACGACAACGACGGAATTATGGTTCGATGATTCGTGTGATGAAGATGAATACTTACTGGAACTGGCCAGAAGCAAAAGGCGATTGAGAGATGTTTCCAACGTTTTGGAAATGGATTCCACTACGTAAGTACAAGAGGTTTTAACAAGGGTATTATTTAAGGCTGATGCACATAGAATCCGTCGTACGTTATACGTTGCTTCTATGTGCCTCGGCCTTCAGAAAGTTTGTCTACAGATTTGTTTCAAACTTTCGACTGTGCAAAGCAGCCGTTTGTGAAATTGTTGTCTACTACTGATGAACTGATGCAGCAATGTACACAAGGCAGATCAATCCCAAGCATGCTAAAGTTATCAACAGCTTTGCGGATTTGCGCTCAAAAGTAGTGTTGTACTTACAACCATAGACTTGCATTAAATTAAAATAATGTCCATCTTGTATTTGCAAAAAAATAAAAAAGAATTGACAAATACTTATATTTTTAATAAGTTTTACAAACTGCCATAAGGCATCGAAAGGGAAATTGTGTTCGATGGAAAATTCATTGTGCAACGAAATTTTCGACAAAGGCCTATTTTCAAAAGCAACATTCTTTAAAAACCTAATTGAAATGACAAGGCTATTTACGGCTTCAATTGTTTAAACTCGATTCATTTATGTTAAAGTTTTAATGTTTATTTAAAGGACAGACAGAAGGTACCTTTCAGACCCTGTGAATTGGTTTAGGAGTTACAACAAAAACAATTACATTGAGTTAAATTGACTACCAACAAAAACTTTTACTTAAATTATCTTAGCGATTATTATTCACCAAAAAAACATAAAAATAATTCATTGGATACAAACCACATTCCAATCACTCACTCGTTGTGTGCCAAGCAACGTTTTTAAACACTTTTTTGATTTAATTGTTCCTTTCTGTCACCTCAATTCGCTCTTAATTCATTTCAAGCATGACTGGTCATTACGTGCAGGCTGGGGAAGTTTTTTTTTTGCTCAGGCTTAGAGTTTATATTTAATAGCAACAGAAATTTGAAACTTATTTTATGTATTTTTTGTTTTTATTTAATTGCATGTAAATTAAAATAAAAAAAGACTTATAAATATAAACGTATGCAAGAACTTTAAAGATATAAAAGTTGTAGACCAAAAAACGAAATAAAATAATACAAATTCATGTTAAAGAAGGCCAATGGTATTTAGTTTCTTGAAAATAAAAATACTTCAGAAAATGTTTTACTTTGAGTTTAATAAAGCGGAAACAAAAACTTTTCGTTGGGAATCTAATCAGAGCGTTACAAATTTTCAAAAGAAATGAACAAGCAAAACCAAATTTTCGCATAAATACTATTTACAGAATCCGCCAGTGGGACTTAAAATTATTTGGAATCATTTCAAAATATATTTTATAAGAAAGTAATATTTCCTTAAAAACCTTCTCCAAGTTTGAGGTCAACAATAACAATTTTAAAAACTTTATTTAAAAATCGAAACATTTGTTATTATTAATTTTGTTTATATTCCTGAAGAAGCTTTCCATAGAGTAAGCGAAACATTGGACAAAATAAAGATTTTATCTTGTTATTGTTGACCTTAAGCTTGGGGAAGTTTTTTAATAATATACTAACAAAATGGTCGAAAAACTAGAATAATTTTACGAAAATAATATTTTTAAAAATATATTTAACATAATTTTTTCAAATAAATGTAATCGGAAAGAGAAGTCCAAATAAAAATAGCATTAAATAATATACAAATTGATGATAAAAAGACAGAGCGAAAGGGCACAAATAAAATAAATGTGGAGAAAATTCTTCAAAAAGGTACTTTTTTAAAACAAAAATTTTGTCTAAGATACTTTTTTTAAAAACGTACTTTTTTCGCAAAGACCTTTTTATTCAAAGAAGTAGTTTTTTTGGTAAAGATAATTTTTCAGGAAGTTGTTACTTTAAAATTGAATTTTTTCCAAAGCGGTATATTTTTAAAATTTTTTCAGCATGATATTTTAATTGTTTAAGATATTTCTTCAACAAAATACCAAAAAGAGGTTTTTGACGTTTTTAAAAGGTATTTTTTTAACCGAGATTTTAGTTTAATAAATTTTTTCAAAAGTATACTTCAACAAAAAAGTACTTTTTTTGCAAAAATATAATATATTAAAAAAGTGAACTTTTTCCAAAAATGTGGATTTTTCAACCAGGAACTTTTTCACAAAGAAATTTTGACAAAGAGATGCTTTTTTAAATAAATTATAGTTTTTTAAAGATTTTTTTTTCAAAAATATATATTTATTAACAAGGCACTTTTTTCAGAAAGATATTGTTTAAAAAAATATTTTTTTTTATTAATAAATTTTACTTTTTTTAAAAACATGTTTTTAAATATACTTTTTTAAAAATATTTTATTAAAAAAAATATATTTTTATTTTAATATTTTATTAAAAAAATATTTTTTTATTATTAAAAAATATAATTTTTTCAACAGTTAATTTACAAAAAAAATTATTCAACAAAATTATTTTTTTTTATATAGTTTATTTTTACAGAAATGTTTTTTAAAGTGATTTTTTCAAAATTATTTCTTTAAACTTTACTTTTTTCTGTCTTTTGCGAAGAGTACTTTTTCAGACAATATCTTCTGTAGGTAATTTTTTAAGGTTCGATTTTTAAAAACACTAAACATTTCTGTGCTTTTAAAAATTACTTTCTTCTTAGACGCATATTTTTCAAGTTATCAAATAATTGCTTGAATATTTACTTGCTACTATAGTTTTCAAACTGAATAACAAAGATTCAACAATTGATGAAATTTCTTAAATAGGTTTGCAAAGTACATTTATTTATATACATATTTTAAATTATTGAGCTGTTTACCTAACCCGCCTCTTTCGAATTCTTAGATTGAAAAGAAAAGAAAAATTTTATTGATATTCAGGAATTTGTTACTACCCGCATGTTAAGAGCGCTCTTTATCGTTGTTGTTATTGTGGTTGCATTTGCATTCAGTTTAAAGACTTACTTTGTCGAAATAAAGTCCTCTTTGTGATTATTCTATGCAACTGCATACACAACACACTCGCTTGCACACGCACGCATACTTATGCAAATTAAAAATTGAGGACATTCTGTTTTCCTGCGTTATTGTCACATCCTTTATAATGTTTATATTTTTTCTACGAATCTTGATACAATTTCTTGTCATCTTTTTCATATGCACACAACAACAAGCTCGAATGTGTTTGAAATGCTGCTTGCTGTACGCTGCTTAAAAACATTTACATACGATATTGCATACATACTCGAAGAAACAAATAAGCGAACAAAACGAAAAGCTTCTGATGAAAAATACAAGAGCTCCAGCCACTAATAACTCTGAAATAGCAGCAACAAAAACATCAATAAGCACACACATCAGCTTTAAACATCACAAACCTCAATTTGCTTTGCATACTAAAGCCATTCATATTTCCATTTTACTTGCTCTACGAAAGAGTACAGTGTCGCACAAATACACATCTCGTACAAATTCTTTACAGTTGATGATGTTGCTGCTGTTGCAAACACCCTGGATATAATTTTGTTTTTTTTTTCATCGTCATCATCATCGTCAGCTTCTCCTTCAATGCACATGTCGCTGTTACTATGAGATCGTTGCCGGTTGTTGTTATTTTTGTAGTTTCTGTTGCATTTATTTAGAGTACTGTTCATTCAAATTTTTTGTATGCCTTGTCACATACAGGAGGAAATAGAGGATTTTCGAATAAAAATGTGACCAACTTATGTGGTGCAAATCTTGCAAATTTAACTTATTGCAACCCAGCGAGATTGATATTTTCCTTGCAATTCCTCTATCCCAGGGCACTGCAATCAATAAAATATGTGCTAGACAAATTCAGTACAAAAATGAAACTTTTTCAACATTTCTAATGTCCGCTGTAAGATAAATATAGGAATCTTTTTAAGCATGTAGCTGAATAAGACTTCAAATTAAAGACAGAAATCTTTATATTCTTTGGACTGGAGAGCCCAGTAACGCCCAGGACTAAATTTATACAACAATTTTACAATACAATTTTATTTAGCTCGTTTATTTATTTATGTTTTTTTTAATATTTTTAGAATTTTCTTTAGTTTTATCAGTTAGCTGAATTGTATTTTTAATTTGTATTAGCAAGTTACATTATATTTGCTGATTATATTCGCTTGATAAATTGTATAAAACAGTTATTTACTGTTTTCTGATTTAGCTAACTGTTTTATAAATTAAAGCAATTTCAGCTAGCTGAATTGTACTTTAAAGACATACGAAAGGTTTGCTTTACCACAGATGCAAAGAGGAAATCATGTGATCAGCTTTATTTTGAAGGTTTCAAAAAGTTCCTTCGACAGCTGAATCAAGCTCTTGTTGTCCTATAAGTTGACAAAGTTAATTATGATTTATGTTTATATGGATTGTAGTTGGTCAACTTTTTCTTAACTTTTATGTATATGTATGTATGTATGTATGTATGTATGTATGTATGCATAACATTCATTTTGCATATGCATGCTTAAGTTTTAATTTTTTTGCTTTTGTTGCTTTTGTTATTGCTAGTGACGGTGGTAAATAAATGTTTGCGCATTACCACCCTTTTTCGTTTGTTCGGCTTCTCTTGCTGTTGTTGTTGTTCTCATGGAAAAGTATGTGCAGCTTTTAAAAATCTGCCCAAAAAAGAAATAACGTTTTTTCGTGTGTGTCAAATAAAAGAGAACTCTAGAATCTATACATTTAAGCGCTTAGCAACACAAAAGTTTCATGCTACTACAGTTGCGACGCTGTGTGAGCGACCAATGTAGTTCAATTGAACGTTTAAGTGAATTGAACGATTTCGTTTTTTTTTTCTTTTTGTAATCGTTAACCGTTCATTATGTTGAATTTGTGCATTTTGTAAAGTGTGCTTCTCATACAAGTACAATTGCGGCTGAGATTAATATTTTTTATGAAGATTGACAGTTTGTCACACTATTATTTTAATCGATTGCAATCAGTGCAAAATGTTACTGTAAATCAATATAAAAAACAAGCGCAAAGAACAAATTAATGTCTGCAGAAGCGTCATTGGCGCGAGTCGAACCAGCAACATACAGGTTGGTATTTCAGCACACTGCTATCAGTCCAGCTTGCCCCAGAACTATTATGTAATTCGCATACTATTTTCTGCGATTTTTTGTTGCCAACTACTGCTGCTGCTCTGAATTATTCATTTAGTTGCCAAGCGCTTTTCTTTACCCAACATCGTTTTATTTTCTATTCTCTCTTATTTAGATATTTTTTTAGAACTTTTTCTTGTGTTGGTTTAATTTGCAACGGTCTCTTTTTTCATAGCAAAATATCAACAAAAAAAAACTGTAGCAGTGAGTGGTGTTTAAACAACAATCATGTTGTTAAGTTGTTGATGTTTTATTTTATTTTTTGCAGTTTTTTATTTCATATTTCATCATTCATAAATAAGGGTTTTTGTGTATTAAACCGTATATGAATTAAAAAAGAATCATTTTAACAACTAAATGTCCACCAGTATGAACCGAAAGCGAAAAAGAAAGCACACACACACACACATTAAAAAAAATCGTCACCAGCATTATAAACGAAACTCTTTTTCCAGGGCAAACACATGTGTGTACGTACGTACCTTCATTATTTGTACAAGAAAAAAAAACGACCAATAAAAAGCTGGTATTTATTTATAAATATTTTATATGTTGGTTTATAAAATAATCCTTTTGTGATTATTTATTTTCTTTTTTTTCGTTTCGCCTTTGCTTGTTTTAAAGCCTACTGTGCTTTATGAATATAACAGCAAGAACAACTGGGGAGAAACGAAAAAAAAAGAAATAATAACCTCCATAGGTGGTTGACAACAGGCCTCTGCTGGTGGCTGTTGCTATTGCTGTTGCTGATTTTCAGCAACACATTCAATCTCTGCGTTTTTATATGGGATTTTAATATGCAACATCACATACAGGAAGTGTTACTTAAAAGATGATAAGTACAAAGGAAATCAGTTCACATACACACACACACACACACACACTCCAAAGCATGTATATACATACACCCACTTATACACACGCGTAAATAAATTGTAATAAAACGAAAGAGAAGACAGCTTTTTAAAAGTAATATTGTACGAGTGTTGCATTAATGAGGATTAAAATTATTTAAAAAAAATACTTAAATTTAAACTGATTTGAATTTCAGAAAAAAATTATAATAAAACTAAGAAAAAGAAATAAATAATGACAAAATTTTTAAACTTTTTACTCATATTCTGCGAGTTTGTTTATATTTTGATTAACCGTGGGCGTACTACAGCACTACGTAAAGCTGGATCAAAATAGGCACTTGCTAAATGGCTACCCTGCTTCTTATGCAGGCTATTCAGTGAATTAGTTAGAAGTAAATTTTGCTTACGCCTTCGTCAAGCTGCTAAGTAACGTCGCTTTAAGGCAGCTTACCGCAAAGATATGTTAAAAATATTTTTAATTAGTTAAAAAATAAAGGTTTCTGCAATCACAAGTTTTCAAACGTCATATTTAAACTTTTTTAACCGAATCAAGCACAGTGGTACCAATACAAACTCATACGCTGTACCTTGTTTGACTTCTTTAACCTTTCGATTGCACTGAAAACAGTTTTTAATTAAATTTCAAACCCATTTCAAACCATCTACAATGAGAAAAAACCGCATAAGTGAGTTATTTACTCCACATCGATTTACTTCGAGCACTCTCGAATATTCGTGAGATATTTCATTTGGTTCAAATATTCGTTAAAGTTTTGGCCGACAAAAAACGAAACAAAGTCTCTATCATATGTCCGATATGTCCATAAAGTTACTAAAATTGCAAAAAAAAAAAATTTTTTTGCCCCGCCCCCATCTTAACTCGCCGTTAGCCGTAACTGTTCTGGTTGATACAAGCAACAATTTTTTTATTGTAAATTTTTCCTGTCAAATTACATTTCTTTTAAACGTCATGTAAATTAATATTTTCGTTTCATTCATCTGTTGCTTTAATATTCCCACTTTTTGCTCTAGAATGTTAGGCAATTTTTTTATAAAAATATATTGTTATTGCAATTTCAATTTTATTACCTTTTTAAATACTTTGAATTTAATATTATTTTTATATTTGTGAAATAAAAAGCGAAGAGATTAATTTGAAATGCGGCTTCTGGTTTATTATTCTTTATTGATATCAATTTAATATATAGCGAATAATCTCAATTGAAAATGTTTGCGACTAACGAAGGGTTAATATAATTAAAATCAATTGGCCCTGTGTTTGCTGACGCTAATCTCCAATGAAGTTTTGTGAGTGTGAGTAGTTCTATCCCGCTTGAAAGATTTGATACTTTCAAAACTTAAAGATGGCTGTTTTGAGGTGATATTATTTCGTTACTTAAGAAGTCAATCTGTTTGTAGGTGGACAACCAGTTTATTTGCATACTTCCGCGCCAGGTTTAGTCTGATTACGTTTTCAGTGGTTTGGCTACACCTGCAAATTTCATTATGTTATCCCAAAAAAAGAAACATTCCCTAAATAAATTTTAATGAATAATACGATACTACTAGAAACGGATGAAACTAAAATGGATTCGCGAAGAAACCTTGATTTTAGAAACGCGAGTATCATCTAATTGATGATTAGAATTCAATACAAAATCCCCAAATACGCAAATTACTGTGTCTATTAAATCTGACAAATGCCTTAAATTTCACAAAACCATTTTCAGGAACGTACAACCATATATCGTCACCTTAAATGCAAACGGACGTGACTACACAAATATTCGAAATAAAGTTTTTAATTCACTATGGTTTGTCTTATCAAACTACATGTTCACGGAATATTTTAAGCTCCTACAATTAAAAACGGCCCCTTTTTAAATGGAATTTAAATGGGAGTATTGTAAAGAATACTTCATTCATATTGACTTTATAACGTTTTTAGTTTCTATTTCAAAATAAATCAAAATTTAGTTACATCCGTTTGCATTTTAGATGACGATATGCTCTGCCACCAATTGGTTTTTAAACTTGAAACTTATATTGAATCTTAAAAGTTCTTCTGTAAAACAAAAAAAAAGCCGCTTTAAAAAATTTTAATTCTATCAAAAGTTTTAGACTTTTGTATATCATCAAAGATACGCAAAAATACAACCCTGTAAAATATTACGATACAAAAAAGCAACGCTGCCAGAATAAAACGTTTATGTATGCTTGAATTTTTGCTTCCATTAACTAAATAAACTAAAATATATAATGACCATGACCTTAAAAGCCGAATAAAATTACAAAATAAAAACAAAGAAAGGTCAACAATATTAAAAAATAAATACAAAATTTTTAATTGTTTCCAGAAATTCTATTTATATTTTGGCTTTGGTCTGAAAACATGCGTTCGGTCGAATTCTACTAATAAAATATTTTATATTAAATATGTAGTTTGTTAGTGGGGACTAGTAAAGCGAACGACAACGTCCAACATCCAAGAACAGACCGATATTTATTCTAAGAAACGTCGTCCGCCGCGGGAAACGTCAGTTTGTATTTCTAGCTTCATGTAGTTCACTTTTCGGTCTTTGAAAATCTTTCTATTTAGCAAATTCCCATTCATGTAAAGTTTCAATAATTGTTTATCTTATTCTTTTTTTTTGTGATTTCTTGTTTAAGAAATAAGAAAAAATAAATAAAAACACTTCCTTTACTTTTTTACTTGTTTTTCCCCCAGTTTTACTACATAATCGTTATCTTTCCTTCTATACATTTCCTTAAGCAACTTTGGTTTCCTTCTCTGTGCTGTTGCCTTTAATTGTCTTTGTAGTAAATTTTTCTTTAGTGGATTTTTTTTTCTTTCAAGAGCCTTTTGTGCAAATAAGGGTCAACAACTTTACTATTATCAACGTGAGTCTTCTGCTTGGTTTGATGTTGTATGTCATTGTTTTTGCTGTTGTATGTTGTTGTACGTTTAATACAACTCTCGGGCCAAACAGCAAATGCTTGGCAACAATTACCTGTTTAAATGTCAAAAGAAATAGAAATTGAAATATTTCTGACAAATTTGTCAAAATGTCAAAAGGTAAAAATAAAAAACAATATTAATTGAATTTATTTAAGTAGAATTTTAAATTACGATAATTATCAAGTACTGCATGTTTAATATAATTATATAAGTACTTGTAAGAAATAGTATGTAAAAAACATCAGTTTTTTACTTCATTCTGGTTATTTTTACTGAGTTAAGAAAAGTTCTAAGCAATAACATAAAGCTTTCCAGCCCTGGTACTTTAATGACTACGACTTCTTGTAACACACATCGTCTCTCACTTTTATTCTTTCAAGCTAAAATAAAAAAAAAAAAATTGTGACAGGCAGGTAAAAAAGAAGAGGATAGAATAGAGTTGCAGTGAACAGCTTCCTAACAATAAAACACTTTATCTTATTGTTTCAAAACTGACGTTTGGGGTCACAACTCTTTATAATGCACATGAAGATGGATTGTGCATAAAAGAAATTGTTAAAAAAAATCTAAAGGAAAACTGTTGTGACAAAAACAAGGGAAAATAATATCGTTTTAAACTCCAAAAACTAACCGCCTACCGAACAGGCATTCACTCCGTTAAAGAGAAAATTTATAAAAAAAAAACAAACCCCGGTATTTTTAATGCAATTTTATGCACAACAGCATGCACGAATGAAAGAACAAATGAGTGAGTGAGTGAGTGAGTGAATGACTGGCATAAAATGACTGATGGGCGCACACAACAAAAAGGAAGAGTTTGTTGTAGAACACATAAATATGGCGTTTGTTTTAGTAATTTTATAAACACAAAATTTCACTGGTGTCCTGTAAATATTGGGCGAGGAAAAAAATAAGTTGTTCAGATTTTTAGAATTTTAAATATCTAAAAAATCGATATCGATCGAAGATGCCTTTTAAATTCTATTGTAATTTCGATCGATATTAGATGCCAAAATTTGCCCCCGCCTATAGAAAATTTCAGGCGAGTAAAAACTTTTTAACTTTTTTTTCAATTCAATTTAAAAATGAGTAAAAATAAACTGTAGCTTGACTAATTTGCTTAACTGATAACTAAAGATCTACTTTAAATATCTATTGGCTGGCGTGATCCAGGGATGGCAGGAAAGGAATAACTGCAAATTGTAAGTAATTGAATTTGCACTTTTTCCCTAAGAGAGCATAAGCTGGATACACGCCTTATGTCTGCTATTTTCTACAAATTAAATGAGCATGAATTTTCTTATAATTATAGTTTGGAAAGTGATTATTTTTTTAATGAATAAGTAAAATATTATTATATTTTTAAGAAACATTGAAACTGATAAGTGATGGAGGGGTGATAGCTTCTTCCTATTCGCATTTCACTGTGACAACATCAGGGAATTTTTTTTAAATAAAATATTTCTATTAAGTTCCAGAAATGGCTTTTTCCCTGACCTTTCACACTGATTTTGCATGTAAGCGTGTAGTTGTCGTTGCTGTTAAAGGACCTCGAAACTAATCCTTTAGGCTGATAAAACAAAATAGAAAAAAATGTTTTCTTACAGGAAGTCGAGCATGTTAAAAAAGCATGATAAAGATAAGCCTAAAACAAAAAGCTTTGAAGCAATTTTTCAACAAAAGCCAACGAAAAAAAATGAAAATGAATAATTTAAAATTTTTGAAGAACCTTAAAAATGCCGTAATAAAATAGGAATGCATCATATAATACATAACGGTAAAAAGTTATTGAGAGCAAAAAAAAAATTAAGACAAAAAAGATTATCATTTAGATCCCTTTAAAAAAAATCAAGTCAATCGTTTAGGAATTAAAAATTTTAGTTGTTTTTTTTCGTTAAAGATAAAATATACAGAATATATTTAATATATAAAACCGTTTTGTTGTCTAATATTTACATACATATGTGTTACTTCGAAGAGAAAATATAATTTAAATATTTAAAAATGTGAATGACTGGCATTAGTTTTTGACGAAGGGACTTGCCTCACTTTCAAAATAAACGGCTCAAACGCATACACACATACGTACATACATACTTAACCTTTGCTATTTATTGCATTTTTGTAGAGATACAATTTCTCATTTTACAAATGGAATTCTTTCGATTTTAATTTTTTGTATCTTTGTTTTTATGACAACTGTCAGGTTTGCAAAATGTCAAAAGTTTCAATTGTCAACGGTCACTGAGACCAAAAGAAAAAATGAGAAAAATATATAAAAGTACAATAACATTGGTGAGATAAAAAATTGTACTGTTTTGTATCATTTTCATTTTAAACAGAAATGTCATGTCAAAAAGTCTTTTAAACATTTTATTTTGTTCTTTCTCTATTTCCTGTTTGACAATTAACAAAACAACACTTAAAAACATAAAAATGAAAGAAAAAAAACATAGAAGTAAAAGGAAAAAAATATTATATGGAAAGTATTAAAGGAATTCATATGAAGCCCAAATATTAAACAGAGAAAAGAATTTATGAAAAATATGAAAAACTTTTTAAGCATTCTTCGAGGAGATTAAATTGAAATTGAAAATATGAAAATAATATCAGGATACGAAATTATAATGAACAAATTAAGATTTAGAAACACATTTTGTTTTGTTTATGAAATATTATGTGTGGACATATTTCACCACCGCCGCCAAAACTTGTTCATTGGCTGGCTCTTCTATTTAATATATGATGAATGAAAGTATTGCGGCTTTTACATTGAAATAGAAAAACCCTCTTAAACTCACAAATCAAGAAACGATCAAATTTTTTGTTTCACACTTCATGTGAAATCTTTTACGATGCGAGAAACACAAAAACGAGTTACAGGATACTTAAACTTAAAGAATTTGTAATGATGTCTACTCTTTCTACTCTTTCTGTTACATTTTTAAAGCGTTTTAAAGCGTTTTAAACCAAACATAATGGCAACAAAATCTATTTAAACTTCGATTTAGTGTAATTAATTACAAGTAAAACAAATATTATTAGCAAAGAGAAACAAAAATTTTTGGTTTATTTTCTGGCAAATTTTTTCAACTTTTCTCCACTTTAATTTGTTTAACAAAATCAGTTTTTCATAAATTTTAAGATATTTTTTATATCTGTTGCCATCCATTTAACTTAAATACACACACCACACACCAGATTTATAAGCAGCGCATTATTTTGAAATTTAGCTATTTTTTTGCTCCTTTATTTTTTTACGCTAAATTTAACAATTTTAACAAATACTTTGTGCTTGCAAAATAAAAATAAAAGATAAGCTTTTGTGCAAAAACTAAAAAAAAGAGAAGAAACTTAAACGGAACACAACAGAATGCCTTTAGTTATATTGACATATGAGTCTAATAATGTCAATGTGGTTGGAGAAAAATTTCACCAAAAATAAAAGAAATAACCGGGGTTAAAAAGAAGAAAGAATATATAAAAGCAGACACAAAACGGAGTACCCTTTAGCGTATATATAGTATGACCAGATATAACTCTACTGTTGATCCTGTTAAACACTGCATCCATGTAGCTACTAGCATCAGTACATGTTTGCTTGGCATTTGTATGTAGAATAATGACTTAAAAAGAAATCATATTTTCCTTTGTCCTTTTGTAGAGCATGTGTAGGTAAATGGCTGCATTTTGTACAAGATACATAATAAATAAACATACTTTAGTTTAAACATATGTATCATAACTCTAAAGGCAACAAATAAACAAACAAACATGATGAAACTCTAGTAGTCGTTTAGCTATTTATCTAACCATGCAGCTAAATCATCAGCTAAAAGGACAGTGGCTTGAAAGAGATTTAAGTTTAAAGAAAAACTTTTGCTTTTTGTTTTATTATTATTAGTAATGCGTTGAAGGAAAATTTTTAAAATATTCTTAAAAATTTTAAATCAATGTCCTACTTTTCCCCTGGTCTACAGCTGGACTTACCCATACAATTTTTGTCCGGACAATTTTTTGTCTTGAGAGATAGATTTGATTTTGTACGGACAACTCCCAACGTTCACGGGTTTAATTTTAATTTTTATCTGGACAAAGCTGCTTTAAGTTGCCACATTATGCTGTTTCTAACCCCCATTAACACAAAGACAAGTTATGCTAGTGGTAAAATTTGAATATTGATAGTGGTGAAGTTGTGTTTGCTGTAGAAACAACTAATAATACCTTCCACAATACAAATAACTCTCGTATGCTTCTTCGAGTTATTTTTTGTATAAATACAAATTTAAAATCACATTCAATCCAGCCTCAAAAAGTAATTAATTTTTTAATGTCATAATTTTTTTTCCAGTTAAGAAATCAAACTCAAAAAATATTTCAGTTAATTGTAAATAAAAGTTAAAACTGAACAGCGCTTTGTGTTAATGGTGTCAATGATTTTTTAATAGCTAAAGTTAAAATTTAGAGTTTAGTTTTAACTTCAAGTTAATATTTTTAAGCGGTTTTACTGCAATTCTTTTATTTGTTATTTTTTCCTTAGAAATAATTTCGCTTTATTTAGTTCGTTAACTTTTAATAGAAGCACTTGTTTTTTATAATTTTTTATTACGCAATTTGTCGAAGATTTTTCTTTATACATTTCATATGGTAGCCTTGTTATTCCGGAATATTTATTTTTTATTTCAAATGAGTGAATCATTTTGCAGAAAACTCTCAGTCCGCAAAATTTTGTCCGAGACAAATAAATGAATCCTCCTTAAAGATTTTTTTGATATTTTGAACATGAAATGAGACTTTTTTGTTTATAAACTACATGGTCTTTAATTTTTATTTTATTATTTATTTTGTTTTAATAACATAATAAAAAAATTATAATTACTAATATTGGAAGGAAAAGTACGACCTGCTGTGGCTATCGACGGCGAAATTTTAATAGGATTATATACTATCAATAAAATTAGCTTCAACAATAAATTTATGTGGAAATCTCGTTTCTTTTAAAACACGTTTATTTAATTAATTATTTTCAACCCTCTTTTTTTTATTATCTCTTTACTATTTGACTCTTTTCAATAGAATAATCCAGAATAATTTCTTTATGGTTCAATGTTAAGTATCAAACGAAGATCATTTCAATGTTAAATCAATGGCATACGAATAAACCAAAAGGAATAAAAGTGGCAGACTAATGTATATTTTTAGCAGAAGAGATAGCAAATAAATAATGGGAAATAACAACAGGGTTTAAAAGTTATGTAGAAATATGAGTAATTTTTAGTGTTTCAACTATGAATGTTTACATTTAAATATCAATTTCATGTTATTATTACATATGTTTTTCAAGAGATCTGTGGGTATTTGGGGTCCAAAGATATTTTCCCTGCAGCAGTTGTAAGTGGGGCACTCATCTTGGATATGAGAAATATTAAGTGGTTTGTTACAGTCCGAGCATCTCCAGGCTGAATTTGTTTCCAATTTGTGTTTGTAGGAGAATTTACAAAGTCCAATTCTGAGACGAACTATTACAGATGTTGTTTTTCTAGAACAGATTTTTGGACTTTTATTTTTATTGAATATGATTTAAATTAATTTTAAAATTGCTCACACTTTTGAAGATATTTTTGGCAATCTATTCAATTCGTATACCTTCACGTATGACTAATATTAATTCAGTAGTTGTGTGATAAAATATTCAATAATTTGTAAATGAATGAAGGATTTAAAGACAACATTGATTCATCATGCACGTAAAGAAATTTAATAAACTGAAAAGTTCCTATTAACTAAAGATGAGTGCACATTTTTATTGATACAAAATTACAAAAAACACATATTGGTAGATTGAAAAAAATTAATAAAAAAGAAGGTACTGTTAGCGTTTTTCCAGGTTTTTCAACATTTGCTATCTAAGTACAAAACAAAATATTTGAATATGTATATTTACTAATGAATTCAAACTTGTTTTTTTTATTGAAATAAGAGACCTTTTGATAGAATTAGTAAAATCAAATTCAAATGACCACTTTTTGTTCCTTTTAAATTTATAATCGGACTTTTCCTCATAATTGAATTTACAATTCACAACTTATAGTAAGAGCTGTTGTTTACGTAAATGTTCTTGTTAATTTCCATATAAACATTTGTTCAGAACCATGTTTATGTGGAAATTACCAACAACATTTATACAACTCATCCGATAGGTTGTGAATTGGTCATTAGAAATTGATTATAAAGGAGTACAGCTTTTTGTTTTGGAAAATTAAGCAAAGAGATTATAAAGGCATAGAAATATTACCACACAAACAACTGTTTGAAAAAATAGTTTTAAAGATAAAAATTTCAATATATTTTTTTCTTGTTTATTTGGCCAAAGTACTACATAAACATTTTTGGAATTAAATTAATTTGAAAAAAGATACAGGCAACATTGCCAGCTGCAGGGTTTTTCTAAATTGATATTAATTGCGATGCTAGATTTAGATATGTTTAACTGCAATTTATCTTTTACACAAATATTTTACGTCTATTAATTTAATTTTAAAATTGTGTGTTGTAAAATTATAACTTAAACTTAAACTACGATCACCTTAAGAAGTAGACAAACATTCATCGAAACGTCAGGAAAAATTAAAAAAAGAAGGCCTATTAGATTATCAATATTTTTTTGTAACTTCATTTGTTATAAAGAGAATTTTGAGTTAATAATCATTTTCAAGGCAAGTTTAAATATGCACAAAAATTATTAAAATATGCATGCAAATATTCCTAAAATAAAACTTTAAAATATGCATCCAAAAAAAAAATAATTTTTAATCAGTTTTATTTAAACAAATGTTAATTAGAAAGTATAATCATATGTTTTTTGAAGTTTTGAAATTAAAAGGATCTTCGATTGTTGCATAAGTCGGTCGAAAAATTTAAAAATATCCGTTTAACATCCTTTAGTAGTGAGTTCAAGTTCATTTTCAGGCAAGTCACAACATATTGCATTTTTCTGAAGTACTTTAGTTGTCGTTAGACTGTTTAAACAACGAACGCATAGCACTCATCACTGAACAGTACTGGCAGTAACTAATACTGGACTGTTTTAATATACATCACAGCGAACTCCTTCGTCGGTATTGCAGCAGAACCGTCAGCGAAGTAATGCGCCTACTTGACAGCAGAGATGCTGCAACACTGTTCTAAAAACAAACATAACGCACAATATGAGAATTGCGAAACAATTAAACTTTCTCACTTTCGCCATCTGTCCACACTCCTTATTCCTGTCAAAGAAGGTAACACACCTACTGGTGTTACTTCTCATTGCAAAAAAAAACCAAGGACGGATCAAATATCCATTTGTCTGTCCGCCCGTCCCTCTATTTTGATGTCGGTATTTTTGTCAGAATTGCAAGAGATTATGCAAATTATCGTAACTTTCTTTTTAGTACAAACTTTAGAGCATCTTGGTCACTGTTTAATATTTTGTTCTCCTTTTTTACAACTTTCATGGTTGTGGTTTTTACTTGTTTTTTTGTACAGTTCATAATTTAATATGATGATGACAATCATAACGGTCTGCTGAACACTAATGTTATTTATTTTTGCTTAAATAATCATAAAAAAGTATGCATGATAAACGTGTATGACAATAGAATGCTGTTAGTTATTAATGATAAATTTAGGAGGAAGGAGATCCAATAACTTCTTGTTTGTTTTCAAGTTTAAAAAATTAAATTAATCGCATGGTAATGAAAAGAAGAATAACAATGTATCGCGAAGCTATTTCTGCAATAACGCCAAAGAATGTGAGAGGTTATAAACCTTTTCGTCGGAGTAATAATAAATGGTTTTATGAAATAGCGACTGTGCACCATTATTGTTGAACAAAAATATTTTTATTTTATATAATTTTCTAATTAATTATTGAGCTTGATTGTGGTCACTTTTATATATAAAAAAACCAAATTTATTGTAACTTAATTAATATTATTTGTTAATTAATTGTCATATTAATTGTAAAACGATTTTTCAGCCTGAGTCTACACAAAGGAGTAGCGAAATATCGATAATAAATAATAAATTTTTTTTATATAAAAGTGACCTCAAGCTCCTTAATTTACTAGAAAATTATATAAATATATCAAGAAAAAGGTGGGAAAAATTTTTATTAACAACAAGTATTTTAATCAACTTATAAAAAAAAGTGAATCTATTAAAATTTTTAATTTATCAATGAATGAACCCAGTGAGCCCAGGTTCGTGTTCCTTTTTTCAATTCTCTTTGAAGAAGATTTTGATAATTTTTAAAGAAGATGGAAAAATTTAAATCGAACAATTTCGTGCCACCGTGCACATCATGAGCGTAAAAAATCTAATTACTCGGGCAGAATTGTGACATATGAAGTTCGGTTAGAACGAAGTTTACTTACTCTAAAAGTAGATTTTGGTATATGTGCAACAAAATATAATACTTAGCCGTCATCCATCATACAATTCACCTGATTTTCAATCACCAATAAGTTAACTCAATAACTATAATAATTATAATAATCTGCTTCATGATTTTAATTTGTTTGTTCATAACATCATTGATGTCAAAATATAACAAAATTGTTGCAATCAAGTTGTAGGGTGGTAAAAAACAGCAACGGCAACAACAACAACAACAAATGTAACACTCATACAAATGAAGACAAAGAAAGAAAAAAACATTGCCTCTTAATTTATAATATGACTGCTAACTGCTTTAACTGCATGAATTCCTTTACATTACAATATTTTTTTCTTCTCTGTTTCTTTCAGCATTTTGGAAGAATCTATTACAATGTAAAACTTACAATGCCATAGCTGATTGTTGCTAAAAGCAGCCAAAGAAAATGGATATAGCGAAAGAGAGAGAGAGAGAGATAGCTGCAGGGAGAGAGATAGCTGCAGGGAGAGAGAGTATCAAACTAATAATACAACAATATAAAGCTTATTTGCAACAATTGTGTTGTCAAGCAGTGTTAATTGGCTGCAGTTTTGTTGAGTGGCACGCATTGCAGGTACTATTAAAACAATTTTTATTATATTTTCTTTTTTTAACTAGCTTTAGTTTACTCTGTAAAAGAAAACTATTTTAGTCATGTAGAAAAAGACATTAGGGCGATGCCATGACAATAAAAAAATAAATAAAAATCTACACGTACATTATAGACTAAGGTCAAGATCGGCAAAAAGTCCATGCAGAGAACAAAAGTTAAATGAATATCTGTAGTTTCATCTGTAAGCCTTTTTACAAATGAGTTTCTTTTTCTGAGTTCCCCTATTGTTAATAGAAAGATCTTTAAAAAAATAAACTAGAAAACTATCAAATGCAATGGCATGTTGCAAATTGTTATTGTCGTAGATAAAAATTTCTTGAGTGCTCATGGAACTGTTGCAACTGCACAATAATAAGAGCAACATTGTAACAATTTGGATTTACTTTTTAATAAAATTATTAACTTTATCTTCAGCATTGACTGCCTGAAAAGTCGCCCTAATGACCCAAACGGAAAATGTTATGTGTAACATTTTTCTTCGTTTATCAACTATTATTCTTTCTTGGGCTAATCACTTCTTAAAAGTAAATACTTAAAGTACTTCCATTAATCGGTTTGTGGATTTAGTTGATTAATCACTAATCACTTGATTAATTAATTAAGGTTTGAGTTTAATCGGTCAACCGATTAATAAAAATTTTTTACATATTAATAAATTTCAATAAATGAAAATATATAAATTATTTATTGTTGCGACATTTTATTAGAGGAAAAATAATAACATGACAACCACAACGATTCCTGAAAAAAATCAGGCAGAAAAAGTATTCATAAGGAGACCTTTTAAAATAATCTTTTGGAACAATAATTTGGTTAAATATTCTTGTTTATATTTCTATAGATTTTTTTTTTTAACTTTTAAGGACATAGAATTTAAAAATAAAAGTCCTTTCACTTATCGAAGACGCTGTTTAACACTGTAAAACAGTAAAAATGGAAAAAAAATTAAACAGCAATTAATTATTTAAATCGTTTATGATTATGCGCTTTATAGCATATAAATTTAAAAAAAAAACTACATAGTTTGCTGTTTTCAAATTATAGTTGTTTTTTTTTTATAGTATGTTTTTATAGTATGTTTTTTTTTGCGTGTAAAGACTTGTACAAAATTTTGTATGTCAACTAATGTGAAAATCACTAAAATACATAAAAGTCCGAATTATTTTATTTTCAGAAACTTCTTTTTAAGTCCCGACCAACAACCAGCAATGTTATAAGTTTGTAGAGTGTACCTGTGTGTCAGTCTGTTCCATCGTAGAGGCAACACCGAGCACAGATTTTAATTTCGATTTTTGTGCTTCGAAGCTTATGTGATCGAGCGTATTCTTAGCTTTTTTGAATAAAATCAGTAAAGGCGTTTAGAAGTTATCACTGCTTTTCTAGCTGTATCCTCTTGAATCTGTGTGTTTGTGGCATCGTAGCTCCCAAAAGGCTAATTTGTTTTTAATTTACCTTTTTTTCTCAGTGTGAAAGGTGACTTGATGTACAATCAGCGCAGCGGGGGTTTTTTAAATTTTTGATTTTGTGTTATTTATTAAGCAAATATTCAATTTAATTTTATATTAATTTATCTATGACCAACTGGTATTTATTTTCTTTTTTTTTTTAACTTTCTAGCCTTTCTAGCCATTGCCAGCTATTTCCTATTAAGTTGTACAATAACTTATTGTCAACTTACTGTAAATTCTACGCAGCAAATAAAAAATTCAATGCTAAAATATTTTTTTCATTTCCCTTAGGAATGATTTAAATAAATCGTTTTAATTAAACGTTTAATGGGGAGCATTAAAATTAAACAAAAAGAAAAGAAAAGTAAACAAAAAAGAAAATTAAATATTTTAAAGAAAAAATACTAAGAAACCACAAAAAAACGGCATAACAGCGGAAACGGAAACTTGCGTTTAACCAGAGCAGCAAAATTGGCAGCAGTTCATTACAACTTGCGCTTCCAGTTCTGCTCACAAAGCTTTGCACAACACAACACTCGTAACACCAACTAAGTATACAACAGCAAACTGAAATAAAAACAAACATCTAAAAAACGTATCTTATTTTGAAACTAACAGAAAAACAAAAACTTAGACAAACACACACACACACACACACACACACTATCTTAAAGTCCTAAATTATATTTCGTTGGGTTTGTAATTCACAACAAGCACAAACAAGAAAGAGCAAGTTTTTGGGGAAAAACAAACCGCAAGACAAGAAAGCAATTTGGTTTTCAGATAACGGTTGACAATAACACGAATGTGGCTGTGGACGAGTCTGAAAGGGACACGAAAACAGCATGTTTTTAAAACCACAACACTTTCAACGAAGAAAAAAAACAAGGAAGTAGAAAAACTCCGAGAGTGTTAAACAAAAATTAACACTTAAAAGGCATAAAACTCGCTAGAAAGTATGCTTTGCTGCATCAGAAAGTTTTCCCAGTTTTCATGACTTGTGAAGTGCATTAATTGTACATGCGCCGCAAGTTTCTTTAACTATCGCTGGTATTAATTATTCTCTCCATGACTAATTCCGGGAAGGCCAACCGAAAAGCATCGTTCCATCAGGCAACATTCCTTGCCGCATGTGAACTGATGACTTGTTGTGGAATTGAGGCATTCTTGAGACATTAAATGTTGCATGATTATAATCGCAACGAAAAATGCCAATAATCCTCGAGTTATTTGTTTGAAGCAAATGCATCTTTAACCCGTGACTATTGGATGGGTTTTGCAATCTTTTCAAGAAGTATGTAGATGGGAATAGGGGAGAGGAATAGAAGGAGGTCGCCACCGTTTATTTAACACTTTGCGAAGACATAAGAAAAGTGGCCATTACCATCGCCAATGCATCACCCATGCCCTGAAACAATCGTCTATCTTATCAGTAAAAACATTCAATTAATGAATCATCCGCTGTCGCAAATTGGCAGCCAAAAATTTGTTGTGTTCCCTTATATAAAAAATATATATTTCATGTTTAAGGCCTTATACACCTGAAGAAGGGTCTAGAGAATTGGCAAGGTTGAATTTTTTCATGCCTCATTAAGCAACAAACATTCTAAAAAAATTTAATCAGAAAAGATTCTGAGATTTTGAAGATGTCAAAAGGGTCAAACATTCTTCTCTCTTATTCTCGAACTGTTTGTCGATGTCAATTTAACCCAACCGAAACACACAAAAAATATACAAACCTGTCTAACCGCTGTCGACAACAATTGACTACTATTAACAGCTTGCTGACATTTTCAGGGACTAAAGGAATAGTAAGAAGCTTTCAATAGTAGCAAGCTATTGCCGACAACGAGAAGACAAATGCATATTTTTTGGATTGTAGTAGTTACAGAATAAGCGGTCTTATGATTTCGCCGTATGTTAAGAGTAACAATATAAAAAGTGAACCATATAGAAAGATTGCCACAAATTACATGCAGAGGATTTTCTTACTCACTTTCACGCTCTTGAGCCATTCACTGACATGCAGTGTTAAGACGAACTCCTTTCTCTTTTTAATTTTATCTCAGTTCGCATTATTTCTTCTCAACCTATTTTTAATATAATATTTTTTCACCACTTACGGTTTAATTTCAAATCCAAATCAAACACAACAAAACTTGTTTTCCCCGTAAATACACTGATTACACTATATTACATTAAAAAGAAAAGGCATGTTGGCGCAGCATAAAATCTAAAACCACATTAAGGTGAAGACAACAAAAAGTTACGCTGAAAATTAAAAAAAAAGAGAACAAGATTTTTTTTTTCATACAAAACATGAACAACAACACAATTTTCAAAGAAAACCAAATGAAAAATCAAGAAAAAAAAGAGAAACTATTATTACTTTGGTGTCTGTGCCAACAGTGGAAAACCAATTTAGTGTGTATTTGGCGAAAAGCTTTAGATACAAAATCTACACTTTAGCATGTTCTTTACAAAGAATAATAATAAAAAATAAAAAAGAGAGATAATATTAAAAAAAAAAACTAACAAACAAACAAACAAGTCGAGAGATGCACAATTTTGTTTTTCCGTGCAGTCGACGTATGGCAAAGAGGTGAAGCTTAGATGCCGTTTGTTTTCCACTGGCTTTTGCTGGCTGTCTGACTAGATGTGTGTGTGTGTGTATATTTGTGTGTGTGTATGTGTGTATTTATTTGTTTGCTTGTGTGAGTGTTCTTCTTGAGCAAATACTGATTATATGCGAACTTTAACATCAGGTGTAGATTATTAGCCAGACTTATGGCACATAGATAATAATTTTTTTCTCCATACTTTTTTATGGCTTAAGAAAAGAGCAGCAAGAAGTTTTTTTTTATTTCACAGTTTTGCTTCTTTAGTTGCCTTTTTCTCATATTATTGTTGTTGTTTGTGATGTTTACGGAAAACTTAAAGTAGATTATTTCTTGTTTTTTTTTTAAGAATACTTCTTTAGATTGTTGTTGTTGTTGCTGTTGCTATTGGTTTTTTTTTTTGAAGAGATCTTACCTAAAATTCTAGTGGCTCTTGAAAAAACAATAGATTTTGAAATCTTTTTTGCACAGAGAAAAAAGTATTGAATCAGATTATTTGAAGCTTGCTGTTGTTGAGACTTTTAGTTGGAAAAACAATCAAATTAAAATGGAAAATAAATCTTTTTGAATTATTTTTCGTTATTTTAAACTGAAATTGCCTGCTGGAGATTGGAAAGTGTTTTGTTCTTAAGTATTAGATATAAAAAATAAAAAAACGTTAAATAAAGTATTTAGTGCATTTAAACAGGAACCACAAGTATTCACTTTTTTACACCATAATTTAGTTGCCACAACAAATGCGAATTTTGTTTCAAACAATATTGATTTTAAGCCAAAGTAATTTCTTTTTAGGCTAAAGTTTCTAAGAAAGAAGATGATATAAGCTAATTTTTAACGAATAGGGAAAAGTAAATTTCTTCCATAAAGCTTTTATATGATGCCTACATCAATGTATTAATTTTGATAGAAATTAAAAATTTTGCTTGCATTTTTTGTAACTCTTTAAAAAATATTTTTTAAACGTTCACTAAAGTTGATTCCATTTCTAACACGCCTTGTGAATTCTCTATTTTAAAATTATTATTTTTTTACTAAACATTTTCTATTTGTTTAAGCGAACAACAAAACAGCTACTAGTTCCGCTATTAGAAATCCTGAATTTAATACAACAAATATTGCAAATAATACTAAAATAAAAAAAAATGCAACTAAAAACTTTAACAATTTGATTTAAAAAATATGGCCAAAATATCCAAAAAGTTTTCATCTTTTTTTTTTGTTTTTTGTTCAATGCAACATAAAAATAAAAATAATAGTAAAATAAATACAGCAGGAAAGCATTTTGTTCATAACTAAAATTCTAATTCTCTCCATAAATATTGGCAGAATAAAAGTTTTGCCATGAATATTTTTGTTTAATAAAAATCACAATATATAGAAGATGAACAAACATAACAACAACAAAGAAAAAAAAACAAAAACAAAAACGCATATTTGAAAAAATAATAAAAGTAGTAATAAAATTAAATTAAAACAGGAAATATAAAAGTAAATGGAAACAGCGATACATGTAAATATAGATATTTCGAAAAAGAATATTAAATGAGAAATAACCAAATAATATTGACTTGAATTAAACAAAACTGCTACATATTGTAAAGCAAGTAGATTTAAAAACAAAGTGGATTGCTTGAATAACAATATAAATATACACTTTTAAATTCAATAATATTATTTAAGAAATTTTTTATGAACTTCAGCCAAAAGTTGTGCGCGGCGTATGATTAATATTAATTATAAACTGTTTGACAGTAAGTGGCCGGCCGTCCAGAGGTCTCAACTGCATGAACTAGTTGCAATAATTTTGCAATGAAATGAAATATTATAAATGAGCATTTCGTTAATTCCATTAACGCTATTTCACTCTATAAATTTAAAAATTTAGTTTTGAGTTCCTCTAACTTTACATTTTATGATTAAATTTTGTTACAAAATAAAACCCAACACAAAAACTATAAAAAAATAGTAATTCTATCACATTTTATTCTTCTGTATTAAAAGAATTGTAGACTTGCAAAATACCCATTAGTAATTTTATTTAGTATTTTTATTTTACTTTTTTCTCAAGTGGTGTTGTAAGCAATTTAATTTATATCAACTAAATTCAAAAAGCTGTACTTTGCGTATGATTGATATTAATTATAGAGCTATTAAAAACTTTAATAGGTTTGCAACTGTTTGGGATTACCTGAAAAAATTTTAAGAGCTGTTTAAAAAAATATTACAAGCAAGTTAAAGTCTACAAGGATAATTAACATATAATTTTTTTAATATTTTTGAAGTCATTACCATAAAAATGGTATCAATAACTTCTAAAGAAGTTTTTCAAAATCATAAATTTTACTTTTTAATTTAAACTCAATCTCTCAGTCAATATGTTTTACAATTTATGTCGTTTTTTACACTCAAATACATTTTTCATTAATTTTTCCAATTATAAATATAATAAACTTTGGAACTGTTGCAAACCTTTCTGTATAAAAAACCACAGCTTTTTTTTCATTAAAACGTAATGACCGCCGTAGTATTTTAGCCGTTAAAGCAATTTAAATGGCAAAAGCAAATAAAAATTATTATTAAGCCAAAAACTCTTTGAAAGTATTTTTCCTTTTCCTTTTTTTCTTTCTCCAGCAAACCGAAATATACAAAAGAACTTTTCACTAGCAGCAGGTTTTTTTTCAGCGATAAATTCACCATAAAAAGTACTTTTTATAAAGGAAAAAAAAAATAAATAAATGAAAAAATATGGTTACAGTAAAAAATTTATGAAAGCATAAATTCATAAATGTTTCCGTTTGGTTGACTGTTCAACACGAAGCCAACGTGGCAGTAAAACATTCCAATTCTTTAGCTTTATGTGTGGTTAAAGTATTTTCTTTTAAAATTTACGACACATTCAATGAACAATAGCATTATAAAGCAAATGAAGGCTGAAAACAACGTTGTAAAACTTTGTTGCTTAATTAAAAAAGCCTAGTTTTAGGCTGAACAATTAAATCGATTTATTAAAGCATATATTAAATTTACACATTAAATGAATCCCGATTGCAGGATCATCCAATAAGTAAAAATATTTCACCAAACGTAAACTATTAAAAGAAAATATTAAAAAAATTGTTATAAAAAATAATACAGCCTAAAAGTAGCTTTTGTTATTAAAGAAAATTAAAAAAAATCTTTTTTGACCCAAAGTTTAGTAAAGACTTCTATTTTTTAATTATACAAAGCTTAGTTTGCTTTCTTTAAAGCAGCAAAAGTAAAATTGTAGAGTTTAGAAATTGGTTTCTTACTTAATAAAACCTACTTTTAGGCAAAACTATTACATTAAATTAATAAGCACATCTTTAGGGATTAAGAGTAAAATTTTACGAAAATTCATTATTAAAAATATATTTCATAATTAATTAGTAAAGGCTGCTTTTAAGCAAAACTGTAAGTAGTTAGATGTTAATATATTTAATAGTTGCGTAATAATTAATAAAGCTTAATTAATGAAATGATTGAAGCAGGCCTTCAGTTTAAATAAGGGCTTAAAGGTTAAAACAAAAGAAAAAAGGTCTTTAAAAAGGGTTGATATTTGCGACAAAAACATTTAAGAAATAATTAGGATCATGGAAAAAACAACCAAAAGCATTAATTTATCTACAAGAAAATGGGAAAATTCTTAAACGATTTGCTAGAATCAGTATACTGAACTACTGAATTCGGCCAATTCTGTCTATTGAATTAAAAGTTTTTTCATTTATCTTTCTCTCCAAAGAGCTATTGTTTACAGACCTGCTCCAAAAATGTTCACCTATTTTAAATGTTGCTATGCAAACTCTTTGTTTTATTTAATCCATACTTTTTTGCCCAACTATTTTTGTTGGTAGCAAAAAGGTAATAAATTTTGTAACAGATTTGCGTAATCTTAGTCATTGTATTACAAACAAATGAACTAAAAAAACACTATTAAAGAATGGTTTGAAAATGTTACATTTGCGTAACAATTGTTCAAATGGCTGATGCTGCCCGGACGGATGCTTCAGCTACTGTAGTAGTGGTATTTATAAATTGCCTTAGATGACCACATTTTTTATTTGCGCCACGGGCCATTTAAAAGGGTAAAAAGTTTTATCTTTCATGGCTTCTGGCTATAGCATACTTTTAGGCTTTCTATTATTACTATTATTATTTTTATGCTTGGCCGCTTCAATGAAAATAAATACAGGGAAAAAATATTATAAATCACAGGAATATAAATTATCAGCAAGTGCTGGGAAAAGAAAATATGCTTTAAATTAAAATAAGTTGAGGTGGTGCAACTTAAAAACACTTAAGTTAAGTATATTCAATCAAATATTATATAAAAAGAAAATAAAAATACTTAAAAATCAAATTGCCATTATTATAGGAAGTTACTCAATTTAACAAATTCAAAAACAACTTGGATGCCTGAAAATAATGAAATTAAACATTTTCATACGTTTCAAATTTGTAAGAAAAATACTAATATATTAGTTTTTTTCCATACATACTTCAGCAAGTGAGGAGCCCTAATTTAAACTTAAGTAACAGCAAGCAATATTAGTATGGCTTAGTAAATATATTTTCAGTTGGTTTTTGGTATTAAAGAGTCTTAAGATTTTGTTCAATTTCATTTCAGAGCCATTTCGTTAATAACTCCACAATTAATAATTATCACACGCCCTGTAGAACAAAATGTTATACTTTTTATAATATGCGCTTAAGTCTGTTTGCAGCATATTTTCTACTTTTTAATTCAGTAACAGTAATTGTCTTATTCAACTATTTTTCTTAAGACCTCTTTTGGCGAACTCAAGTGGAAGCGAAATCCACAGCACATTATTATTAATTCTTTTCCCCGTTAATTATCAATTAATTTAAGCTCTTTTCAATGAAAAATTCAAAACTTTAAAAATGCCAAACCTCTTTACATTAACTTCATTTTCTTTTAAAAAACTTTAGTTGCTAGTAACATTTTTTTATTCTATTTACTTGTGTTTATAGAAAATATTTTATAACTTTTCTCCCAAAAAAAAAATCCATAACATTTTCTTTTGTATTTTTGGCTTTTTAGGTCACGTAATTAGTTTTTGCCACCAAATAGAAGAAAGAAAGAAACTTACTAGCAGAAAGAAAAAAAAAACACAAAGATAGTCATCACAGCAGCTCATAAAAATCTTTAAAACTTTTTAGCTGCACAAGAAAAATAAACGTCATAGCTATTAAAACAATGTTGTCTAAAGTGTATTGTAAAATTATATACATACATACATGCATGCATATGTATGTACTATACATTTTTGTTTGTTTGTTAATTTTTCTCTTTGGAGTAACGAATACTATAAACCATAAACAGTTTTAAGTTTAAGCAAAGAAAATGTAAACACATTAAGTGAATGTTTACGCCAGAGAAAGAACTATAAAAATATAAAATTTAATAATGAGAAAAATTATACGAGAAATTTAAAATTTATTAAAAGTTCTTGAATATACTTTCTAAAGATTCCTGCGAGTATGATTGATATTAATTTTTAAAAAGCCATGCATTAATATAAAACATACGCACAAGTGGCCTCGCTACTAAGAGAATATTACACAGTACGATATAAAAAACAGAAATGAAGAGCTGATTCTAGTAACGGTTATCAAAATAAAATATACACATGTATCGCAGTTTTAAAAGTTTACAACTGAGTCTTAGGGGTCAATTGTTGATGGCAACTAAAAATGTTTAGCTGCCGACTAGCAATGCAACTGAAGTGGGTTTGCTAAGCATAATCGACTTAATGTTTTAGGGAAGTTAAAGTTAAATAATCAGCTTATAGTTTAAACGCAGAGCTGTATGAAAATAATAGAAATAAAACTGTTTTTAAATAAAAATATTAGCGTTGTTGCACTGTAATCTGTAGTGAGAAAGCGTGAAACATATAAGGAAGGATTGAAAGTAAATAATTAAATTTTGAGGAAATAGTAACACCTAATTGATTTTTTTAGTACAACTTCGTTAGCTCAGTGTGTAAAGCACGTGATAGAAGCTGAGATTACATTAAAAAAATATATTTATATTAATTTCGAGGCAACCCAAAATATTTTCCAAAATTATACAAAGATCCAACACAAATTGAAGATAAATTGTAAAGTGATGATAAAAACATTTACTCATACGTTTAGGGAAGCTACTGAAGCCACACCTCAGCGATATCTAGCTAATGCGACTGTAAGTTTTCGATCAGCCTTAGTAAAAGATAGCATTTGCTTAAGTTACCCGTTGGCATTCTCAATTAAAATTTTACAATCTGCGGTTCTTAGCCTGATGTCAGCCACGGGTGGATAATTACAAAGTTTGCAGAGCTCCTGCCGCCTCTTGTAAACAAGCCAGTTTTCGAACTTTGCTAAATGCAGAGAAGAGATATGGTTAGACATGGTTGAGACAACAATATTATGATTGGAGCAAACATCGTTAGGAAGGAAAATCAATCTATTGTATTTTGTTTCATATTTCAAGCATAACTATAGTTGTAATAAACAAATTTCAAACATATTTGAGACAAGTTTTGAATAAATAAATATGAAAAACAATTTTTTTTTTACATTTAGTAGTTCAAGTTTATCCAATCGCGCATCGATTTCTGCAAGACTAAAGCTAAAGTTGCTGTCTTGAGAATTTGGTGGAGATAGTGTGGTCCTATATTTTGATTATATTTGCTCGTCATAAAATATTTTTAATTATATATGTATGTTTATTTTTAATTATATTATTATTGTGAACAAGCACAGATTAAGTTTACCTGATCAGTTTTAGTTCAATTTTCTTTTTTAGACTTTCGTTCACGTTCATATACGAAAAAGTTGTTTCAATTATTTTCGTTTTGTTGCTTCAAAATCAACTTTGTATAATATTACGAATGGCAAACGAAAAGGAAACAGTAAAACTGCCTGTATGGTCGAGTCTATACCCCCATTCCATTCTCTTTTCACCCTTCTTACAAAAATCCAAGACTTGAAGAGTCAAACGTGATGTGTATGAGCGAGCACATATGTATATGGTAAAATATTATCATCGAACAACAACATGATCATACAATAGTATGTGCTGAACGTTCAATATATATTGACTGCGATGCAGGATCGCGATATATATTGAGCGTCTAGCATGCAGTATGGACGAAAGTACTGATATTTTGAAATCCGGAATATGCATCGTGATTCAAATATCACAATATATATTAAACGTATAGCAGTGTCATTATAATTCAATTATAGTATATTGCTCTTATATTATGGTTGGCTAAACTATGCTTTCTCTATGCATGTACTTGTGCTCTGTATTCTGAGTTTTCAGTCTGGTTATTTTTCAGCCGAATCATCATCAATTTAAAATGGAACAATTGTAAAGTTTCAGAGTATAATTTGCTAAACTGGGCTTTGTCAGTTTTGCGGACTCAGAAACCAATCTGGAAATTTTATTATAAAACTATAATTAAGGTTTTATCTAACTATGGAAATAAATAACAAGAATCTTATCAACGATTTACACATTTTTTTATCTGCCAGACCCCATTCATTGTGACAAGCAGATGCAACTTTCATGTTTTTATTTCCATTCGGTTCTTTTATATTTTTTAATATTAAAAATAGGAATAATAAAATCTGTTCTAAATAAACCTCTTACAATTCACTCTTATTTTTTTACATTTGCATGCAAACAAAATTATTTGCGATAAAAAGAAGAAGAACCAAACAAAAAAAATCAAATAGAAACAAATTCTTTTGACATGTCGCACCAGGTTGCTACAAATGCAAAATTTGCGATATATTCTTGCAACTTTATGGGGCACACACACAACAACAAAAAAAGTAATTTGTTGCAGGTGCAATAAACACACACACACACACAAAATAATGTAACGAAAACAAAAACTTAAGCATGAGCTCAGAGATATTTGATTAAGAAAAGAAAATAGAAAAGAAACGTAGAAAGAAAAAACGCACAAAAGGTACAACGGAAATTGTTTAACATATTTTTTGAGGGATTTTTCGTATTTGTTTTCCCCCTTTCAGAAGTTTTAATACTTCAAAGGTTTTTTTTTTAATTTTACACAAATGCAATTTTTAAATGGAATAAATAAAAAATTTTAATGCCAAAAGCATTTATGAGAATGCAAAGTAAACGAAGAAATTTGATACTTAAACTGAAAACGGTAGCGGATGATGAAACAAGCTGTGAACTAACTTATGTATGAATTATACAACAATTATGGGTTTTTCACAAAAATTGCTTTAAAAGAAGTATTTGTGAAAATAAAATATCAGTGATTTGAATTTTTTTATGGCAAATGCAATTTAAATATTTTTTGCTTTCTAACTATTTGGTGAAAAAAGAATTTTTTAAATTAAAAATCGAAATAAAGGTGAATGCAGCTTTTCAAGAACATATTTTATGACTCTCCCTAATTGTTAAAGCAGCTATCGTAATCATGCTGTCACCTGGTTAATACGACTTGACTTATTACATTCAAAAACAATATCGAAATTCCTTTATTTTGTTTTAGTGTAATCAACTGTCTAAACAAAATACATAAACTAAAAAAAAACAGAAAATTAAGCATAAATATTTTTTTCAAAAATATTTTCAAATGGATCCTTTACCGTCCAAAGAAATTGTTGTTGTTGACAGCGACAGCATCCATAATACCACTTTTGTAATCACTAAAGATGGAGAAGTGTGCATACAACTTGAGGGGAGTCACACCACAGCGTCAGAAACTGATAAGAAAAATGTAAAATTTCAAGATGAACCAGAAAATGAAGAAGAAGATTTAAAAGAAACCCAAAATAGCAAATTAGAAGATAAAGCAGAAATACAGAAGGAACTAGAAAAATGTTCAGAAAAATCGGCAATAAAAGAGAAAGAAAATGAAACAGAAGAAACAGAAGCTCAACAATTGGCCAGAAGATTCACAAATGAATCCAAAAATCCTGCGGACGGCGAAACTTTAAAAAATCTTATTACTCAAAAAGAAGAAAAGGAAATGCAAAATATATCAAGTGAACGTAATGAAATATCTCAGCGTTTAGAGCAGATAATTGATATGTTCGATAGTTTTGCCAAAAACTTGGATGACTTGGATATAAAAGCGAAACCGATAACCAGTATAGAAACTGTTAAAGAAAGAAGTAACAGGAAAAGAACCACAAATATGTGTCTGAAGGAGGAGCAGCAAACAGAATTTGAAGAACCTCAAAAGCAACGCAGCCGTTATGAGGATCGCTTCATTGAAGAGCAAAGAAAAGCTGGTAATAATTTAAGATATATAGTTAAGTTTACTAAGATAAATTACGTTATTTAAAATTTCTTGTATTCCAACCTTCCTGCTTTCATTTCACACATTCCTGCTTAACCAGATGCTGCAGGGTTGGCAGAGTCTAGTTCCATTTTAGCCAGCACTAGTTGTGCTGCCGAAATAGAAAATATAGAGGATTATTTAAAACAACAGAAGCTGGCATTAAAGGATTTGGAAGAAGGTAAATTTTGTAAAACGAATCAATAAAATAATTCAAATTCTCAAAGCTGCTCTTATATTGCAGAATCAAAGGATATGAAATGCAAACAGGCCCGTTCTATCTCTACCGCCACCAGCAATTGTGAATTGAAAACGTTTGCCTGTCAAACACACTTTTCCGATCACACGAGCTTAAACACCTTAGATCTTTTGGAAGTTTCTTCTCTCACCAGCAGATCTGAACAGCCAAACTCTTTGAATAATTATGCCCAGGCAGAAAATGCCTGTCTTTCTCGTTACGTCTCACAACAGGATATTATGAAACAACCTTTAGTACAACAAGCGCCAACATCACCGGTTGTTATTGTTCAACAACCGCCAACAACTCCCCAATTTAATGTCATCACTATAGAAGCTAATCCGATACCCTCGTCGACAGATCTAAGACGACCGCCTTTTTGGCAGCGCTTGTGGGAGGTGATTGGTGACTTCTGTGCTGCCACGTTTTTGTGTTTACAGGTTAATAGGGATTGTATATTTTGTTTGGGTTTCATTGCAGCATTTGTTGTGAGTGCTTCTTTTTTGACAGCTTTCTTTTATCACACTATCGTATTAACGCCCACACTGTGGCAGACCGAAGACAGTCCACAATTTTGAAAAACAAGATCAACGAAAATTGAACTAATGGACGAGACGATGTCGTTTAGCTGGTTCTATTTTTAAATACATGTTTTTTATGATTTTATTTTAAATATTTTGTTAATAAATTTATGATTTTTGATAATTTATTCATTTTTTTAACTTAACTGAATGCTTTGTCGACAGTGTTCACAAAGCTTTAATCTGCATTTCCTAAGCTTCTACCCCGGCAAGCTCGTATAATAATCGCACGTTAAATATTTTTTTAAATATATTTCTTGCTTTTATTATTTTCTTTCCTTGAAACCTCCACTTGATTGCGAAAAATAAAATATTAGTTTTCATACTTTGTTTAACTTGTGTAGCGAATTTTGATAAATTTAATAATTTCCGAATAATACTTCATTTGACGTTTTCGCAGACGCAAATAATTGTTGCGTCATTTTTTGCATTCGCTCGCTTTGTTTAATACAAAATAATAAATTTTATTTTCCTTTGCTCAATTTGTCTTAAACCAACAATTTTTACGCTACAAAAATTTTTATTTGGAATATTTTATCATTAATTTTTGTCATAAAAAAGCGACTTGTATTTGCGTAAATGTTTCTGTTTCAAGAAATACTAGAGACTATGAAAAAAAAAGAATGTACTCACCCTCTTTTTGAAGAATTTAATAAAGAGATCTGCAAAGAAAACGAAAAAAATTATTTAAAATAACTTGTGAGATGAATAAAACTATAATGAAAAGCAGAAATTTAATAAGAATTCAAGAATGCCTTTTTCATATGAAGACAGAACTCTGTAAGCAGAACACACACGAGGCAGAAGTTAAAACAATCGAAATGTGTTGCTGCTTTGTATAGCTTTTTGTTTGATTATAATTTACATTTATATTTTGTGTTGTTGACAGTAACTCGTGTATACCGAACAACTCCTTTATTGCCACGTAGTCATATCTCCAAGAGTTTAAAGTTTTTAATTTATTATTATTTATTTCTTATTATTTATTGTTAAAGAAAATAAAATAGATTCATATCGAATATAATTTGTTTGTTGGGATTTTTTGAACAAGTTTCAAAGCCTACTACGCTTATACTTTTGTAATTTCTGTAATTCTCATTGCTTTTTTAAAAGTTTTTGTATGAGATAAGAGGTTTTGAAAGTTTTCAAGAATATGGTTTAAGGTCTACTGATAATTTGGCATTAGCAATAATCAAATGCATGTATATATAGACTCGATAAAAACCCTCAACAAACAAAAGTTTTTGAAATTCTTGAAAGTATTTTATTTACTCACACTTCACCCTGCAGCCAGCCATACGTACAAATTTTTCCATCAAGGTTTTCACACGTACTGCCCCTTATCAAAATTCATTTAAATTGATGGCTGTGACGAAGGTTGCACGCAATTTGAAAGCAATTTTATATTTCTAGATGTCGTCGTCAAGAAAACAGCTTCAAATGATTGCTCTATACGTCACACAACATTATTACACTTATTACTTTAATTCACAAACATATTTGATTATTTGATTTTAATTAGTAAAATAGTTGTAAAAATAAAGCAAACCAAAGAATGTTTTCTTGACTGTAAATAGGGACACTCTTGGAAAGAGAATTTCAATAGCAAGTTCGTATCAAGTCTTAAAAGTAAAAAAGTTTGAGTTTATTCAAAACTGATAGACAAAATTTTATCGTGTAACCCCGAAGTCAATAATAAAAAAAATAAAAAAATATTCTCTTCTCAAGAAGTGAACAAGACATTTTTAGGCATTTTTCACACAGGATAAAAAACAATTCGACGAATAATTCTCTGCACTCTTAACTAAGAAAATCACTTGTCAATAAAGGAGCGTTCGTTGTGGCCTTAACTTGTTTGACTTCGTGTGCAGTCAACTTTAGAAGGCTTTTGCTTAAATTTTGGTAGATTTAAAAATCAAAAATATATATTTTAAAAACTACGTTATGCATCCATCCATCCATCCATCAATCCCCTCAGAGCGGTTACAGTAAAAATTAATTTAAAATGATTTATGAAGATTTATTTAAGTATGCATGGAAACCATAATGTCACTTAACGAAAACCAGTCAACTTTTAAAATTGTCATTTAAGGCAATTTTCTTAAACATCAAAAACCACAAGATGACGCAAAAAAAATAGAGAAAGAAAATCCTAAGACACATTTCAAAAATAAGTCATTTAGGTTTTTGCAAAATTGCAAAAGAAAGAGAAGAAATGTGAACGCAGATTCATTAAGTTCATTTGCTAGAAAACTTTTATTGAGTTAAAACAATTTTTTTTTTGGCATTTTCTTGCTTTATTTCTTCATGCTGTCATATTTAACTGAGTGGAAATATTTTTAATACAACCATAATTTCAATGATAAAAAAATAAAAACAATTGCAGCATCAGGCGTGGAGGTAAAGCAAGGGAAGAAAACACCACCACCCCTTAAAAAAAAGAAAAAATAAACTATGTCTTGTTAATATTGAGTTGCTAAGAATTGTTTATAAAATTGAATGTTTCATATAAAATTTAGCCCCCCTAAATTGATGCCGCTCTTGTGCTACAAAATAGAAAAATTAGAAAATCTAGAAGTCGAAGAATGTAATGAACAGGAATTAGATGGCAAATTTGTGATTTAAGTAGAAAATATTTTAAAACAAAAATTCTGAGAAAGTTTTTTTTTTTCATTTGCATGCAAAAGTTTTTGAAGGATTTATGAAAAATGAATGAAAACAAACAAACAAACAAAAAAAACAAGCAAACAAAAATTTTGTCTGAAAAAGTTAAAGAATTAAATTTGAGTTTTAAGCTTTCAAGTGTTAATAAAGATAATCCCAAAACTCAGGCATGACGAAGGTTTGAACACCGACATTTAATAGAAAGAAAAAAGCTATTTCATGTTACTATAAAAAAATAATACATTCCTGCCAGGTGCCCACAAGCAACTTCGGTACGTTTTTTTAAGTATTTGAGTTTGATATCATTAATAATAAATTTTCAATTTCAACCAAAGAACCAGTGCATCGTCACTAAGGCTACAAAAAACAACACATTTAGGTTTTCTTTCTATTAATAAAACTGTCAAAATGTTCACCTTTTTTATTTATTAAGACATTTCCAGGGGTTTTTTGTTAATATTTTCCATTTCAAACTTAAACGCATAATAAAAATCCGCAGGAAAAGTAAAGTTTTGTTTAGGGAAACAAAATAAAAATTAAGAATAAAAAGAAAAGAAAATTTAACATCAAAATTTTTGTAGGAGTTTTGAAGGACATATTACTATTAATATTATAATGCATTGCATGTCGTCTAATTGATTATGGGCTGCTCCTAAACTGGACATAGGCTGTCTATTAGTTATCTCAATCTTTCGATGCTGGGTCCTTGAGATCACCAATGTTGTTAAATTTACGTCCTAGGCTGACTACCATTTGGTTAATATGTTTCTTGGACGACCTCTTTTCCTGCTACCCTGTGATTTATAGTCAAGAGCATGATTATAAATCTCCTCAGAAGGTGTTTAAAGTGTATTTCAGGTCCATCGAAATTTTCTTTCAATATTGATGAGATTTAATTCTGCTCGGTGGCCGTCTCGGTAGCTTATCAACTTGGCTTTATAGACAATTTTTCTTTGAAATAAACGACACAAAATCCGATCTTGGTAACATTTTTTGTGGTGTCCCGCAAGGTGATATCTTGGCTCCAATGTTATATAACATTCTCGTTCATGATGTTCCTCATATTTGCAATGAATCGAAAAGTATCCTTTTTGCAGATGACTCATTTATTTATGCGAACGATAGTGATCCTGCGAAAGCTTTAAGAAAGGTAAAATCCCACCTTTTTATAATCTATAATCTAAATTTCTATCATCAGAAGGCATTTATTTACGTAATGCTTCTGGTAAAGATCTTCGTATTGTTGTTAGACAAAGTAAAAGATTGAATCTCTCTTTGCATGGTTCAAATACATTTAAAAATTGGATAAAGTACCTTGGGGTAACATTAAATAAAATGTTAAAGTTTAACGAGCATGGCCGAATCTCCATGGCTAAGGGATTACGGATCAAGGGTATCTTCTTGAGGTTTGCTTGCTAACAGACACTTAAGTTAAAGAGCTAAGTTGCTGCTTTGCAACGTGTGCATCCGATCCGCAATGCTGTATGGTTTTCCCATATGGTTTTCGATTTTTCCGATCGTTATGATCGAATTGGAGATTTTGGAAAGGAGCTGTTTGAAACTTTGTGTTAACGCGAATTTTGAAAATTTCCTCGAAATATTTTCAAAAACAGTAATTTTTGAAAAGGTGCAAATAAAACCTCTTTCGTCATATTGTTTGGTCTTCCTTAATAATTCTATAAACCGCGAGAACGGATTGATGACAAGTGTTCTTTACTCGCAAGAGGGCTTTGATTGGAGTAACAGTTTATATATTTCACCGGCTGGAATTTTAAAAGAGGACATCAAGTAATTACTCTTTACTAGGTTTTTTTTCTCATTCTAGCCCGCCTTTGAATAGGGAAAAGAAGTTTGTTTTTAGTTTAGTTTTTCCTGTAAATATGTTGTTTTAGTTTTAGTGTCAGTTTTAAGTTTTACCATAAAACCTCCTTTTGAGTATCAATCAGTCCTTGTAAACTTTTATTATACTTTTGAGCAATGTAATTTTTATGTTTATCTATTGATGTAAACTCTCATAACTCAGTCAAGCTTAACTAAACATGTAGCGTTCTTTAATGTCTTAAATATTCATTAAAATAATCCTTAATAGTTTTAAGTTTATCATCATTTATATTATTTTTGTTCATCTGGTTTGGGATCTAATTTTTTGGAGTCTCAATAAAATCTAAATTAAATTAAAAATTACTTCTGCTCTTGTTGCTCGAAGTTGTTCATTGGTCAAAATATTCTAGGTATTCTTCGAAGTCTATTAACAAAAACTCGTGTTTTATTTTTAATGTCCTCGGCAACGAACCATGTTTCGCATCCATAGAGCAATACAACTAGGACACATGAATTTGAATATACAAATTTCACGTCTTTACGCTGTATTTAGTAGAGTTACAAACCTTATTAAGTTGAGTGAAAGCTCCAATTGCCAATTTGGGATGTAAGGGAAAGTGATGCGAATATATAGCCCAGACTACTCAATTGCCAATCTCCCCTGCAAGTGGTGCACCCTACTCGCAACAAAAGAGGAAATGGCGACCGAACATGAGCGGAATATCCTTGACATCGTGCAAACTAAATACTGCCACAAATTTGCCAGCCTGATGGCTTTAGACGGCAGCCTCGTTATCAGGATATAAGCGATAAGGCTGATAACCCGCCGCATCTAAATCTATATTATTCCCAGAATCTGTATAAGAGCGAAGGACATGTTTTAGGTAAAATTCTATTGCAAAAATTCTAGAAAAAAACCATATAGTTTTACATAAAATAAAACTGGTTTGTTAGCGTTGAATGAATAAATGAATGAATTGATTATACGTGAAATACAAAACATTTCGACCGAAGAGGTCTATTGTATTCCTTGCCTTAGCGTTAAACAAATGCAATAAGCAACAAAGTTTTTTAGTACTACAAGCACTGAAAAACAAATTTATAAGTAAAAAAAAATAAACCTACATCAACATGAACACCTTAAAGTTAAACAAGTTTCATTTAAGCAGCCCATACACCTGCAATATAATTGTGCAATCATAACGCCAATATATATGTCACAATACAAGGCGACAAAATGTAGATTGAGCAAACTCAAAACCCTTTTTAACTTTAATTGCACAACCGCGAATAGTGCTTGATACTGCGCAACATTGTTCAATCTGATGTTTACATTGTAATAGTGAGAATAGTAGCGTGAAATTGCAATTGATATGACAATAATATGATCAATATATGATGGGCCGCTTAGAGACTAAAAAATAATTGAAAAAAAAACTAACAAGCAATTTTTCCATTGTACATCTGCAATAAGAAAAAGTGTGTCTTTGCCAACGGACAGAAAGTTAACACAAAAAGAAAGAAACAATATAAATTGCCCACCAAAAATGTTAGCAAAAACTAAAAGAAAAATAGAAAAAACTAAATAAAAAAAAAACAAAACTTATGCAAGAAACATAAAGACACTGCTGAGGATATCGAACGTTTTCACCATCACCAGCGCCAACAGCAACAGCAACAACAATTCGTATTCATTCTTTTCTGGGCTGACAGATCAATTTGTTCAAACTACAGCTCTTACACATACATTGTACATTTAAATTGGCAAACAAAGAAAAAAAAACAGAGAAGGAAAAAAAAAACAAAACAACAATTCCAAAACAATTTTGGTGATATTCCCTCAAGTGTGTTTTGTAATATAAATGAATGCACAACGAGCTGAAGAAGTCATGAGAGAAGTAGTGAATAATAGAAACATAATTTTCAAAAAAGTGTGTAATAATTTTGTATAGAAAATGTGTCTTTAATAATATTAACGTACATGCGCTCTTGCATATCGTACTTGATCAACAAAAAATTTTAAATTTTTCAACAGAAGCAAAAGACTTTTTGCTTTTATATCACAGGTATATGAAAAATTGATTTTAAATCTTGCGTTTCATTAGCAAACCGTATACAAAATAATGTGAAATTTTTACATCAGGTAAATATGAATGTTAGATTGCAATTTTTTGAGAAAAGCGAAAAAAATTAAAATTTCGAGTTAATACCCCCTTGTTGATCAAGTGCAATATTACGATTTTGGTGGCTTTGTAGCAGAATCAGCAAAAGAGCTTGCCACGCTTAAACTAATAATCTAGGACTATAAACGCTAACCTGCGGGACGACTAACATCTATATTCGATAGCACCTCAAAAGGATAACTGACCACCTCCAAGATTTGAAAATATAAACAGATCATGGAATAACTCAAACGGATTTTCATTTGACAAGGTACTCGTAAAATTCGCTCTACGCAAAGTCTCAACTTGTTGCACTGCATACATAATCTTTGAAATTAATTATAATTTAAAGTAATATTGGCTTTTTTAAACAAAATTATTTTTACTTCTCCTGCAATTACTGGCAAAATGACATTTAAAAACTTCACCACATAATTCATAACTTTATTAGTCTTTATGTTAATTTTTTTCTTAAACATTTTGTTCATGCAAATGTTGAACAGTTTCTTTCTGTATTTTTAAGTTTTAACTTCTGAACGTGCCACACACAGGACTACATGAAAAAACCCCCAGCTTTTTGTATTAATTTAGTTTGATTATATACACAACTACTGGTTAAATTTAAATTGAAAATATAAAATAATATTATAGCAATGCAAACAGCTTAAAGGAGGCAAAGAGAAAAAACCTTAAAATATTAAGAAAAGTTACATCACATGATGCCCACAAGAAAGTAGTGTTTCCTATTGCTGTCTTGATATTTCCATTTTGCAGCACCCTCTTTGCAGTTAAACAACAATCCGGCATGTTGCATACCAATTAGATCACGCAGTAGCAAAAGTTGCTTACTTCCCCGTTTAGCATAAAATTCGCAAAAAAAAAAAGGTTCGCAAGCAACACACTCCGGCGAAACATGAAGAACATTTCACAGGACAAAATAAAATTTAAATGAATAAAGAAAATTATGTCTGCATTGCACGAACATTTGTGGCATACTTGGACTGAAGCCACAGTTCTATGGGATTTTTTTGTTTTATAAATTGAGTGCTACTGTTACTGCCATTATCAGTTTCATTTTTATTATTTTTTTTTTCTTCTAAAGAATTGATTTAATTTTCTGTTTTACGACATATTTTTTTTTTAAATTCCCAAATTTCCCAGCAACAGAAATATTATTGAACTGAAGTATTTTAGAAACTGACCGATTTTAGGTCCCACTTTATATAACTGCTTTTTATCTTTCTTTGAATTAAAAAATCTGAGCAGAGCTTTGCTGCTTTTTATTCGAAACCCAAGATATTCTGTTTTACTTTATAAAATATTTCTTTCTTTCTTTCTTAAAAATTTATTAAATTTTAATTTTTCCCTCAATTGTGGTCGTACGTAGAACCTGTGTGGCCTTTTGTTTTTCTTGCTAGCAGCACTACTCACATTTTTTCCTTCTTGTTTTTATAACATAAAATTAATTTGATTCAAAATATTTTGTGGTCATGACTTGAAACTGTGAATATAAAATATTGGCAAAAGAGAAGATGGAAAAAAAAAATTATTTGAACAATTACATGTGCATTTTTTTACCTAAAAACAGCAAGAAAAATGAGTGTTTGTGTGTGTGCTTTATTGTTTTACATTCGTCTTGGCCATAAATTGTGGTGACGATTACTTTATGGTCAGCAGCAACTTGACGTTTAAGGCCAAAAACGAAAATATATTCTGCGAAAAAAAAACTCAAAAATGTCGTAAACAAATTCACACAACGCAACAAAAAAACCGCAGACGTTTTTGTTATTCCTTTTTAAAATGCAAAAGGCATTTGAACATGCAAAAACATTATTTTACGGTTCAAAACTTATAAACAGTAGCAGTCTTTCAGGTATTTATTTGAGAGGTTTACTGCTCGCTCTACTCATTTGTCAGTTAAGTGTTACACAAAAGGTTCAACAATACACTTGTTGGTTGTTCGCTCTTCTTTAATTTGATTACATTTTCTTTTTTTGAAATTATTTAGCCAAATGATATCTGATGTTTAACATCGGATTTATTTTGTTGTTTAGTTTTATTTCAGGATATTTTTTGTTTTTATAAAAAAGATACTTATACTTATGCAAGTATTTTTCTGATCCATTTTAAGAGGATTCCTTTTCTCAAATAAATACTCAGTGAACATTTTTAAATCTGTGCAAACTTTCGTATGAAATGTGTTTGTTATTGATTTAATTCTATTTTTAATGTCAAACGAAAGAAATATATATTTTTTTTAAATCCGAAAGCATAATACCCAACTAAATTATATTAGTAAAGCCACACACTTGTAGTTTTTCTAAGAAATTCGTATGAATTCTTGCTTTTACTTGGAAATTCTAATGGGATTGCAAGGATTACAAAAAATTCCAACATTCGCACGCGATACTAAAAAACAACTGTTACTAATAGACAATACAATAGGTTGGCCTATTAAATTGAAACCCGAATACACAAAATTGAACTAATCAACCGATGTATGAACAAAATTTGTGGCCATATCTTCAAAAAAACATAATATTAAATTAAGACAATAGATTTAACTATTAAAATTATGTTGTAAGCAAAAAAATTATCGCATGCAATATTAAAAAAATAATATCACAACAAAAAATACCCTCTGGAAAATAAATATGCGTGTGAAGTTAAATTTTAAAGTATAACACCCTGGACACAAACGACCGAGTTTAACAGAGATCTGTTAGTATGCTAACATGACTCTGTACACATGTAAAATATTATTTAATGCATTAAAAATGGAATTATTTTGGGAAGGAGTCAACGTGGGTAGACAAAATTGAATGGGATTTTAAGACAAGGTATTTATTCCTTTGTTATTGTTCATAAATGGATTCTTTAACAGTTGGACTTTCAACGTATAAAGAAAATAATGTCGCTTACAATATTTTGAAAATCATAAATGTCTAAAAGAAATATATCAGAAAAATGATCGCTTGCGATCTAATGGAATTGAAAGACAATATAATGGATCATCAAAATTGCTGTGCTTAAATAATATAAATTTAAATTATTAACTTTATTTCATAAGTGTATATAATCGGTAAAACTTTCACACTCTTGCATAAACTTGTTAAACTGGCCGCTCTACAAAAATAAATAAATGTTCGATAGATAACCTCACTTATTTACAACACTCTAAATCATCTGCATCTATAAAATTAAAAAGTTGAGTTGTCGAAATAAATTTTTTTAATTCGAAACCAACAAATTGGACACGAGAATGGCACAAACTGGTGCACATCTTTGCAAGTTGTAAGAACCAGAAAAAAATATCGCATGCGATATTTTAAAAACGATCCAACTTAAAATAAATTGCTTTAATGAGATTTCGACCATATTCTACTAATGTAATATCAAGGCCTGTATTTATAAAAAATAATTTGCATCTTTCATACAAATTTTCTTTAAAATTCATTTCAAATCCAAATTATCTTTTTATGAATACGACAGTAAATTTACTTAAATACATACATACGATAAAATAGAAACACAAAAAACATTCGAAATAAACAACTTAAAACTTATTATATCTCTTTTTTTTTTACAAAGCACATATAGAAAAAGCTCTGTCTCGTGTCATTGAAAAACAAATTGGCTTTGTTTATTGTTCAACATGAAGCTGCTACATGCACGTTCAATAAGTGTGTAAGTATTAGTAGCAACTTTAAACGCTTATAGCTCCCAAAATACTGAACCGATTTTCAAAAAAAAAATATATAGATAGTGCCCAGTTGTGAATAAATATCTTCAAAATGATACAAGTTTTCTCAAAGCCTGCTGTATAATATGAACGTAAGGGGGATTTACGAAATTTGCTTGCCTATTAATTATATATAGAAGATATAGACAACAATTTATCGCATTGATGACGAAACTACAAAACAAATAAGAAAACGCATTGGATATTTAAAAAAGATAATATAAAAGATCAATTTGTCACATGCGATAATTTAAAAATTACCTTGGAGCAAATAAAGACGACAGATTTGAATATTAAACTGACTTATAGAAAGAAAAATTATTGCATGAGGCTTAAAGAAAACTCGTGAATAAATTGGACCATTAAATTGAAATATAGAAAATATTATCGCATATAGATATAACGAAGCTATCGAAAATTAGATCAATAAAAAATTATTGCATGCGATATTTTGAACAACTTTATTTGCTCACTTTAAGGAATATTTTTTTAATCTAAACGTGCTGAAAAAGCCTCCGGAAAATACGTTTAATTACGCTAAAGAAATGTATTCTAGATTCCAGTGTGAGTTTTTTCGTGAAAGACTTAGCAGTACACTCCAAAGACGTATGTATAATAGATTGTTCCTGAAAAATCAAACACCAAAAAGCACTCATGTGAACCAACGTGCAGGGCCTATGACGAGAACAGAACCCACGACTATTAGAAGGATAGCCAAGGACATTATCCATAATAATTAGTACAATTAAAATTTTGTTATGATCGTATAAGAATATAATATCAAATCTTTGCAACCCATTAATATATTTCTAGCTTTCAATTTCCTTGATTTGCGGCAAAATTTAAAAATTTTTTTAAAAGACAAAATAGGTTTTGAATGTAGTAATTTAACAATTTTTCCAAAAAGTTAAGAGAGAGCACAATTTCAAGACTTTAAAATTTAAATTTTCATTTATTTTTTACTTAAAACAAAAACTTATTCTAATTTGAAGTTATACCTTTTACATAAATATCTTTTATATTGGTTGCAAACGTAACACAACAAACTAACTCTTCTTTACAACGTGCTGGAATTACAAAATGAAAAAAAAAAAATCTAAAACCTAAAAAGAAAATAGAGAAAATAATAATACTAAAAATAGATATGATTGCGCCAAAGATGCTGCACAGATCTGAAACAGAAAATTGTAACAAAAAAAAAAACGAAACGTAATACGACGTGCTGCTTTAGCAACTGTTTGTTTTACGCATTCTAAACGTTAAACGCGGGCGAGTTACGTGATTTGTTTGCACAATAATGATTACAAGTTTAACTGAAAAAAGAAAAAAACAAGAAGATACAAATAGAAATAAAAATAAAAAGAATTTTCTAGACTTACGTAGAGCTGATGTAATATTACTAAATTGTACATTTTGTTTCCTGGCAGCTTAAGTATCAACAACCAGGCAACAAAAAAAACTTTGAAATAACTGCACAACTAAATGGAAACAAAATCCTAGTAATAGTAAGACAAGAACTCAAAAAGGAAATCAAGTAGCGGCTTAAACTCTCTAAGATGAGATTATTTTTGCTTTTTTAATAAAACAAATTTATTTATTTATTTTTTTTTGCTTCGTACAGGATTTTCTTAATGGTGTGATGTTCGAAAAGAAAATCTAGTGTAAAAATAGTGTGTTTAGATATAATATTGCATAAATACAAGTGCTTAAAGGTCAAGAAGGAATGAATAAATATTTTGCACTTAAGCAGCGATAATTTATTAAAGGTTCTTAGCATTGAAAGAAATATTAGAAAAATGATTTTCTCTCTTCTGTGTATTTGTTTAATAGTGCTTTTAAAAAGTGTTAAATGAAACGAAACTAATAGTGGTTATTTAAAAAAGGTGCTAAATATTTTATAATTAATTTCAAGTACGCTATTAATTAACAATTTCTCAATTATTTTCTTATTTTTTTGTAGTCAAGCAAAACTAAATAATTATGGAGTTAATATTGTTAACAAAAAGTAGTAGTTGATTAAAAGTAAATAAGAAATAATCTTAAGACTTTTAGAGATAACAGAAAAGTATAAAGAACATTGATTGAAGCAAATTGGTACATGAGGTGAAGCCAACGTGATCGTTAAACTCAAATATTGATCGTGATGAAGTCATGCTTGCTTAAAACGATCAATAATAATTTCCAAAATATTGGATAAGTCTCGTTATCATTTTCGTGCCTTGATTTGAAAAAAGGACACCGAGAAACCTGAAAAGTGGCGAAAACCTGGAAATACTGACTATGGTATGGGGCGGCCTTCGAAAAACAACGCTCTTTCTGTTCTGCCGAAAAGGTTAAAACTAATTAAAGCTAATTTTTCCCTTGTTCGTTTGAAATATTGCTTATTGTTATTATATTATATTGCTAATAATTATTACTTTGCATTAATAACATCGAATAAAGCCAAATATAAACTACTCGGGGCCAAAGATAAAATATGTGTCAGATAATATATTTTTTTTTACCAATTTCAGTTTAATTTTAATAATGAAATACCTTTAACACAATTATTGTAACTACTTCTACAATTACCATTAAAAAAGGAAAACGTTTTCTCTCCACCTCGTTTGGATCTACTTCAACTCATCAACTGCAAATAGCATTTCCATTAAGCATTTATTCATTGCAATTATATTGTTATACGAGTATAATTATACTATTGACATTTTAAAACCAATATAATTTTGAATTTGACATGGTTGCAAATATTGACAAACGATTTTCGCTTCTGTTGTTATTCCAAGTACGCTGAGACGACTATTTCGAAGAATATTTAGTTTCAATTTAAATTGTGTGTGTGTGTTTAATATAACAAATTGCGTACGAATGTAGTGCATTTAACATGTTTTTTTTTCTTTTTGCCTATTTGATTTAACTTTTGTTTAACTACGATTTAGTTGGAGTGTTTTAATGTAATTACGATTTCGAACGCAACAATAAATATCTCACAAGGATTGAATTTGTTTTCTTAAATTGCTGACATATTTGACAAATTTCTAAATTGCTTACAACTAAATTGGAATTGTATTTAAATTTTAGTTTTGCAAGTAAAAAGCATGAAGAAACACTAAGTTTTGAAAATTTGCATTTTTCAAGTTTTAATGTGAATTAAGTGGAGTTAGTTTTGTAAGTTTAATATTGAATTTTATGTTAAATTTAAATGAGCTGTTGTCTTTTGTAAATTCTTGAAATTTTTCAAAAATATCAAGGCGTTTTCAAATAATCGCCAAAAATATAAGATAAACCTAATTAATATTAATCATACGCCACCCATTGATATAGAATATGAAAAGTTGTATTGCATATATTGCTCGGTCTATTCACGCAAAACAAATTGACATAAAACGTAGCAGGGATTATAAGCTTTTCTGATAAAACTACCCGGGACACAGAATTTCAATACATGATAGTATAATAAGATATTCAAGTTTACAATACACTGTAAAAACAATCGTTGTAATTTTTTAACATTGCAATGAATTTATTCTAATTTTGTCTTTAGAAGTAAAAACATACACTTAAAGGAAAAACCCTGAATTGTTATCATGAAGCAGAGTGAACAGGGGCAATCGCCGATCAAAACTTTATTGCAAATAAGTCTGCAAACGGCACGTTATTACCGCCTTGCTGCTTTCTTTATGAACGATCTTCCTTGAGTAATTGAAATGATTGTGCCTGTTTAGCAATATCAAATCAACACATATTTTTATATATTTTTTTATAAGACATCAGCAGCCTAATATATATATTTAATGAATTAATATATTGTTAATGATTTTTCTTTAAACTACTTAGTGAAATTTCACTAAGTTGTACATGAAATATGTATATTTGGATGCAAAAACTGATAACATCTGGTTCAGATATGTTCTTTTCTTACAAAATGTAACATCTCTTTTTCTTTTTATCAAAATAATTGCAATTCAAAGTTTTCTTAAGACAAAAATTTTGCCTTGTCAGCGATGATACAAGAATTCCTAATAAAAAGGTCAAGAAAAGTGCAACATAATTTTTTGGAAAAGAAAACGGCATTAGTTCTATTTTAAAATTGTTTCTTTATGATTTTCAAGCTTTGAAACATTGAATAAATTATGATTTGTTATACTAAGTTCAGCTGCTTAATATAGTCTGATTAATAATCTTTAGGTAATGTTTATATTAAAACTATAGTGTCGTACTAGTGACGTTGTCACCGGTACTACTGACCAGATATATCCCAGATATTGCTTTCTACTATTGACATTTAAAATAGGCTTGTCATTGGAAATCTAGCAGTAGACGTTTTCGCTACCATATCGCTGCTGACGAGATAGTACTTTTAGGATCACATGGGAGACATTTAAACCAAAGATTTAGTAGCACATTTTAGTGACTCTAGTTTACATAACTGGTGCTTCTCAATAAATTCTCGAGATTGTTGGGACAGCATACTTAAACACATATTTTTTGTATAAAAGAGATTTTTATTAAAGACACCCTTAAATTGCAGAGTTTAAAGTAAAACCTTATATAACTAGAAATTATTTAAACCGTTCTGTTGTTAATATTTTAAAACTCATAACAAAAAAAAAACAGGCTATTGACACATTCGTTGACAGTGTCACTAGAAATGTACTAGATCTGTTGTCTGTAGCTAATTTCTAATATTTCATAGAAGGAAAGTTGTCAATAGTTTCACTAGTGCAGAAAAGAGTGTTGAAAAGAGACACTTGGTCCCAGGCTGACTGCAGGGTAGCTATAACAGAAACATACGTGTGTATTGTGTGCTTGTAAAAAACTGAAATTATGTTAAGCGAACATATACAGACATGCTTAATCATGTACTTATAATCTGATGTAATTTAATTAATTGACAACTTAAAATATTATGGGATGTAAAATACTTTTTACATGAATTAGTTAACAAAATTGTTCGAATAGCCGATTATTCGATAAAAATTATTCGAATAATCCTTTATGTTTGTCCGTTCGAAATTTTTTTTTTAATTTTCGAATCATACGAATAATTTGTATTATAACGACAATCCATAGAACCATGTATCACAAATTTTCGGTTCCAAAAATATATGGTATAACTTTAGCATTTTTAGGAAACTATGAGTAATATTAATCATATACCCAACTAAGTCCAAACCTTAAATTTCCATTTATTTAATTATATACATTAAGGTGGATCGATCTATCAATCTATGTTGTGCCATCAATTTTTCGATAGCTTTTGGCTAGCTACGACATATAAAGAAAATCGTTTTCGAGGCGCCCAAATTTTATTTTTAAGTTTTTTTACTAGATACCTTTTTTAATATTAGATACCTTTAACAGGTGAAATTTATTTTTGTCTCAATATTATTTTGAATTATTATTGAATCATTTTTAATGAAATTGGATTATTTTTAATTAAATTTAATTATTTATTAACAAAAATTTTAAATTTGAATTAAAATTTGGGCGCCTCGAAAATTATTTTTTTTATATGTCGTTCTTGAATTTTTTTTTAAAAATATTGTAATTTTTTAAAATTTTTTTAAAACTCAATGCCTAGTGGACATTCTCTAGCTAATCAACAGCTAAGCTATTTAAGAATTTAATAAAAATATCATTAGTTAAACTATCGTCAGTAGTCATCTAAAGCCTGTTAAATTGAGTCTTAAAGTCTTAAGTCCTTTTTCTAACCGTGTTTATTTGACATAGTAAAATTTTGTTGCTACTCCAAAAAGTTTTCAGCTGCAAGCTGGAATCTAATTTCTAACTTGCATTTATCTAAATTAAATTTAAATTTGATTTTTCTAGCCCTCGGCTGCAACTGCTTTTATGTTGCTCCCTCTTACAAAGTGGCAAATTCCATTAAATATCTTCATCAACTGGGTAGACCGTTTTATTTTTTACTATTTTGGTTTTCAGTAAACTTTGTGTAATGAAATTTCGTTTATTTATAACTATTCCAAATGCCAGTAGTAGCTGGCTATAAACAACATACGCTGCATCTAAATGTAATGTGTATATCGCAATTTTTTTTTTCTCGAATACGTTTTGTCACAAAAGTTTTAGTGTTATCTAGCCGCAAGCGAACCATCTATGTGTTTATATCATAACCCAGTGAGCAAAAAAACGAAGAGTTTACAACTAAACTTAACAATATAAATTGGCTAAAGTTTTTGAAAGTTATGTTATTTTTGTTTTTCTAGCAACATCTGATTAAAGCTATAAAAAAGCCTAAAATAAAAAAAGGTTTTTATTAGGCTAGCAGTTTAAGTTTTAGAGAAAGTGTGGCCTACAGTGTAAAGTTTAAGACTTCATTTACTTTTGTCTTAATAATTTTTTACAGCAAAAGTTATAAGCAGAATTTTCAAAAATTCCAATAATTAATATTTATCATACGCGCCCAGTTGGTTTTTTCACAATACAAATTTTTAACGAATTCTTTTAAAAATTATTATTGAATTTAAAGAAATTTAATTAAAAACGCACATAAAGTAGATTTATCAAGTTATTTTGAAGCAAAAAAAACATTAAAGTTCTATTTACGCAAATTTATTATGATAACAAAAAAATCTTAAATTATCTAAATACAAATTGTTTTACAGTTTGACTGACTGGGTTTGCTGGATTTAGTAACAGCGATTTTCGGAACAACAAATAAACATCAATCTTGTGCAACCGTCTACCATGTTAAATACAATTGATAAAAATCAAAGTACCCCATGGGCTATTAGTTTCTGTATAATATTTTTTTTATTTTATTTGTATTCTTTATATCTCACACTTTGCAATTTCGCAATGATACAATTTAGCATAATGTACACGTAATGTCCCACCCGAAAGTAACACAATTATTTTGACTGCATACAATATCACCAAATAGCAACAATATACAGCTGAAGCAATACAACAAATGCATTACAATACATACATATATTCTCCTAAGAGTCATTACGACGACGCCAACACGTAAAAGGCATAATTGCAATTGTTCTGTTGCATGGCAGCCATAGTCGACGCCGTCATAGTCATCATCAAATTTAAAGTGTGCACTTAATTTGAAATAATGTACCGACCGAGTGTTGTTTGATGATGACTACAGAGACGATGACCACGACGGCGAAGCTTCAATTTGACTGATGAGGTTGCTTTATGGTTGCTCTGTCTGTCTGTCTCGTAAAAGTAGTTTAATACGAGCTATACATAAATACATATGTGTGTTACTAAGGGAATGAATTAATGGCGAACTCACTAGCTGACTGACTGGGTCGTCAAGCTGACTGTATGTGTACAATTTTATAAAAGTGTAGCAAATGAATGAAATGATTGAATGCCCGTTCATTGCCATTGCTCAATGGTAGCCCCCGAAATAAAAAATATATATTGTATAAGTATGTGAATTAGGGTCGTTCAATTTGTTCAGGTGAGAAAAAACGTGACAGGCGTATACCGAAATCGAAATCTACACGAAATTCTAGGAAAATTACCCACAGAAAGTATGGGCCTAAAATAAAAACCTAGCTCCCGCCGAGAGGTTTGATTATGAAAAATAAAAAAATAGTAACTTTTGGTAGAACTATCTTCTTCAGTCCTGTGAACAACTTCCGGTAAGCATGCATTTATTTTATCAACGCTTTATGTAAGTCCCTTAAAAGTAAAACAAACATTTCGTTGTAGGCTTTAGCTGATTTTGAGCCGATTTCATTGGGAAATATGCCTCCATTTTTGGACGCTAAATGTGATTTTCTATACCTCTTTCGAATAGGAAAGTTCGAGTCCAGAATATATAGCTAGCATAAAACCGGGACAAATTGTTCATACTCGCTAGTGAACAAAAGCCAGCACACTCCTGCGCCTATATATTGCAACTAGTTTTCTTTATTGTGAAAGTTTATGTACCGATGTATTTTAATGTGAATTTCACAATTCAGTAGTACATGACAACTTTTACCATAAAATCTTCAAAAAATTGTAAAGAACACAATACCATTAATTTTTTCTTTTCGACAAAAAGAAGCCTGTTTGTGAAAGAGCCTTTAACAATATTTTGTAATATCGAGAACAATTTTATGACTCACCAAACTCAGGGATTAATTTTAATTGCATAGATTATATGGATTTAGTCGACTTGGGTAATGATAACATATTATCTGCGCCTCCATTTACTGCAAGCATCGCACATGAGCTCCTGGACCCATTAATTCCGTCGCACATCCAGGATACCGAGCGGTGTGTGCAGTTGCCAACGAATGTCTCATGACAATTACTCGTCATAAAATCGTGATGGTGTTCTGGCAGTGACTTTACAAAGTCGGACCAAAGACCCAGAATGAATTGTAAAAAAGACTTGGGTTCTGTTGTTTGAATCACGAAATTAAATATTAATTAAAAAAATTGTATTCTTACTGATTCTTCAGTAACATTACAAACTTAAGTTTTATGTAAAAATATGGCTTGAAAATATGCAAGCAGAATTAAGCCCAGCATTATTAAAAAATTTGGTATTTTTTCATAAAACAGTACGCCATGAAAACAATTTCCAAAATTTCATTATGTCTCTCGGCGGGAGATACGAGTAGCTTTTGATTTTAGACCCATATTTTCTTAGTCAAGTTTTCTTAGAATTTATTGTAGATTACATTTTTGCTATACGCATACTTACAAAAACAATTGACCCAACCTAATGTGAATATATGTATGTATGCGAATATGTATATATTTGTATATAAATATATTATACTAAAACATTAATGACTGCACATAAAACGTGCTCCACTGGTGTATTACTGACCAAATGGTCATTAAATGAAAACCAATGTTGAATGCTGCATTAAAGTCTTTTTTTATTACTTTTCCTTGTATTTTTGTATTTCATTTTTTTCCAAAAGAACCCTATTTAAAAACTTGAGCAAAAGGTTTGGTTATTTTTTTAAAAGATTTTAAGCAAAGCAAACACATAGAAATATAGTTTGCTATTGGGGTTAAGTAAAAGCAGCACTAAAGAAAAACTGGAATAACAGACAAAGATGAAAATAATTTATCAAGTCTAGACAATACTTTAATTACAAAATTTAAAAATTGTTCTATGCTGAGATTCAATATTAATTCAAGACTATAGTCTTGTCTAGTCTAAAGTCTCCACTACAGTCACTATAATGCAGCCGATCGGTGAGACAAAGCTATACTCTTGCCGATAGTTGCGATTACACTCCACTCTACAGTTGAGATTTAATTCAGGACTATAGTCTTGACACACAGATGTACCACCAATCATGCTGCTCCATCTGTAATAACGTGTGCTGTGGGTATTGAGGATTTAGAGACTCTTGAAGTTCATGGCATGAAAATTAAATGTAATGTTCAATGGACAGACCACATTTTTCAAATCTCAAAAGAAGTCTCGATTTTCTAAGATTTTTCTAAGGGATGGTGCTTCAAAGTCTATTTTGAAGTTACTCAAACGCTTACAGGAGAGAACGAAAAAGCTTATCAGTAACAGTAGTGTAACAAACTCTATTGACTAACTGGAGCAGTGACGTAAAGTGGGATGCGTTTCCCTGTATTATCGTTACATTGGAATGAACTGTAATGAAATCAGGGAACTTGTTCCCATAACCCGCTCATTTTTTCGAACAATGCGTTCTTCGTTAAGAACGCATCCTTTTGTGGTTGATATGTGAATAGATCGCACTACGCACTGCAAAGAAAATTCCTTCTTTAGCCGAACAATTCGTATGTGGAATAAAATTCCTGCAGAGGTCTTTCCTGTCACGCACAATGTGTGAAAGATCCAGTCGAGTGTCCACAAACATTACTTTCTCTATCCTCCTTCCAATAACCGAATTGCCGTGAATGTGTAGGGGTCATTCCCTGATTCCTGGTGCAATTAAAAAAAATGCTGTAGCTTATAGTTGAGATTTTAAGCCTATTGTACAGTCATCGTTATTCTTTATGATACATAATCGATACTAAAACTATCGGACCCGCAAAGGAATCCAAAGAAGAGGATAATGGGAGTTACGAACCCGCGAATCCTATTAAATAAAATCCAGGTGCGACGGTTCCCAGATTGGGCGGTTTTCTGGTCGGCGTCTATGTTCCATATTAGGGGCGGCGGTACTGAAATCTGGCGGCAGGTCTAAAACGCTACAGTTAGAATCCCGTCAGAAAGAAACACAATGGAAAGCTACGAGAAAACATCAAAACTTACGGTGCAGGGTACTAAAAACCCAATAGCGGCGGCAGAGGGTAGTGACCAAACTGTCGTCCTGGTTGTCGATATCCATCGACTGCAGTGATATCCCGGTACGCTTCGACTAGGTGGCAGACAATGTTACAAACAACAAAAGCAACAACCACACAAACGCTAAAAGGGGAAAGGTAAACAGACTAATAAACTCCTTTGAAAGGAGTTCAACGATACGCAGATAACCCGCTACAGCGATCTACAGCATGCCAACTACAGCGTGGAATAATCAAGGAGAGAGCAGTCAATAGGATCCTTGTCAATACTATCTCACCGATCGAAATGAGAATGAACATTAGGGAATCAGAAAAAGCCAAAAATCTAAATGATGAGCAAGAACGCCTACGCCATTTAACAAAAGAGGTGAATACCTTGCACGGCGCCACGTCACTGTTCGCTGCTATAGCAAGTTGGGCGTACATTAACAGTCTAGCTTTCACTAACTGTGTAGACTTTAATTTATTATATGTCTAGCCTGAGTTAAGTATGTTTGCAACTCTACTGTTTATTAAGTGACTTTATTTGTTTTATTTCATTATATCTGTCTGTCACTGATGTTTTGCGTGGTTTCACTGTTGTCAAGCCTTTGAAAAAACAATACAATATCACTCCCAATTTTTATAATAAAATACATTTATTTATTTTTTTATTTTCATACAATCGTCATTTTAAAATTAAATACAATCTTAAATTGCTGCTGTTGCTGCTTGTCATTGTCTAAAATTGTATTGCATTGTACTGCATTCTGTCGTTACTTTGTATTGCAGCATTCAATTGAGTTGCAATTATTTTCATTTTTATTTTTTTATGCTTTTTTCGCTCTGCTCAACGTTTCGCTTCAAGTGCTCTGTGTGTCTGTGCGTTTCTTTTGTCTGATTACGACAAAATTAGACAATTATAAAATTGCATTTAATTAAAAACATTTAATCATCACAATCATCATATGATTGTGAATAAGCGTGATGTATGATGACAACAGAGCGAGAGATGAAAACGATAAATGGAGGCTTAAATTGAAAACATTTTACAATTGATAATTGGCAAAACGGTTGACAGGGTTGTTTTGTAAGCTGATTAAAGTTCACGTTTTATAAATAAAATGTTTATTTTTTTTACATCAAACTGAAAGCTTAAGGTGCGGTCAGACTAGATAAAATTTTAGCAAAAAGGGTAATCAAAATTTTCTGATTCAATAAAACTGTTATAATAACACAAACTGAAATAAAATAATTTAAACGCAGTGAAAAGTTATAGCTAACGCATGCTTATGACAACCGTACTAATGTTGTGACAAACAATGTATACTTGAGTCAGTTTAATATTTTAAGGTTTTCTAAAGTTGAAACTAAGAAGTTTTTATTCAATTTTGAATCTGAAATTATTACCATCCTTAGCAGCTGCAGCATGGTTCAACTTTAGAAACAACTGTTTCACCACACCACAATATTTTTGTTCCCTTACACACACAAAATAATATCAAAGTATAATCAAAATTAAACATTATTGACTTCATGTCATGTAATTTTTTGCAAAAATATTGACTTTGTTGAAAGCTAACATACTATATTCTTATTGATTTAATGTTTAAAACTTTAAGTTTTAGCTAACAAATATGTAGTAGATTGAACATTTTTCGTAGTTAAAATAACATTGTGCAATGTTGAATTTACACACCTCAGCTTCGTAGTAAAAAAAATTATTACGTTAAATTAGCTTTGGATTTGATAAAATCAACATTGAGTATAGACAATATTTCTTCATTTTAAATCAACATTGCTAATAATAAGTATTCCACGAACTTCAATGAGCATTTCAAAAATTACAAAATTATAATAAATTCTCATTGATTTTATAAAACTTTTCGTATAAGATAAGTGGTGTGAACCTTTTCAAAAATGTGGTTTAAGGTCTTCTGATGATTTAGCGTTAGCATCAAATGTATGTATGAAAATCAAATAAATATTGAAAAAGTAAATACATAATAGAAATCGTTTATATTATATTTTTATAGGTTATTTAATTAAGGGCGTCATTTTCAACCAACAAACATTTGGAGTTAATTTAATATGACTATCGGTTTGATTTTAAAAGAATTTCGTATTAGATCAATTATTGAATTATATTAAATCCACATTATAATTACTTACATATTAAGTGATTTTCATGCTCAAAATATATTCATTCAATATATAATTTATGTCGCTTTAAACTGAAATAATTTTGATTCAACATGATTCGTCATATTATTTGAATGTGGATACATTTTTATTCAATAAGACTCGCATGTTATATTGATATCTGCATTTGTTGATGTTTGAAAGTTACCGTAATGTCATGTTAATTTAACATGAAATGACTATAAAGCAAAATCATTAACAAAAAATGTAAAATCAACCTTGTTTTCGCTGGTTTTACATTGTGTATGTTTCTGTGAGTACAATAAAAGTATGACTAAAAATCAGGCAAGTGAATATCGAATACTCCATACACTTTATGTGGAAATACATGCTAAAAGTTTCATTTGGTTAACATTAAGGACTTCCAAGAGACTAGAATATGCTACACTGGTTCGCCGAACATTATCTGATCCAATGAAAACGATATTTTAAAATTTATAATGTATTGTTAGGAGAAAAAAAAATTTCGCTTGCTGTTTATAATTATACTTGATCGTAATAGTTTGTAAGAGGTTTTTATGACAACTTCTCCTCAAGGCGGTACTATTAATAGTTTCGTTTTTCAACGATTAGATTTAATCGTTGTACCTTATTTAGCTTATAAGATTAGTGAATAAAACATTTTAATTAAAAAGAAAGTTCGACTTGATCGTAGTAAGATAATTTTAGACAATATTATGTGTCTTATTATGATTTGAGTATTCTGGGTTTTCAGTTTTCTACGGCCCCTTTATATATTTGCTTGATTTCAAATTGCAATAATAAAATTCATTTTAATTAATTTTCAATTTGCTTTTTTTTTTATAAAAATAAAGAATGCTACTGTATTTTATATTGTTCGATTTAAATTAAGTGAAAATATAATAACAACATGCCAATCTGAACGGTGGCAAAAAGGAAAAAATCTGTACAGAATTTGTCAATAAAGAAGTCTATTTTTAAGGTTTTTTCTTTAACCTTTTTATTGTTAACCTGACTTATCTGTGTTTCCCTGTCACACACACCCACAAACCACCGTGTTCTCCAAAATATAGAAAAAAGTTGGAAGAGAAATTGGTAAGAAATTAAATGCCAGAATGATTGTCAGGCAGTTTTAAATGTCACAAAGTATACAGTGCGGAAATAAAAGAATGAAAATCTGTTGGGGATTTGGTATCAATTTAATATGTCCTTTTCAACCAACAAGAAACGTTGAAACAAAACGAAAATAAAGACTAAAGTATAGTGTTTTTTTTATTTTAGTTATAACGGCATATTTACAAAATAATTCAAAAAGGCAGGGAGGCAGACAAATTTCGTATTAAAAAAAGTCTATCCAGTGGTTGTCACAAAATTTTGCTTTACGACCTATTTAGTGTCTTTCAAGCAGTAATAAATGACTTAGATAATCCGTAAGTGGAAAATAGGTTTAGCCCGCCGCTGCTTAACTGATCCATATCGGTCGCAAATCGCAAATGGGTGCAACTCATCGATTAGTGTACATTCTCTATTATTTTTCCACTTTAACTCTTAATTACTAAACTGTTTTTAAATACAAAATTTATGAATATGTGTACATTCATTTGCAGCCACTTGTATATTTCGCAAAATGTAATTTTGCCAGTATCACGTTAATGCATTTTCGGTTGTTTTAATTTAAATTTTTCAAATATTTGCTAAACCTCTGAACTATGTTTATGGCTGCAAATAAAACTAGATGGATGCGCCAATGGGAGTGTGTGTGTGTGTGTATCTCTGCCAGTACGGTCGACTAATGTATCTCCATTGCGGTAAATTTGGTTTATTATGGATTCGTTCATGTGAATGTTGTTGATGTTGATGAGGCAAATTTTTATGAAAAAGAGCAGGTATGAGAAAGGAAGGTTTATAGCAAACATACATAAATACATACATACTCGCTAGAAGCATATCTTTGCCTTACCTGCCCGCCTGTCCGACTATGGTCACCGGAAACATTAATGCATGCGAGTACATGCATGCGTTCAGTTTAAATGGTTTTTATTTTTATGTGTTCCTCTTGCTCTCGCTGTGTGCGAGTGTGTGTTTTTAAATCATTCGTTTGTGCAAAAATTTCAATTGATGCACTACACAGCACCAATAAGTTGAAGTGGTAGAATGAGCGAGAGAAGCTTTTGGCGAGGAGTGAGTTTGTGCGTGTTTTATTTTTCTAGATTTTTTTCTTTTTGGTATCAGTGGGCTAGAATGTGCATGCAAGGCCAACAATTCGAACAGGTCACAAAAGCGTTCATATACACCTCTATAGTAGCACTCGAAAGATTTACACAAAACTTAGTTGCTGTTGTTGTTGCTGATGATGTGAGTACCAATATTAAACATTATGTGGAACAGCAGCCAACAATATTAAAATCCTCGCCATCATCAACCTTCTCAAACTCATTGAATGTGTTGTACGGTAAATAATCATAAATAATTTTCAGTTTGCTACGCTTCACAATTTTTATGCTACTTTTTTTTTGTTTGTTTTGTATTTATGCTTTTCATAATCTGCCTGCCTTCCTTCTTCATTAAGAATTTCCAGTGTAAATGATTTTCACAACAGCAGCGGCGCTTACAGTACACCAGATACATCAACTACTTCTGTGCATTGAAGCATTATGAATGAACACATTTGGCTTTTTTGCATATTTAGAATACACAGGATAAACTGGCAAAAAAAATTTTATATTCTTTTTTATATTTAACAGAAGATTTTAAATAGACCACAAAAACTAAGAGATACCGAACGGAGAATATGTAGAACAGACTGTAGATAGAAAACTTTATATCTCTAAGATGAAAAAAGATGCTTTTAATTGCTGGTAGAATTGCACAGATTAAAAATAGAGAAAGTTGATCTGACTGTTAGTTACAAGCGGTAAAATTGTTGGGGTCAGAAGGACTAGTTCTTAATATTTTAAACATCATTTTACAAAAACCATGTGCGTTTATTTGTGTACCTTGTGATTCCACATATGAAATCGATCTGTCAGATAGGCACCGTCAGATTTCTTAATATATGAAAACGGCAGATCGGAAACCTTTCGAGGAGAATAAAAAAGGTGATCTGTGCCAGGAAAAAATATGTCGAGAGCATGCCGAAATCTTACTTTGCGAAGGTCTTACAAAAAGTTCTAGGAAACGCTATATGCTGTTTATCGAGTTAAAAACAACAACTAAAAACTTACTGTGTGTTTTTATAAAATGAAATTGTGAGTGAGAATTAATATTGATAACAACAATGAAATACGAAAAATTGTTTTTGTTTTCAATATAAATTCTCACTCACAATTTTCTTTTCATTTTATAAAAACAGGCGGTTAATCCAAAAATTCCGTTCTTTGTAGATATAAATTACTTCCTCTTCTAAATAAAAACTACAAACTTAAACCGAAAATTATTTTCTTGTATATAATTACTTCGCCTCGTAAATATCAAAGTCTAATCATGTCGCCAAAAAGAAATGGATTTAATTGACATCCAAACACATTCAAAGATTAAATTGTTGCTTTAGTATCTCTAATAATCAAGGGGAAAATGTATTATTTTCTTTATTTAAAATAAAAAATTTTCAACACAAAAAATTTACAACGTTTTCTTTTTTTTTTTTGTAACCCAATCTTTTCTTTTATTTCCCAAATATTGAAGGATTTTTTATTTTAATAAATAATTTAAGCGTTTGCTTTTCCAAATGCAACAATTCAATTTCTTTTTCTATCACCCGCAATCTAAAAATCTTGCTGCATTTATTTTAATGCAAGGCAAATGTCAAATATTGAAGTATTCTTTTTTTGAATTTTGGTTTATCTTCATTTCGTGTTCACATGGTCTTTGCCATAAAATTTCATTTGCCATTGTTTTGCTAAAAAATAATTCACAAAAAATACAGAAAAACGTGAAACAAGATCATAGTAAAGTAATAAATTTTTTGATGCCTTTTTTTTAAAAACACCAGCATCTAGCAAATGAAATCTCTACAAAATTCTCGGAAACAAAAGCAATAAAATTTAAGCAAAAACTAAATACCAACAATGACAGCATTAAGAGTCACAGCTAAACAATAGAGCGTTTTCAGCTTAAATATATAAAATAAAAGAAATAGAGGGAAAAAAATATTTATCTGTCAGAATGTCAAATCAATTGGACACGTTTTGTAATACGTTGCATTTACACTCAATGCTTTTTATAAGATTAACATGGAAATCATATAAAAATAAATGAAATAAAAAATATATACATACTCGTATAAAAATAAAAAATTGGGATAATGTTACAAACAAACATAAATATAAAATAAATAAATTGTGCACTTTAAAACTACGAGGGTCATAAAGAGAAACAATTATGATCTAAAGGGAAATGGAAAATCATTTGAATTTTAAATAAAATTTAAATAAAGAATTTTGCGTTTAAGCTGCAGTTAATTACTTTATTAGGAAATTTTAGGCAAATCATTTATTTATAAGCTGCCAAACAATTAAGACTAGTATTTTCTATGGCCGACGCAATCGACAATATTCTAGTAATTAAATAGTAATGGCTTTATTCACAAACGATTAATAAAGTTAATGTGTGCATTAAAATCGGGTTTCCCATATAAAAATCCCAAAAAATCTGTCTCATGTGTTTCAAACGCTAATTTTTCAAAAACACATGCACACTTTGCTTCAACTTGAAGCTGCTACATGCATGTTAAATAAGTGTGCATGTAAAAGTAACAACTTGAAACGCTTACTCCTCCCAAAATACGGAACATATATATATAAAATCTTTAAAATTATATAGGTTTTTTAAAAATCTGTTGTATAGTGTGACCGTAAAAGAGATCTTAAAAAACGTGTTTGTCTATTAATTATATAGAAGATAATTTAGTGTACTGAGCTACAATGCGTGTAATTAATACGAATTATGAAGTCATTTTGAAGTAGATGTAAATCTATAAAGATTTAACAAACTAGACTGAAAATTTTGCGTACTATAAACAGCTGTTAATAGCAGCAAATAAATGTCAGGTAAATCGAATAGAAAGCTTTGAATGTTACCGTTGGCCACATGTTTAAGACATCATCAATGAGCCGGAACAAGTCGTCAACGACATTTTCAAACAAATCGCGTGCACGCCTACAACACAGTGCAACAAGAAAAACCTGCCTCAACAACTTCAAAGAGAAATGACTGTTCACCATTAACTTAACAAAACTGCCAAAGGGTTTTGAAAAGTGGACGACAATCTCCTGACAAACAGTCTGGTCAATCTGGTCTGGATTCACCCATAAAATTTTTGTCCTGCCAAATTTTGTTTCATATTTACTTTGATATCTATCTCTACAACTCCCAACTTGAAATGGTTTGATTTTAATTTTTGTCGCGACAAAGTTGGACAGAGTTGTCACATTAGCTCCGATCCCGTTTTTTTTTTTGGGTAAAGTTCGATAAAATGAGAGTAAGCAAGAATCACTCTCACTAAACACAAAACTACGGGAACAACAAAAACCATATTTTTATCCCCAAAAGAACAGGAAATTTTGGTGAAAATAAACAAAAAATTAAAAGCAACATACAGATTTTTAATAACATTTCTAGTTTTTAGATACTTTGTATATAAATATATTTTGCTTTGAATTTTTGCAAAACTAGGAATTATTTCATCAGTATTTTTGTTCACTAAAATCATATTTTTTATTTAGTATTGTTTCTTTTTCAAACAGCCGAATGTTTTGCAATTTACAAAATCCACCCGAAGAAAAAGTTCGGGCTGTTTCGTGCAAGAAGGAGAAGAAGAATATTTTTCTCTCAAACTCACTCTCATTTACCCAATCTTGCAGTACGGGATCCCGCGGGATCCCAATGTTGAGTACGCGATCACATCTATTATAGTGTTTCTTAAGCGGTTCCATAAAAATTCTTTTATTTTTAAGCTTTTTTCTTTGGAAATAATTTTGCTTTATTCGGTTCATTAGCTTTTAAGAGAAGCACTTGTTTTTTATAATTTATTCCACAAAATTTGTAACAGATTTTTAGTTTTTATTTTATGGTACCCTTGATATTCTGGAATATTTTTTTAAAATATGTGAATCGTGTTACAAAAAACTCTCAGTCAATAAAATTTTGTCCAGACCAAAATTTTGTCCTTGACAAATGCATGGGTGAATCCACCTTAAGTTTTATAATTTCCTTGTAATTATATGTAAAAGTTACCAGAAACTTATTATTTGATACCATAAATTGTCCCTCCACCCTCGGAATTTTTCCTAACAAATAAAACACCAAAACAGACAACTTTTTTTTTTAACAAATAAATAGAAATAAAAAACACATTGAAATGATGTTTAATACTTATTCTAAGCAGCATAGAAAATATAGTCTGCAAGTGAGTGCAAATTGAATTTGAATCGTGAAAACAGAATTTCAACAAATAGAACAAAAAAAAACAAAGAAATTGCCAGCCAACTGAAGTAAACGGCATCATGACAGAAAAATGAATTTAAATAAAGCAAATGGAATCTTTATTATTTTTACACGCTTTACTAAATAAACTAAACAAAAAAAAAAGCGAAATATATTAGAAACCAACAACATGCTTGCTCTTGGAGTCCAAATAAAAAGAAAAATAAATATAATAGCATTAGAAATTAAATCAAAACGATCACAACAAATCACGCAATCTAATCAAATAGAACAGAAAGAAAAGCAACAAAAGTAAGATGTCTGTAATTGGCTGCTGCAAATCTTATACGAATCTGTTATACCCTTCTTCCTTTAAAGTATGAACTAATACGTACGGCCGTTTTGGCTTGTCTGTTGAGGCAGCGCCAGTCTGGTCGACGTGAGAAAAGTGTTCTTAAAAATGCCAGTTAAAGAGCAGATATTTGGGCCAGCGGCAGACTTCGACCAACACACAGATGTCGCTAGTTATTGCTGCGAGACATTGGATGACTTCGGTTTGTTAGGTGGGTTGTTGGAACTGTTAATGTCCTTTGTAACCTGGACTTCGTTCTAACAAATAACAGCCCAAGACGGCTGACGGTGTCCGATGATCTCTACTTTATAGTAGATAATAATACAATTCCTCAGCATGTTTTAATGCTATCTGTGTCTCAAATTATCAAGCAGGGTGCCACTCTCAGAGTGACATTTTGCTTTACACTCTGAAACATTTATGGTCACTTATTTTATATTTTTTTATTTTTGCTAAATTAAATTTTTTCTTAAATGAATGAACAACTATTTTTATGAAAAAAACTCTTAGTATTAAAAATCCTGTTTCAGTTTTAATTTATTAAATGGATCTCATCAAATGCACTTTACTTGCAATAATAAACTGCGATTATGTATGAAAATAAAATTTAATGATTCTACTGTGCGCTATTTTTTCTGATGATTTTTTCTGAATTTTTTAATATTCCATTTTAATTCAACCAAACAATAATAATATCTGTGTATATTGAGGTAAAGGTCATCTTCGAGAGATACACTTGATAATTTGAATTGGAAATTTTCAATCTATTAAACAAATCAAATCTAATTGATTTGTTGCAAAAAATTAAACAAACAAAAATGGTTGGTTTGTCAGTGTAAATTTCAAATGTAAAGAGAGAAGAGATTATAAAATAATTAAAAAAAAAAATAATAATACAGCAAATGTTTGAAAAAAAAACAAAGCAATTTGATTATTGAATATTGTTAAATAATTTTAGCCGTTTTATTTCAAATTGACTTAAGTTCAATTAGTGGCTACTGTGAAACATTTAAAATTCTTAATTTAAAATTAATGTTTGTAAGTAATTAGTCGAACTTTTATTAGTATTGTAAAATGTGAAAATGAATAAGTTTGTACTTTTCGTATTCTAATTTGTTAAATAAGACGGTTAAATAGTTGATATTCCTGATCACTAGTATCCACCGTCAAAAGGGGTAAAATTGAACAAAGAACGCTGATGAGATGGTGTAGCGACCTCGAAATCAGTACTGATCCGTTCTGCTAGTATGATGAATAATAATAATTGTTCTATATATAGTACTCTCTTAATAAAAATAATGAATTTATCTAAAAAAATTTCCAATAAAAATTAAAAAAAAATTAGAATAAATAAATGGGTAAACTCGGGTTTGAACTTGAGCCAAATAAATCGTTTCAATATATACAATATTCTTATTTTAATTTTAATCAAAGGTATTCGAAGTATTAGTGAGTTCTAGAGGAGAATATGTTTAATATTTTGTATAAGTTAATTAACTGGTTGTTGTCCACCTTTAATCGAGCACACGATCTTCTGCAGTTTGCACAACCTTTCACGCGTTATAACTGACGAAAATCCGGCCTTGTAAATGAAACGATCAGGGTCGTGGTGCGCATGGCCTTCTATATAACATCCGATATCAAATATTACTCAGGAAAATATTAAGTACACCAGCCAGTTGGTGTGTTACTTTCTGTAGCAAAGGATTACAGTAGGGAAGGCAGATGCTGAGAGTGGGCGAGCTTAATTAATTATTTTGCAAATCAAATTCAATTATAATATGTCGCTTTTCAATTGGGGACCTTTAGCATTCTTATTCTTCAAATGTAGAATTTGTTTTTGAAGACCATTTTATATCTATGACGGTAATCGATTCCTCGACCTTCAATCCAATCGGCTAGACTACGCGGCACTCAACAAACTGAACTGATCTACATGTTTTTTAAAAGAAAACTTTAAAATTTGTTTTATTACTTAATTTTCCAATAACCTTTTATAAATGAGCCAAAAAAAACTTTTCCCAGAAACCAAAAGAATCTTCAGAATTTAACTTAAAAAAAAAATAACATTAAGTAAATAAATATTTCACTCACACAATATGGCGTGTTATGAATACATTAAAATCATTAATTTTTATAAAGTTTTGTGTGTTTATTTTTTACTACTTCTTATTCTTTTTCTTTTTTTTTTTTTTTGTGGCAGTAGTATTATTTTGAAGCTTAAACAATAGACTAAAGTAGTAAGCAACACTTAATCACAGTCATTATTATCATTGGCAACAAAAGGCACATGTAGCAGCAGTCGTAACACCAGAAACAGCATCAGCAGCAGCATCAACAACAATAGATTTTTCGATACTATTGTTGCAACTTCAGTTAAAGAAATAAAAAACAACACTAAAAAAAGCATCCACAACAAATTCTCATTTGCTTAATTTTTGATTATGGCCTTTTTTTCATACAAAGTTTAAGCTATTGTTACATTCTCAGCGCTGTACCGAAACCGAAAAAAACACATAAAAAATCTGTATAAAAGATTGTTCATTAAAATATTTTTGTTTAATTTTATTTTTTATTTATCTTTTTTTTTGGTGTTACATGAATTCCGTATGCATGTCACACGTTAGCTGAACGTAATACTTAAGCATTCATGGTGTATAAAAAATAAAAAATAAAAACTTCCAACAATACAATTCATATATTTTTACGTTATTTTTTTTTGTGGATTTTTATGTTTATTTTACAGACAAAAGTAACTGCATGTTGTTTGGATTAAAATCATAAAGGGTTTTATTATTTTTTCTTTTTTCTATATAAAAGAATGAGGGTTTATGCTAAAATAAGAATGACAAGCAAATACAAAATAAGGAAGGTTTGAGTTTGAGAATTAATGCTTGAAAAAGAAAAAAATTCAAATATTTTTGATTGATTTAATTATAACTACTAATTTTTCTTAAACACTTTAATCGCTTTCCAATCATTTCTGGTTATAAAATTTTGAAAAAAGCATTTGTTTTCACACAAATCTAGTCTTAATGCCACGAAAATTTGTCCCTCCTTTTGAATTTCACAGGTTTTTTTTAGCTGAATAAATTTTCCTGTACTCTGGCGTATGATTAATGTTAATTATGAACTTTAAACATTGTGATTGTCACAACTCTCAAGCTAAGCAAGACATTTAAAAGTTTTAAGGAGCATTTGCGAGAGCCAAGGCAATAAATAAAATTTTCATGAAAGCAACTTAAGAAATAAAATAAAAAACCTGGTAAAACTAAAAGTATAATAGAGGAACTATCCCAGCTAGCACAGGATGTTTGTTAGACGATTGTCTTTAATTTACAACTTTTAAAAGAATCTTCTGATGATGACCTGACGAGTAACAATAACAAAAACATCTACTTCTTTTGATTTTACACATTTTCTGATACGCCCGTCTTTTAATCTTGGAATGTTTAATATGCAAGTCGTAAAACATTTTCTAATGATTATTTGAAGAATACGAAAACACAAATCTCAAACGATTCGCTCTACGAATAATAATCTCACAGAAGAATCATTCCGTGCAACAGTTTCTCCCGTGCATGGAATCTTCTACGATTAAAAAATTCGCTCGTCGACGATCAAAACCGTTCTTCATGTTGTTCCCAGTGGGCTCTTTCCCGATTGAAATTGCTAGCTGGGATGCGATATAGTGTGTTGCATTATTTGTTGTAATTTCAAATTTGTTTGAATTAATTCAACTGAAATCACCCGCGAAAGAAAAATTGAATTTTTATTAAAAACAAACTGAATTCTCACTAACAGTTGTTAATTTTAGTTTAACACTTGTTCTTTTTTTTTGCTAATTCATTTGCATATATTTCTTTCTCATTAGCATGTATTCATGTTTGTAGTACAAATAAAAACTTTCCACTGTAAACTGTCATATCATGAGCTGGCTAAGGATTTTTGTTTTTTCCCAGTCCCTGTCAAAAATGCCAACATAAAAGCTTAAACATCATGTCAAAAGATTTAGTAGACAAGTTTAACATTTTTGTTTTATTTTGATTAAAGAGAGTCCTTAACGTTTTCCTTTTTTGCAAAGTTTTGTGATTTAAATTGCTAAATGACTGAAAAAAAAACCAAAACACTTCACGAACTGAGAATTAAAAAATTTTTCATATGATGGATTTTTTTTTGTACAGACATTTTGCAGCAAAATACTGTTGTAATAAATTTTTGGTGGCATGTACGTACCAGAGTAGCAGAAATATATGTTTAATATTTGCCACATTGCATGTTTATTTTATTAAGTGTGAAATGTACACAAATTCATCAATGTCATGGTTATTTGCTTTTACAGCAAAATGGAAATAAATTGTATGTTTTTTGCCAACAAAAAAAAAATGCAGGAATAAAGAGATGCAACATTTATTACAACATTTTTAAGTATATCGAACACCTTTGCAGAAAAAAAATATAATTGCACTTTTTCATTTCTTTAAAATAAAATTTAAGTTTCCGTTATCCAAAAAAATACTTCCACTCCATCAAAGTGACTTGAAAACTCATGCGCATCCTAAAATGTGACGGAATTCTAAACGGAAGCGTCGGCCAATGGCGTATGATTAATATTAACTATTATAAGTTGGTCACAAAATAAATCTTTAATTAAAGTTCTCATTTTGTGAAACACAACGTGTTGTTTTGTTTTTATATTTTGGTTTTTTGCCACTTAAATTTATCAACACTAAGCGTTGATTTTTACACAACAATGTAATAAAAGAGATCTTGTAATGTCATAAAGAAGTTTTGAAAGCAGCTAAAATTTCTATAATCATATTGTTTTTTATAACTTATTTAATTGCATCTATTAAGAATATATTTAAATTTTTACGAAAATAAATTTAAAAGATTTAATTATGATTGGTATTATTAGAAATTTATATAAATTTATTTTTTAAAATTTATTTAAAAAAATTAATTGCTTTAAATACAAATTAGTCTTCATGCTACCACGGTCATCAGTTACAATTTTGAAAATTTACAAAAGGCTTTTGTTTACACTAAATCCCTCAAGAATTAAATGAGAATTCCAATGTTCAAATACAACATCCATACAACAAGAACAACAAATAATCTTTCGTTGACAACAAACATATTAAAGCTCTACACATTTGACAGAAATTAAGAAAATCTAGTTCGAAATCGGAATCATTTGTTTTTCCTTATTCAATTCAATAAATAATTATTTAATGAAGATTGAAATTGAAATCAATCAATTTTGAATTGCTGAATCAGGATAGTTATATTTTATTACTTTGTATTGCTTCTTATTATATTTCTTATTAAATAAGAAGCACTACGAAGTGATCAAAATAATTATTTCTCTATTCAAATGATTAAAATATTTAACTGAAAAAAATATGTCTTGCATTGCAGGGGTTAATTTTAAAATAAAAATGTAATATTAATTTCTGTCTATTTAAACACCAACTAGCAGGATTGAAAAAATTAAGTCTCGAAAATGTTCAGTTTCATTCACTCATACAAATTAACTGCTTGGAGCAAAAAAAATATTCATTAAAGTGAAAAAAGTAAACAACAATAATGAAAATTAATTAACAAAACTTTTATATATCTTTTAGATGCTGTGCTATAAAACTTCTGAAACTATTCATTTATTTTCCAGATAACTCTACAACTCATACCTTCATCCTCCAAACACAGCAAAACATCACTCAAACATTCGCTAAATACATCTACTAAGCAACTCAACTTATAATATCAAGACAGTCCCAACAATAACATATTGTTGAAACTATCACAATAACTAACACCGCTGAAACAACCATCTAACTATAATTATCATCGCCATCACATCACATCACTTGTACACAGTCTTTCAGAACCATTTTTCATATGTCAGAGTGAGATATTGTTAATATTAAATGATAAAGTGTAAATCATTGATGATGCAAAGGTTTTGGGCTCACAGAGAGAGAGACAGAATAGTGTTGCTGTGATGAACATGATGTTGACAATTTTGATGCTGCGAGTGATGAAAAAAGAACTCTTGGTATTGTTATAATTCATCTAGTTTATTTATCTTTAAATATTTAACATGTCCATTTATCATTAAAATGTCAACCTGGCTCAAAGGGAAATTAAGGAGGTTCAAAAAGAACTCATCTTGACACAAAAATTATATTTATAATCTGAAGTCAAGTTTATTAAAATAAAAATCTTATATTTGTAGTGTACTTTTAGAATGAATAAGTAAATGTAAGCAAATTATTTATAATTAAAAAAAATATTTACATTAATTTAATCAGCAGTACTTTTATTTTTTTAAATTTGTGTACTCTGGGCGTATGATTAATATTAATTATGAGCTGCCAGCATGAAAAGTGCCATAAAGCTGAAGATGTATAAAATAAGGCAAAGGTTGAAGGCATTTTGAAAAGATTACAAAATCAAAAGCATATAAAAAATAAATTTTTTAATTTTAAGAAATAAAGAAATCTGTCCTTGCCGCATCATATTTAGATTAAGTAAACTTTCAAATCAAATAAGACTTAAATCAAAAGCAAACTTGTATGATAAAGATATATTCATGAACATATTTATTTATAAGGTTTCTAATAAACTTAAGCTTTAGTTAATTAGTGCGTTTGAATACGAGTTTCTTGCATTAACATTTTTATAACTCTAAAAATATTTATATATATTTTTTATATTAAAATCACTTTGAAAAGCTGGCAAAATGGAAAGCCGGAAATATAAAAAAAATTAATAAATAATAAATAAATAAAAAATGTTTTATGTGCATGAAATATGCGATAAAAGAGTTTAATATTCAACAATTCACTATAATATTTTTGCATTTAAAATAAGATTAAAAGAAAATAAACAGAACAAAAAACCAAAGAAGTGAGTAATTTGTACTTCATTTTCCAAAGAGATCCTGATATTTTGATAAAATAAAATAAACTTTTTATTGACAATTGTGATTGACAAATATCAAATAATTGACTTAGATTTTCAAATAGAAACCGTTGTCAATTATATCAAAATAAAATTCAGGGGTTTTTTCAGCCCGATAAACCCTTAAATTATAATGAAACCCAGATAAATTGTGTTAATTGCCATGAATTTGACTTCATTCGAAAGTTGATTTATTCTTTGCCATTAATGTTTGAGCTTCAAGGCGTCGACCAAGTGGCCGCAGCGGCTGGAGCACAGATGGCGGAATTCGCTTATGATTCGCCAAATTTTGTGTTCCAAGTGCTCAATCATTTCTGATTTATCGGCGTTGACATATTGTCAGATAAAAAATAATCTATTGTCGCTAGATCGTACGATCAAGATGATTAACTAGTAAAAAAATTACGTGAAATTTTATAATTTAATATGATAACTTTTCGAACTAAAATGTAAATCTAAAGTGATTATTATTTAACTAAAGTGCGTAACGTTTTTTTAGTCACTAAGACATGGATATGAGACAATATTCCAAAGGAAGAAGGGAAAAATTAACATCAATTAATATCAACTTACACGGCAGAACAGAAACAACGTTATTTTTTATGTGTATTTTTTTGTATCCGCCACTGATTAGATTGGCTCTTTATTTATACAAATTATAATTAGAAAAAGAATACGAGACTTGTTTGTATTTTGGTAGTTACGTGAAACTTTGTGTTTTTCAGTATTTCTTCGAGTATTTTTGAGATTAAAACAATTTGTAATCGGTGGGCCTCAAAGCAACTGTCAGATGTCATATAGATTGTCAAACAAAGTATTGTTGTCAATTAAAAGTTCTATTCGGCTTTAAGCACCGTTCATAATGTTGTTTCGACGTCTGCTGATGTAGGAGTACATATTTATAAAAGATAGCACTTCACTAACATCATATTATGAAACGGCTCTAAATTAAGCAATTGTAGATTCGAAATGAGACGTAGATGGCGAAACTATAGCAATTCATTTTAGTTGATAGATATACAAAATGGAAAACCCATCAGTTGAGCAGAGTTTAAAACTGATTTTTCTGCTTCACTTGCAAAACATTTGAAGGCATATTGAAAAAAAACCGACAATATAGTATCAAAATATGTTCTTAAAGTTTCAAATATGCTCTATTAATTCGGTAAATTAAGTAATTACGCTGTTAATAATAAATATGCAAAATAAAATATGTAATTATGCAAAAATATGCACTAACAAATTGATGCCAAAATTCATAAATGACTACAAAAAGGATAAATATTTATCTTTGTCTCTATTTATTGAACAAGAAAAAATATGCAATTGCATATTAGCATTTTCCCAGGTTATAACTAAAATCGCTTAACTAATAAATTTTCATATTAGTTAAAAATTTCAAATGTTTTCTTTAGCGAGAAAAATCCTAATCTAATCCTAATCTTATAAGATTTTTAAACACTTTTATGTGTATGACCCTAATAAAGAGAATTTGAAATATTGCATGAGATAAAAATTGCATTTTTCGTTGGTACAACGTTAAAAAAAATTGTGGAGAAACTGATACAAATGTTTACACAAGAATAGAGAAATGTTTTCACTTCAAGCTTGAAATAGTAATTTAGCACATATTAAACCTTATCGTGTAGTCATGGGTCAATATTGCCCAAAACACTTTCACTTACATAACAATTCCATGATCTTTTTTTTTAATTTCTGCACATTTTTTTATATAAAATATAAATGAACACGTGGGGTTTGATTTCCCTTTTAAAGAAGTCCTGTTTGTAAAACTAAATGTCTCTAATTTTGTGGCATTTGCTGTACATCTATCATGTGAATGTAACATCCACACTAAAAAGAACTCTTGCAAAACAACACTTTAAAATTTCTAAAACATACATTTCAGATGTCAAAGAGTTTGCAAAAAAGAATTCAAAATGCTGGCAATTTTATTGTTTGGACTGCTGACGACAAGGATGATGACTGAAAAATGTTTGAAGTGTTCGAAAGTGTTTGAAAATGTTTGATATGTAAAGAGTGTTAATTGTGTGTTATAAAACATACGAAAATTTTAATAGACTATATTATCATAGCTCACGTACCTTTTTCAACTACTTGTAGTTCAACAGATATATATGCTGCAAAGTTGGGCTGTAAAGGAAAAAAATGTTAAAGGAAGAAATTATTATATAATTTATATGAAGAAACAGCATGTGAGAGCACAGAACAATTACTGAAAATATATATTTTAAAAAGGAGATAAATAATTATTTGCTCAAGTTAAGCTTTTAAGCCGGACTGGTTCTCTTTTTTATTAATTGTTACATGTGACGTATATAACGAAATATTATAGATTACAAATCGCGCAAAGTACAGCACAACTTGCATAAGCAGCAACACTCGGTTTGCCTTAACCCCAAAAAAGCAAAACAACCTAAACAATTAACAATAAAAATATCAGCCACTACAATAGTTTGCTAGCCAGTGGCAAATGCAGAGCAAAAGTATTAATCCGACGTGTCAAAATATATAAAAGGACTATCAGTATTTTGCGGATTAAAATCTAGAGCAGCTACAAATAACGATTTTAAACTTTAATTCTTTTTTAATAGCTTTTTTGCCATCTATTTTACGCATTTAACCATAAAATTGCCATTTGCTGGCATTTAAACTTTTTCAGTCATAAAAACTGACATTGAAAAAAAGTACTTTAAAAAATGATAAATAATAAAAGCAAAGATTAGATAAAAAAAGATAGAAGACTGTTAAGCCTGTTACACATACAAAAAAAATATATATGCAGCCATTTCAATCTCTTTATCAAGTTTATCGATTTTTTATAGGCAATAAAAGGGTTTTTTTCCATATTTTAATAGGACATTAAACTGGTTGTTAAAATAGAATTTTATGACTTTATTAAATTGAAAATAAAAAAGGACTAAAACTAGAAAAACCAAATTCAGGATTTATTAATTTCTTTTAATAAATCTTAGCAAATTTACTTAGTTTGGATTAAATACTTTAAGCTAAATTTACGTTTGTTTTCGGCCAATTATGATCGTAATTTTTTTATAGTTTTTTCTTTAAGCACAAGTTGTTGTCATTTACCTGGTCGTCGTTATTTTCTTTATGTAGGCAATTTATTAAGAAGACACAGGTGGAGTCAAACGTGACAAATATTTCAAGCAAACAGCCACAATATTTTTTGAAGCGCGTGTGCCATAATTTACGGCATATTTAAGAAATAAATTTATTATTTTAAATAAATTTAACGAATCCGCGTTTCAAACGAAAGAAAGTAATTATTATTTAAAGTGGTTACGTTTTTTTTTCGTCAAATATTTGTGAGTTTTATGTCTGGCTGTCAGAGGCAGGCAGGCAGCAGTTGAATTTTACATTTTTTGCGGTAAAAATTAAAGTACATTTTTAATGGTTTTTAAATTGCACACTTGTGTAGCATTAAGTTTTATTTTAGTATTTTTTTTTTTGCAATAAATATTGCATACTTAGTTTATTTTTTTTTCTTTTCAAGTCAAAGTATATGGGAGTGGCTGAAGCCGTGTAGTCATTTAAAGTACAAGTACTTAGCACTGATTCTTTTTGTTTTCCCTGTAACTTCAGCAGCATTAGCGGTTGTGGAGATTTTAAATGTTTTTTTTTTGTATTACGAAAAAAAAACGCAGAATCCTTGTTTTGTTAAAAAAAATGGCCATAATTGCTGTAAAGCTGGAATTTTATTATGTGCTTAACAACACTTGACAGAATGTATTCTTTTAACTGATTTTTTTTTTCATTGCAACACAAAGACTAAAAAAGGTATAAAAGCTATTTTTCACAAGATTAAATTATTTAGTTATTTACTAAAACAATTAAAAAAACGCATTTTTTTCATCATTTTTTCTTTAATTTATTCCACTAAAAGAGTATATTCTTAAAAAATATATACAAACATTAAAATAGCAATTTAGCGAAATTCCACTTTTTTAAAATATCCAAAAGGCAACTGCAGATTTACACAAAAAGATTACTGCCTGGCCCACGATGTCGAACGATATCCTTAATTTTTTTAATTATATTTAAAACAAAAACAATTTCTAAAATTTCTAAATACTAGAATCACATGCAGCTAGAGAACACGAATGCGACAGTTTTTTTTTTGTTAAAAATCTCTTAAGGTATTATTCACCAAATTGAAGACTTCCAAAATTTGTAGGCAAAATTCGTATATTAAAATATTTCAACTATTTCTATTAAACTTTTTCGAAATGCATAAATTTTTCTCAGCCAAAAATTTCATATAAATTTTTAGCAACAGAACATTTCATAACTTTTAATAAAAAACAAAAAACAGATATAATAAATAGACTTTGCAACTCAACTTGAATTTTTTCCCCTAAAACCCAGTTTTCCATCAAAAAGACATTTTCCATCACACACATTCTTTTTTCATCTAGAAGTACCTTGTCCCTAAGAAATCATATTAAAACAAAAAAAATTTTAGCTTTTCAGCTATATTCAATATTTTCAAATCAAGGCCGACGATATTCACCTTAAAATTGGTTATAAAAAAAATTATTCACTTGAAATTTATATTTTTACCAAACAAATATATTTTCCAGCCAAAAACGCTTTGATCTCAAAAATTAAGTAATTTTTCATATTAATAGTAAATTGTTCACTTAAAATCCAAGTTTTGCCTTAAATAATTTAGTTTATAGTCCAAAGAGTTCAAAGACTCTTTTCAAAAATATAACAAGTTTTACAAAAAAAAAACAGTTTTTGCCACATCACACTTTTTGAAGAAAATTTTTCCAATAGCCCCGTCATTTTTTTATTTAAAACGACTGATGTCTTTCTTTCGTGAAATGACATTTAAAACAAAAACGATTTCCAAAATTTCACTTTTGTTTTAAATGTTATTTCACACAAGAACGAATCAGAAATTACTTTTATTTTGCGCTGTAATGTAATTTAAGAAATATCATATGATTGATACCTATTGTTGATAAATCTTATCACTACACATGGTTCATCAACTGCAGCTTAATCTATAATGTTTCTATCTTTTTGTTTAAATTTTCGTTTAAATTTTCTTTATTTTCACAATTAAATTTTGTATTTTTTGTAAATTTTCAACTTGAAAATAAACAAAAGAAATAAATAAATTTTGACATCCTTCGCCTTAAATAAAACTAAAAAAAGAAATTATCAGCTGCGCTATGAAGTCCACCTGTTATGAATTCGCCCTGTTTTTATCGAAGACAAGGCGAATTCATACCAGCTGAAGTCCAAACAGCAGCTGACTCATTGTGTTTTATCATCTTTTAATTTTATTTTAGTTTTGAACATCAAAGAATGATATATTTCAAGACGATTACTCTTGCGAATACCTGTATAATGCATTGCCTTAATCCAATATTTCTTTTTCGCAACAAAAAGTCATATCTTGTAAAAATATCGACTTTTTGTGTGGAGCCGCTTTCCACTTCCCGCCCAAAAACGCCGTAGATTCACCACTGTCTGTGTTGTGTTTTAGAGCAATTTAAAACTTCACTCTTTTGAATTCCCTGAAAAATCCCCACCTAAATTATGTAAGTATTTATTGTACAAATAATATGTGGCAGACAAGTAGAAAACGAATCGCAATTTATGTAACATTTTTGTAGTAATATACTTTTTTTATTCCCTTTCCCTTGATTGTATATTTTACTTTAGTCTATAAAAAAAGAAGAAAAATTTGCGAACTTTTTTCTTTCTTTTTAAAAATATTACCAAACATATGTCAATGTCAATAATAGAGGAAGAATATAAAAAAGGCCAAAATTTAAATGGTTGTATGTAAGATGATGGTTTTTGGTTCCTTTTTTTTTTCTCTTTAATACGCTCCTTAGGCCACCCAAGGAAAAACCAAAAAATTTTTGTGTGCTTTTAACTTCTTCAAACTATGCAGATTTTTACAAGAGGGTTTTTTTTCTTGATCGTCATAGTGCTATTTGTAGAGGAAGGAAATGTAAATTATTTCGCTAGTGGCGGTAAGAACAACGAACAAATAATGCATAAATAAATAAAAATGTTATTTAAAAGGAAACGTTGAATTAAAAAAAATAAATAAATAAAAACCAGATGAAGCAGCAAAATGCATAATTTTAAAGGCACTAAAGATATTTTGACTAGATTGTTAATTGCTTAAAGAAGAAAAGAAGGGGTTTTTAAACAATTCTATAAGTTGTAGGTCTCATGAAACATGTACATAATAAATTTCTTTAGCCGATTTCATAAAAAATAAAAACGTGCTGAGTTTTTTTTTACACAAAATAGAAAACAATATTCATGCAATTATTTAAATATTTATTTTTAACACTCTTATTACCATTTGCGTATTTATTTTTTATGTAAAAAATAGGAATAATTGCAACAAAACTATTTAAGCTTTAATTGTAAATATCCAATGCTGCACAGTGGGATCGAATAAGAGAAACAAGAGAAAATCTTTTGCTAAAATAGATAGAGCTGAAAATGGGGTACTCAAGTAATCAGGTTTCTGTTTTAATCGGCTAATCGATCTATTAATTAATCGAAGTTTTGAACCAATCGGTTAATAATCGATTAATTTTGGATTAAGCCGTTAACATATTAATAAAATAAATTATGTTTTATTTTAGATTTTGTAATTAAAAAAAACATACAAAATCAAATATGTGTTAATTAAAAAATTACAAATCCGTGAGATTCCTTTATAAATTGGATTCATACATTAAACCGATTTATTTCTATAGTTTAAATGAAACGTGACTATAGAAAAATCCAAGCATATAAGAAAATTGTTGGAGAAATCGAAAGCAATCCAAAATGGAGAATGTAACAGTTCTCAGTCACTCGCTGTTCTGATTTTTGATTCCACTAGTTCTGTTAAATTCGATTGGATTCAATTCAGCAGATAAAAAATATGTTTAAATACTACGAAAAATTATAAAATTTTTGGGTAAATCGGCTAATCAAACAACTTCAATCGAACTGCTAATCCATAAACCTCTAACCGTTTGAATACTCTGATTGGTATCGAGCTGTTCACTATTCTACGGACCACACTTAAAAAAAAATCAAATGAAAGTCGCCGGTGCTTCATGATGCCTAAAATTATTCATGAATTTAAAAAAAAATAATGCTGAAAAATTACCATTCACGAAAGAAAAAAATCGTAATAAAATTTTTGTGTAAAAAGTGATTTGTTAGAGAAAAATTAAGTTTTTTAATAAAAAACATATTTTTGTTTTTGTTTAACAACTTTTTAGTTTTGGGAAAAAATTTTTATAAATAATTTACAAAAGATGCCACAGTAAGCACTCAGATTTTTTTTATGCAAAACAAAATCCAATTGTAGTCAACTTTAATTTAACAAAAAAAAAATCAAATAACTAAAACTTTTTTGTGTTACAAAATTTCTCATTTTATTAACAATTTATGCTGGAAATGTTGTCAGTCTTTTAATGCTGAATGTACAAATTTAATTAAAAAATAAAAGTTAAATGAAAATTAATTACGTATGTATGGGTGCATTGATCAAAAAAATATAAAAGAGAGCTACAGCAGCTTAAAACTTATAAAGGGTATCGCAAAAGTCATGTGCATAATTTGAGTTTTAAGGCGTTTGTGAAAGCGAAGCAGAACGGCTGGCAATTCAGGAATAATAAAATTGTAGAGCCACATAGTCTTTCAATTTCTTATAAAATTTATTAGAACAGTGATCCGAATACGTTTTCAAAAGTGTCGAATTAATATGAAACAATTCGAGTTGCACGGTTTCATATGAAAACCAAGCCAGGAATTTTATTTATTTTTTTGGTCTTTTGCATATTTGTTGGATTTAGATTTTAGAATTTGTATGACTCCTATGGCCTGAAAATAAGTTAAAAATGTTAAAGTGATAAAGAGCAGGCTTGTTAGCTTTGCTTGTTTAAAGTGAATGATGCCCTTAATGTGTAAAAAGCAAACATTTCCCACCGTGTGTGTTGTCGCGCCTGTTTTTTTTTTTGTGAAGTTTACACTCATTAAAAAAAACTTCAATTGAATTGACAATCAAATGATGCCACTGAATTTCAATTATCAATTCAGCCAGGATAAATTTAATTACTGTTAAATAAAAAAAAGAGGACTTTTAATTAAATTCGTAGTAAATATCAAAATACTTATAGTACGTATTTAGTAAAAGGTTTTCCAATAAGTTTGTGTGGTTAATTCAGTATGCTTTCTGCCAGAACCACATGTCATCCAGGTCCATATCGTTGAATTCATGAAAGGAGGCAATTGTTATCTCACATCATCGTTGGCGCTGCTGGTCTCAGAAGTTCTTTTAATGTTTAATGCATCAGCCATTTTGAGTTTGGAGAAACACCCATTTCGATATGAATTTTATCAATTGCACGCGCTGCTCAAACGTGACAGTAACCATTGCGAACTTAACAAAAGATTTAGCAACCGAAAAAAACATGCAGACAGGAAAACCCCACCTCGACTTGTCTTTACTAGAAACGCGTTTTATTACTCCACCTTTCTGGCACTAAGAAATAAAGACAACCGGCCTTATTCATTAAAAATATTTTTGATTTAAAAAAGATTTATTGAACAGACTGCTACACAGAATTTTTTTGAAAAACTTTTATAATACCAAAGTATTTTTTACTGCAGTTACAGATTCCAGCTCCGGATTTCTGGTGATTGCATGCGTTTACGACGCTAAAACCATAAACCCAGGGTCAGCGTTGGCTACTGTAATTTCTTCCAGCATCCTCAGCCGCCTATTTCTCCAAATTGGTCTCCACAACATTGCACCAAAGCGAAGTGGTGGGCATCTTTAGGTTTCAACGAAACACATCACATTGCCATTGCTAAAGAAATGAGTTGTGACACAGAAAATAGGTGCTCAAATTTACCAATGTACATGTAATTATGTCCATAAGCTCAGCTTTTGCTGCCGCCAAATAACTGAAACATTTACAATATAACTTGTTCGCTGTCCTTTATACCGAATTCTGGTTGTAGACGTTGAGAACGCGGCGTTGGTACCATCAAACACACAACAAGAATTCCAATTACTGCTTGCAATTTGTTAGTTATGACTTTAATACTTTATCCTTATCACTCGATGTGTCTTTTAAATTAAACGTAGATTTAATTTTTAATTTATTCTTAGTGACAATGCATTTGAAAAGAAAACATTGATTAGTTGCACTTTATTTTATCAGTATTATTTTTTATTTATTTTTTTCAAACTGGTTTACAAATTTGTTCAACTCGTATGTAAATAATAGTCCAATTCACAATCTTGTGCAATTGCATAGTGGTTTAGCATATTTTTACTCTACACTAGTGCTGGCAAATTCTACTACTTTTCATTACTCAATAATATTTAATACTTTTCATTTGGGTACTCGATAGTGCTCGATACTTTTAACGGGTTTTTTGAATTTGTAGTTTTTACATTTTAATTTATTATTTTTTATAGTTTTTATCTGCAAATTGAAGTAGTTTCTTCAAAAATTAAAAATAGATCTTCAACTATTATTGGTTTTGTTTGTCTTCTATTATTAAATAAAAAATAAATATAAAGCTAACTTTTAATTTAACGTTAACAACAATTTAAGAAATAATTTAATTGTCTTCAAAAAAAATTATTTAGTTTTGATTTGATTAAAGAATCTTACACCCAGTTGTCTTTTTATACAGTGATGTATGTGCTTAAAAATACAACTCTGAAAGTATCGAGTAACAATTTTTAAGTATTAAATAACCACAAAGAAATACTCGGTACTCGGTACCCACTACTCAATACTTTGCCAGCACTACTCTACACTAACAAAATACAAAACTATGCACTTGCTACCAGTGTTACCACCTAAAAAACTGTGATATTTTTAAGGAGAATGATGTACAATTGGTCTAAAGAAGATTATATATTTACCAAAATAAAAAAATATCCTGAAGAAGTTGGAAAATACCAACGAAACGCCGTAATAATATATAAAAATTATCTCTTATTAAATGACCTTGGAAGCCCAAATATTGAAAATATATTCATCATAAAAAAAAATGTTAGAATTAAACCAAAAAGGTCAAATATTTTATCTAAACAAATAAGCACGTTATTTTGCAAAAAAAAGATGCTAGTGTAATTCCTAATTCCATGTGTAATTTTGGCATGTGATGCATGTGTAATTTAACATCTCGTTGGTGGCAACACTGCTTGCTAATCTTGTATAAATAAACACGTTGAGTGCAGTACTTAATTGGAAGCCAGAATACCGAAATGATCTCTCGCCTCTCATTCATACATGCGGATGTGTAAATGTAAATAAATGAAAAAATCTTTTTTCACAGCTGAAAGTGAATTTCGTATTTTGCAAGAAATTATTGCAAACTAAACCAACAAAACTGTTCACGATTAATGGAAAATGTTTACAATTGCAAAGATATGCAATCTAAAATGCACAAGATTGTGAATAGGGCTAATGTTTTACATTTAGTTGAAAAGCTGAAATAAAACATTCTTATGCTTTACACATCAAGTATTTAAGTGACAATTGGTTTTGCAAACACCAGGATTTAAAAACGATAAACGTAGAAACGAGTGGGATTTTGGATACTTGAATGTGTAAAACGCAACACTAAGCGTTGATGTTTTTTTGTTTAGCAGTTGATTTTTTACTTTAAAACTTGTTTATATAAAATTCTGTCAATGCTTAGCGTTGCGGTTTAGCAAAATAAGTCCGCAGATTTTCACCATTCAGCCGTCATACAACTTCAATTGTTATAAAACAAATTAAATAGACCACTGTGAACATTTAAACATAGATTTTAAATATCGTATTTTAATTTAAATTTTTACTTGTCTTATTAAATGTTTGGTGGGTTAAAGTGTTAATTGGGTGGGTGTTACACTATTACACGTGCACAAGTGTTTCAATTTGCTTAACAAGGTGACAATATCTTTTAGTTAAATGCCTTCAAAACTACTGATAGTAAAAACGTTAATTAAGTTTTAACATACAAAGAATTTAATTCAAATACATGTTAAGTAAATTGCAGCTTTATTTCCTTCATTCATGCCACCCATATGCACATACCTTTTGGGAGCAATCAACAAGAAATTGTTCCCCTAATTAACTTATTTTAATTTTAGCTAATTTGCATTTCAGTTGGCGTTTATTTAACCATTTAAAGTAAATATTAACTTCAGTTTGCTGTTGATTTAATCTTTTTTTTTCAATAAATTAAATTTTTCTTTTGCATTTCAATAACAACTCTTCTTTGTTTGTTAATTATTTATTTATTTGCATTTCAGTTTTGTTTGTTTTGTCACTCACTTTTTTGTGTGCAAATAGTAAGTCGGTCGGTCGGTGGGTCGATTGGTTTGTAGCGTTCTAATTAAACGAAATATTTGCACAAGGGGAGACAAATAGAGTAGAGAAAATAAAACCATCACATTCATCACTTTACAATTTCAATTGAATATTATCAGCACTTCTTTTGATAAGCATGAGAGATGGAAAAAATCCAATTTACTTTGTAGTGCTTTTTATCAATGCTTCAGTTGGGGCAGCATGACAATGAAAAGTCAATAAAAGGAAACAATTAAGGAATTCCAAAATGACAAAGTAATGAAAAATAAAGGGGGAAGGAAAAATGTCCTTAGCTTCGAAAAAATACTAGTTTGATAAAAAATATTCTTTTAATTTTTGTATATTGCATGGGCGTGGTTCTGCCTACATTTCGAATCAATCAGGGTTGTCACAGAATCCCAAGTAGTCGGAATTGGAATTGAAAAGACGATAAAAATACATTTGAATGATGAATATCATCGGCTTTATGTTCAATCTAGAGTTACTATCTGTTTTGAACGCAACACAAATAATATTGAAATTCATCACACAAAAGTATTTTTAGGCGTCTTTTCAAATCCAATTCCGACTACATTGGATTCAATGACAACCCTGAATAACTTCTTTTGTCAGATGTGCTCAATGTGTATGTAAGCAGCTAAAAAATATTATTTGTCTAGTTTGGGCATTGCTCTGCCCACTTTTGTTATCAATTTATTGCTGGAAAAATTTTAAGTTGTTCCGACATTATAAAATTGTAGAAAATTACATTGAAATATTTGATTAATTTATAAGTTGCAAACGAATACATGAACATGAACATTTTGCTTGCTAATTTCTACCTTTGCTGTCAACTATAGACAAATTAAAAGGAATTAAGAGAAGAAAAAAAATAACAATTGCCAATAATAAAATGTAAAACAATTTTGGCGCCTGGTCTTTGTCATGACCACTTTTAGCCAAACAACAAATTGGCAGTGTACAGAAAAGCAGCAGCAACACCAACAGCAACATCAATTGTTAAACAACAGAGCGTGCATCTGTACATTGTTTTAGTGTCATCAGCATGAAGTCGTACAAAATACAGTGGGCGAAGTTGGTGGTAAATTTTAAATGTTTCATACGGTTTTTAAGATTTTTTTTTAAATATTTGAAGTTTGTTATTCATCAATTCAACCTCATCAACGCGTTTGTAATGTCAGCAGTATTTATTGCAAGTGAAGTCCAGTTATCGATAAAAGCCGTTCTGGTTACACGCTAAAATTAACTTTCAAAAGACTTTATTCCAATTCTTATTGACTGCTTTAAAACAATATTGGGCCTTATTAAAATTGCAAAATTTCCATTTTCGACTTCGACAAGTTGTACTAGATTAAAGAAGCCCACAACATTATTCGTTCATCTAGTACACACTGTCGAAGTCGAAGACGACTATTCCGACCACCATAATGAGACAGATTATGTTAAACAAAAATGTTCGCCGCTGTCGTCCCACTGTGCTTCTGGCTCTTTTTGGTCAGTTTACTTTATGTATTTTGTTTTTTATATTCTTTTTTTTTTGTAACTATTTTACTTGGTCATGGTTTTAATGTTCATCAACATGTTATTGTTTAAGACTCTGTTATAGACTTTTATCTCCTCATTATTTTCATTTTTGTTTTAAGATTTTCCCATTTTTATTATCGCCATTCTTTGACTATTTCTATGCTTTGTCATTTTGACAGTTTACTTACGTGTTAAGTTGTGCGTAATTAGTGTATGAGCTGGGCAAGATTCTGCTGTTGTTGTTGTTTTTTTTTTGTTGAATCCTTGTAATAACAAGTCCTTTAGGAAGTTTTTATTCTAATGACATTTCACATTTTCACTGGCATTATCAGATGCAGCAGCAGCAGTAGCAGCAGCGTTAAGCTTAAAAGTCCACACACACACACAGACACACACACACACTAGGCCAAGAAATTATTTATTATTAATCTTGTGTTCTTAACTTCTGTTTAAATAAAAGTTTTGGCTTCGATTCAAAAACGCCAAGTTTCATTTTAAAAAGTAAGCAATTGCGTAAAGTTTAGAGCATGTTTTTCTAACAGCAAAAGAAAATTGTTGAAAATAAAACGGAATTAATTTTTAAAGTTTGTTTTTAATATAAATATTTGCATTAGATTTTTTCATATTCAGAGCAACAGACCTTTAAAGATTGACTTCTGAACGAAAATTAATTTCTTTTAATGAATGCAAGTGCTTTCTTTAATCGATAAGTTTTTAAAAAGGAAGTTATTTATAGAAAATGCCATTTGAGGAAAAAAATAGTGTTAAAGATCAGTTTACTTCTTAGAGAAAATTTCATGTTTGAAGAAAATTCGCTTACTTATCAAAACAAATAGTTCTCGGTTAAATATGGCTTTTCATTTCAGTACACATGAATATTTTTAAAATATCTCTAAATAAGCTGATTTTTGTATAATAACATGATTAGTGCTCATTTATTTAGTTTCATGTTTAAAATATGTTCCTACAACAAAACAACATCATTCTACTACAACAAATAGTTTGTTTGCTTAAATAAAGCCTGACATTTATTACAATTTAAAATTACATTTTTATGTTCTGCTATAAAAAGAAACGTTAAAGTTGCTTACACAAAAAAAAAAGAAAAATAAGGAAAAAAAAACAGAATTTATACATGTCATTAACATTTTACATTATGACCTTAGTTTTGTTGTTAAAGTCAGACTTAAAATCATGTTATGAATAGTTTTGTGGCTGACTCTACAATTTGTGTTCATTTATTTCTTTTCGTACTCATTTTGCAACTAAATACGATACTTGCATCAAACTCTTACAGGGGAAGGCCAGCAAAGTAGGTGAAGTGGACAAGTGTGAATGCTCTCAGTTACAATTTCGTATACATTTATATATTCATTTAATTTACACTTCCACTATAATTTACTGGTTTCCTAGCGCCGATGGCAAATAAAAATTTTAAATATAAATGTGTCAGAAACATTAAAACTTCGTTCTAACCAAAGCAACAATAGAGGATGTGAAATTATATAATTATAATGATATACTTAGTGATGGTTCGGGGTTAACGCCATTAAATTAAATTAAAACAATAAAGATTAAAAATATTATATTTCCTTAAGACTCAGCTAAATTGTCCCCCTCCTGTCGCTTGTTCATAACTTATATTTTAGTTGTCTTTTTTTATATTTTTTCTTGTTCTTAAGCCATTATATATGTGAGATATTAGAAGTTTCCATGGTTAAATGTTAGTGGCAGTACAGTGTGGTGGTGGTGCTGGTGGTGATGGCATGATATTGTATCATTTCATACATTGTCTTTTAGCTTATGGTCTCCATAAAAACTTGATATTTTTGTTAAGCGTTTTTTTTGTGCAGTTATTTCCATTTAGGAAAAGTTTCTAAAGTGTTCAAATTTCATGGTTTTATTTTTGTATACTCTGTCGTACTTCTACTTAAGATTTTGTCTAATAAATGCTTAAGAGATAAGAATTTGACAATAACTGTTTGTTTTTACAAGTCGCGGTAAACAAAATACTTTGTTTTCATTCATTTTATATATATGATTTTTTTTTTTTATATTTTTATTTTTTAGTATCAAGGAACTTAAAGGAACTTAAATGTCGTAAATTAGATAAAAATTATATAGTTTGCATTTTCTTCAAGCAATTTAAAGAAAATAAACTGCACGAATTTACGAAAACCTCAAACAAAAGAGTTAAGAAAACATTTCACAGTGCTTTAATAGTGAATGTTTTTAAGTTTTAAAAAGACTGGAAAATTGTGATTGAAATTTAGTAAGATTTTCAAAAAGGAACCTTTTCTATAAAGTTTAGCTTCAATAATGGATTTGTTAGGAAAGCTTTCACGAAAATTTATAATAATCAAATTTGTAAGCTTTTAGTAACATTCCTTACAACATTCAAGATAAAATAAATTTGGATGAATTTTATAAAAAAAGTAACCTCAAGCTTAATTTAAAGAATAATATAAATATTTACAACTTTAACACTTTTTCATGCTTTTTGAAAATATTTATAGCATTTATATTATTTATGATTGCCAAAAAAGTCTTTATTTTAAATGTCTTTTTGAAAAATATTAACAAGGTTTTCATCAAGCTTTCTAAAACCTCAAAAAAAAAATTTTGGAGAAGTTTTATGAAACGGGTTTGATTAAGCTTTTTTCCACGCTATATAAAGCATATTTTATGAGAGGTTTAATTAAAATATGTATATATCTTCTTCAACAAAGGTTTGTATAAGAAATCTTTCTGACTAAAATGAGTCTAGAGATTTTTTCAGAAGCTTCCAGAATCCATTTTGCAAAATCGTGCAACAAATAAATGCAGAGGCTCTAATTTGGTATTTGCAAGAGCTTGTAAAAGCTTTTATTTACTGTTTACAATTAACATTCTCTAGCTGTAACTAATACTTTTTTTATTCATTAATCACAACTTTAATTTGCTTTCATAAATACATATTTTATTAAACAAAATCTACACTTCAAAATTGTTGTTAATAAATATATGTAAAAGCTTGCACAAAGCTTTTTAAAAGTTGGTTGTAAGCTTTCACAAAAGAATACAAGCAACCTTTACGTCCCTAATACAGGTATTTTATACTACTTTTATAACAGTTTCTGGAAATCAGGGGGATTATTATGTATTTCGATTCGAAACGGAAATCATTCGAATTTGTGTTTCGCGAATGTTTTCTTTCGAATCGAAATACATAATAACCCCCATGTTTTACAAACTCTTTCATTCGACCGTTGTCAAATAACAATTTTCAAGATGTTGTATTTTGCATTTCTCAAGTCCCAAATAAACTTTTTCCACACAATTTGCAAGAGCGCAAAAAGCTTTTGTAACAAGTCAAGACTTCCTTAAGCTCTATTAAGGCTATAAAAAAACTTTTTCAAAGGTTTTTAAAAGCTTTTAGTCTATCATTTGGCATTTTGCACAAGCTTTCAGAAAACTTTTTCAATATCTTATTTATTTATTAGACTTAAGTAATGACTTACGTTTAAGTGCAAGATGACGTCACTGATTATAATATTAACATTTGCAGAGTAAGCAATAAAATCATAGAAATCATTAAAATTTCAGCATAATTATTTAAAGCGATGAGCTTTCGCATAAATTGCTTGAAGGGACTTGATATGGAGTGGTGTAAAATTCCACATAGATCGAAGAAGAACATTACAGTTGATTTTTCTCAGAAGAAATTCTGAATAAATTGTGCCATTTAACAAATTTATTAAAAAAAAGCAACGTTAAGCATTATTTGTCTACTTTCTAAGTCTGAAAAATTAGTTACTGACAGTCTAGCAGAGCTTTTCCACAAAACCTTTACAAAAAAATGCTTTCTGAATAAGCTTTCACTGTGATACAAAGCTTTTTTATTAATATGAATTTTTTTTAAAACAAGTAAAAAAAAGTTAATGAATATCTTTTAGAAAATATCTATTTAAGAATTGCATTCAGCCATTCTATTAAGTATGTTTATTCATATGTTAACCCTTATGCATTAAACTTTGACTTTTAATGCACTTTTTGTCTACGGCCTTATTAAAATATATATAAATTTTATGTCCTCCTACACAATTCTGTTTAATTCTTTTGGCTGCTGCAGTTAAAATTTATTCGTTCTTAATTTATTTATTTATTTTTTGCTCCTACTTGTATGAGGTTAATATTCTCATACTACAAAGACTACGCTAATTAAATGCATTTCGAAACGTAAAAGAAAAAAAAGCTATAAAGACTATACAAGTATTAAGAATGGCATGAATAGAGATAAAATTACATATGCTCACTCATACACAATCACACACACACACACACACTCATAACTTAGGAAAAATAACAAACATACAAACAGGCACTCAAAGTTTTCTATAAAAGTGTGTTGCACAAGAATTAAAAACAGATACGAATACATTTGAACCACAAGGCAAAGACAGACGAGGAAGAATGTAATTAGCTGAAGTTGAAAGAAAATTAACTTTTGGACTTATAAATTAACTTTGTAGCATCAAAGTGAAAAGCAAATACAAAACAGCAAACGCTTCACCAAAAGAGCCACAAAGAAATCACATAACAGACAAAATTTTCATTACTTTTTTTAATTTATTTTTTGTTTCAATATAAATATAAATAGTTTATTTAATTGTGAAGCGATACTTATACAGTTTGAGGGGAATAAACGCAAAAGGACTTTTAATGGCATAAATTGTACAAAAATAAATATTAAATAAACAGCATCATTAATGTTAAGTGAATTTCATTTGGCTTAGAGATTAAATGAGTTTATGCAAAAGAGGAAGAAGTGACATGCGGAATATTTTTTTTTAAGATGAGAAGATCAAAGAACTTAATTAGAGGCTTTTCATTAAAAAAAAATTAAAATCATTTAAAGCTGCAAAAATTTTAGAAAACTTTCAAGATATTCTAGCAGTAACTTATATAAAACTGAAAAGGCTTTTCCCTTTTCCTTTTATAAAATTTTCCCTTTAATTAATTCTATTTATCAGGCCTGTTCTGTAAATCACGAGATCTCGTGCTTTGTAAATCGTACGATTCATGACATTCGAGGCTCGAATAAAATATTAAATTGTGAGCACCAAAAACGTAAAAAACAATAATAAAAACAGCAATAATAAGAATTTAATTTTTTATAAATCACGTGGTTTGAAATCATCGTGATTTCAGAACAGGCCTGTATGACTCTGTATTTTTAAATTGTTTGAAATTTTTTTGCTGATATTTTTTCGCATTTTGTTCTTTTTATACATTTGTTCACACATATTAAATTTATTTAAGTGTCAACAAATGTTTTAAACATTTCTGGCAACTAAAAAACTCATTTATTTCGAACATAATAAATCATTATTTCGAGTACATAAAACTATTTCTTTATTCTCAATTTATTTAAACAAACAAATAAATGTCTTGTACGCCTACATTAAACATATGCCACTCCATACTACAAACCTATTAATTGCAAACTCATGACAATCTTTTGAAAACCACAAATTTCTGGACTTTTTGCTCTATGCACAAGCGATTAATTTTAATATATATATATATATATATTTTTTTTAAATAAATAAAAATTATTTTATTTCAGGGTTACACGGAACCCACATAAAAATAAATTTTATAGACGTTTGAAAATGTTTAACAGAGATTAAGATTTAAGATAAGAAAAAAGAAATATCATAATAGTAAAATAAATTGAATAAATTCAAATTGAAAACTTAATCGATAAAACAATAGAGGTTGCAATTATATTTTACAAAATGACAACACAAAAGATAACGCCCACTATCAATGGCACAAACAAAAATAAAAACACTTTGGATTTAGGAGATAATGAAATATCGTACATTGCATATGTAATTATGATTATGACAAGTATAATATGTTTACAATATACAAAAACAATCAAACAAATGAACACACACACACACACACTCGATTAGTTGTATCAATAACAAACACACAAGCTCACACACACTCACAGACAGGCAAATCTGCGCTATAAACTATAATTATGTATAAAAAGTATTGCAGCAGACAGACAAGAAAGAACAAAAAATTATTGAAATTTCTAAAGGAAAATAAACAATTAAATTAATTCAAAATTTGTGACACGTTCATTAAAATAAATTGAATAAAACAACGTGTGTAGTTATGTATGCATGTTTGTTTATTTGTTTGTTTGTTTGTTTGTTTGTTTGTACATTTTTAATGCCAATTTGTGTGTTAAATCGTCATATTGTACATTGAGCGTGGGAAGCCTCCTGCTCTTTTAGTATAATTAGCTTTAAATTAATACAATTTGTATAAAATTAGAAAATTGTTTATAATTTCTAATAAAATACATGATCGCGTGTTGGAAAAGAAATTAACATAAAACTAAATGAATTTGTTGGCAAATGAACGAAACGAAAAGAAAAAAAAAACTTAATATAATATATTCAGTCATTTATTAAAAAGCTTTCTTGATTTCATTGGCCCAAAAACAAAATATGTAAGGTGATACACAGAGATATTTTTGATTTTTTTTTTTTTGCACACTCACAAACCAAGAGGCATAAAGTGGAGTAGCGTCTAGAACAGGCCCTATGGATGAAAGAAGATTGTCAAGTCTAGAGAAGAAAGTTATTGTCAATTCTAAAAACGAGAATAAACTCAAGTCTATGAAAAAGACTTTACTCAAGTTTACAGAGGAGACTGTTGTCGAATCAAGTCAGTAGACGCGACAATAGTCAAACCAAGACTACATCATAGACTATAGTCAAGTCTATAGACGTAATAACGCAAATATAAATCCACCAACTCCACCCTGGAACCGCATCCACATTTCATTAGGACGGTTATTCATTTCCTGTACGACTCCTACGTCCTCCTTAATATTACGAGGGTAGGAGGTTCGGAACATCGGTACAGCGCATCTTCATTATAGAGATTTTGAAACGTTCACAGCACATCCACACTCTCTATGACTTTAACACCGAAAAATATTGTGAATAAAATGTTAATGTTGTTTCCAGTTCATCATAAAGTTCTTGTCGCTGAACTGCCCATATCTCACATTCAAAATGTATGTGATTTGCGTCTTTCACGAGAGATTAACTTGTCTCACAGTTGCCAGCATCTCGAAGCTTAAATCTGTATAGGTACCCATTCAGACTGCTATGATTTGTCATAACCTGGGAAAGTATTCCATTCTAGTTTACATATCCATCTCCCATTTTCATCCATATTCCAACGATCTTGCCATTTTGTTATTGGTTTTTTTCTTGCAATTTCCTTTAACTGAAGGATTTTTGTTTTTGTTCCATCAGACTGCATTGTGCACATTTTATACGTTTTGTTTCCTCATAAATTTCATTTTTCAGCAGATTGGAAGTAGTGCAGGACTTGCAGGCAACGTGCGATATCCCGATGTTATTTGACATTCACATAGTCTTCATGTTTTCTGGATTTCCCCTATTTTTTTCGTTTATGCTCACCGACGTCACAATTTTCAGGGCAGCGTAAAGAAGTTTAGAGTGTACTACACCTTCTTATATATAACTTAGTACCTCCACAAATTGGCATTATTCTCGCGAGTGACGTTGACGTTTGCGTGGATTTTTTCGTATCATAAGCACGTGTTGTCCGAAATTAAATCTATTGTTATGATGTACGCCCAGATAACGCCAGAAAGTGTATTTCACTGCCACAATTGCATCAGTTTTCGCCGCTGCTAGTTCCAATCTATTTATTTTTAACCATCTGCTAAAGGTGTCGTTTGTTATTATTTCTATTAGTTCTGGTTTTCGGGCAATATTGTCTGCATACCCTATTATTTTCACACCTAGTTGTAGTTTCAAGTTCCACAAGAAGTAATCCAGAACGGATCTCGGTAGGTACCCCTTCAGTGTTGCGATATTTCTTCATCCCTCTTTCACTAGACAAGGATCTAGTCAAGCGTATAGACAAGACTCTGATCTGTAAACGACACTAAGTAAAGTCTATAGACGAAACTGTAGTCAAATGTAAAGACGAGACTGTAGTCAAGCCTATAGTCTTATAATTTTTTCTTACTAAAAGTTAACAAAATATGAATTTTAATTATCGACATGTACTTGAGAAAAGTACCAAAAGCGTACACTATAATTATTAATATATACTAGCGAATCACTTCACTGGTTCCAGTGTCTACATATAGTCCCAAATGAACTGCCTAGGCAATGTCAGTAGTGGATTTTCAATGACAAGCACATATTAAATGTCTATGTTTGTCTGGGGTATTATAAGTCACCAGTACTGGTGACTGTGTCAGTAGTAAATCAGTACAGTTTTACTATTGACGTTTCCTGCAGGGACGCTATAGTCAAGTCTATACCTAAACCCACACATGCCACGAACAGAAATTTTGTTCAGTGTTTTTTTTTTTTTTGTGACTCTTACAGCATGTATTTTTGCCACTGCATATTGAATAATGAACAAAATCCCGCTGCTGTGCTTGTGCGTTCTTGTGATTTGCGTATTTTCTGCTGCTGTCTGCTCTATAAAATTGTAACAATAAAATCATTGAAATTTGCATATGAAATCAATGGTGCCAAATTAATATTTATGAGCACGCTTTTATTTTTTCTATATACATATTTCGTTTGCTGGCTCTTTTTGGAATGAATAAATATTAAAAAAAATGTAAGTATTTAATATATTTATTATACGTGTTCTTAACAATTTATACGAGTGTACGGTAGTTAAATTCGTTGATCCGTCATTTAAGGTTTAATGAGTTTTTTCGCTGCCTTGAAGTCTAAAGAATTATTTAACACAGTTGCCTTTGCAAACAACAAATAATAATAATTATAATAATAATAATTTGAAGCAAACAATTTAGTAAATGATGTCGTGTAAAGGAGCTTAGCCAAAAGTTGATTGAGGTTAATTAAAAAGAAAAAAATTATTGCTTGTGAATCTTTGTTTTATGCTTAAATATTTAATTTGAGCTTCATTAGGCTTCGTTAGTGTGGCTTTTGAAATCAATGTGTCCTTTGGAAATGGTGTTCTTTATTTATATGATTTTATTTCCTCCACATCTTTCAGATTAATGATGCTGAAAATGTTTGTTTATGCATTTAAATGTTTTCAATTTCGAAATTTGTTTCTAGCGTATTTTTTTTTCTTAATTTATTTTTATACCACATTTAATGTCTTCTGAGATTTGAAATTGGCACATAAAGACCAGAGGCAGCATTTATAGTCTGAAAATGTCGTTTTAACATATTTTAAGTCTTTTTTTTCTTTTTGCTTTTGCTATTAACATGGTTTTTGCTAATGATAAATAAATGGTAGTATAAGATATTGAAATAAACTTTCTAATAACAGAAATAAACTTAATTTTAATTACGGGAATTTATCTTAAATTTTTATAAGCAAATTATAATTCATGCTTAGAGAGAAGATAAAGAAAGATAGAAAAAATGCTTCAAAAAAGATAAAATAGAGCGGATTATATATTCATTTTCAAAAGAAAAATAATAACAGATATATAAGAAAAACAAAAGCTTTCATAAAAACAAAATACTTTTTGGGGTTTAATTGGTGCAAGTTTTTGTCTCAATTTTTTTCCCAGTAACTAATGAATTTCACTATGTTTGCCATTTATTCAATATATTTGTGTTAATTGAAATTATTATATTATTTATAATGCTCTATTGAGTTTAGCAAAAAGTCAATAATTAATGCCCAATGAAGCTTAACAAAATTGAAATCAAAAATAAATTTATTTATTAAATTTATTTACTATGACTATTTATTTCTCCGTTGGCTGTTTTTATGTATTACACGTTTTTTTCCATTGAACAATTGAAATGATGCACTTGGAGAGTTTTTTTTCTTCAATATTCAAAAAGTAAAAACACATGCAGAACCCTCAACGCAATTAATAAATAATTTTTAATTAAAAATATTTTCGTTTTTTTTTTCTTTTCTTTAAATAAAACGTAAAATCAATGAGTGCATTTAAAACAATTTGTTAACGATGGAAATGAATGTAAAATAAAAATAAAAATAATTCCTTTAAAAAAAAGGAAACAATAAAGACAAATTGAAAACAAAATTTTATGGCGGGGAGGAAGGGCTTGATGTTTTAAAATAAATTAAAAAAAAGTTCCAAGCTTTTCAAATTATTAATACTTGCAATTTAAAATACTTGATTTCTAGAAAACTTTTATACGAAAACTTTTACACCACATAGTGGCAAAATCTTAAACAAAAAGAAATTCGAAAATAATTAAACCGCAACTCTGAGTGCATTTTCAGCCGGTTAATTGTTGATGTGAAATTCATATTTAATACAAACATAAAACTCTGCATGATATGCAAGTACAAAAAAGGAAACTCTTGAAAAAAATTAATATAAATAAAGTTAAACTTACCACAAATATGTTTTTTACTACGATGTGAAGAAGGTTTTTTATTTTTCTTCGCCAGCGAAAATAAACAACTGAACGAGAGCTGCACTTAACGTTTTTATTTATTTCTCTTATCAAAACCAGCCGTTAGTTAAGTAATGAAAATCAGGGAGTCGAGTTAAAATTTCCACTACAATGACTGAAATGGCAATTAAAACTGTAAAGAAGAGCAAAAGAAAATAAGGATGTGTGTTAATTATGAACAGGATATTAATCAAAATTAAAAACAAAGAGATACAAGAGTTTAAAGAGAACTTGTTTAAAAAAGAATTCGGTTTGTTTTACAGTCTGACTTAGACTTAACGTCAGTCTAGCAAAAGTCCTAAACTTAGTTAAAGTCTGCGGTGCAGTCGAAAAATTCTGACTCATTTTAAGATTACTGGCGAAACACTTAAATAATTTGTGTTTCAATTACAACATGTCCGATCAACTGGAAGCTTTGCATGCATATTAAATTTCTCTAACAATATAATTTAATAATTAGAAAACAGAGCAGTTTTAAGCCCATACAAAGTTGTATATATTTTTTACTAATTCTAAGACTTGGCGCACATATTAGATGTTCCTTACAGTCCCATTATTCAAATAAAAAGGTGGGCACTCCAACAGAAACAACATATTTTTTTAATTACTTTTACTAAACGGAATTTTATAAAACTTTGTCAGCACTATTTTAGATATTTGAAGCTTTTTATGATTAACTGTTTTTTTGTAACTTTGCAAAGGCGCTAATGTGGATCCCAAAGGACGTTGATAAAAAGAACTTGGGAAGTGCTACGTCCTAACTAAGCAAATATTTATTTCAACTACTTTTCCCTTAGACGATTCAATAAGAAAATGTGTACACATATTGAGTTCAGCTAACAATACAATTTAATAATAAGAAAAGCGGACAGTGCATCTGCCCATACTTCTTAGTCGATTTCTATTCTTTTTTTAAAATTTTTGAATAATACTCGTAGTTTTACTTGAACAAATCCTATTAGCAAACTCGTAGGTCAAACTTATATATATATTTATAAAGCTAAGGTGTCTTTGGCCGACAAAATACTTTACTCCTTTAAATATTATATGGCCTTTCCACCAGACCAAAATCTAGTATTTACGAGATTTCGAGCAAAATCTTGTTAATTTTCACTAGATTTCCATATAAAACAAAATCTAATTCGTCAGTAGATTTTGACAAAATCTTCCCAAAATGTCGTAGCACTGCGGCCCATATTCTCAGTCTTTAGTTAACTAATGACAGTGGTTCAACTAACAACTTCTAATATAAATGTCATTGGTTAAACGGCCGTCATTAGCTAACAAAAGGTTGTAAATTTGGGCCTTAGTGATGCACCATGGTTTTTCCTAAATTGTACTGAAAAATACTACGCTGTTCAATAACAATTGTTTGAAGGGTGTCCTCGCCAGCTCTTTCTCATTTGAATGAAAATTTTTGTTTGGAGTATGACATTTGAAAATGTCAAAAATCAACGTTTATTGTATGGATACGAAATCTTAAAAAAAAAGCACCAATAACCCGGTATAAACGGTATAGATTTTGATCGAGATTTCAATTGAAATCTAGTAGTTTTTGGTCTGGTGTAAATGCCATATTGGACAAATGATTGCAAGATCTTATTTTCTCAAAGATTTAATGTATGGTTGGGAACTTTTCGCAAATTGCGTTTTTGTTAGCAAAAGGAAGCTGAACATAAGATATGCGTATATGTTTTAACTTGGTCCAACTCTCAAGGGATGACCCCTGCACATGCAGTGTATTATGCTGGAACTAGGAAAATTGGTTATTAAAAGAAGGTTAAAGGGAATAGTGTTTGTGGGCATTCGACTTGAACTTTCCCACATTTAAAATGAGTGAAAAGACCTCTGCAGAGAGTTTATTCCGTATATAAACTGTACGGCTAAAGAACGAATTTTCCCTGTAAAATGTGAAGTGCGATTCACTGGCATATCCACCACAAATGGATGCGTTCTTAAGGAAGAAGTTGTTGTTCGCAAAAATTAGTGGGTTTCAGAAACAAGTTCCCTGACTTTATTAGGGCATAATACATTGTAGTAACGATAAAACGGTGAAACTCATCCCACATTACGTCGATGCTCCAGTCATTCAATAGAGTTTGTTACACTACTGTCACAGATGATCTTCTTTGATCTCTTCTGTACGCGTTTGAGTAACTACAAACTTTGAATCACCGGCTCATACATGAGAGTTGTATTCTATTTTCGGTCCGATACTAGTGGTATAAATATTACGAAGATCAGATGAAGGGAGTGAAGTATCTCTTACACCGTCTAAGAAAACCGAGGCACTTGAATGCATCTTTTGAGATTTGAAAAATATGATCAGTCCATTACAGATCACATTTAATTTTCATGCCAAGAACATTAAGAGTTTCTGATCCGTCAATACCCACAGCACCCATTATTTCAAATGGAGCAGCATAATTGATCGTACATCTGTGTGTAAGTATACGAGCATTGAATTCGATCCTATTCGCACGGCCCCATTCGGAAATTGTTAAAAGATCATTATTTAGCGAATCATTCATATTTTGACTCTTGGCCGCGATCTCCGGCAGGCTTGATTTTTTGCTAAGTGAATACGTATGACAAAGCTGTTGTAATCTGCAAAAGTGTAGATAGTATTGAAAGTTTCACATAAAAGGTCATTTAGGATAATAAGTAACAGGGTGGGAGAAATATGATCATGTGTCAGATGTTTTCTCAAAGTTGTATGGCGTTTTATTCAACCATCTTATTTATTCGTAGATTCCACGATACCTGAGAAATAAAGTTAGGTTTGCCAGATCACTTAGAGGTAGAAAGATCATAATTCCGCCTTCTTGTATCTGAATGGCATTTTTTTTACACATGCGTTACGCCTTTTCAATTGTTTACGTTAAACTCAGGAACTTAATAGCAATGAAATTAGTTTTAAGGATTTCTTATTTAATTATTTTGCACCGTAGTAACCCTACGGGAAATGATGTACCCATTGTCCTGAACATACCTGTCCTATGACTGGTGAATATATGAGTGGTACAAAAAGTTCCTGAATGGTGACTGGTGAAAGGGGGACGTTTCACAAAACTAGAACAAAAGTGCCTACAAAATTCCCTCACGCAAAAAATTTTTACGTATTTTTTTCTATTTGCTTTTATTAGTTATGGTGATTAATGTAATCTACATTAATTAAGGATATTATAATCTGATTAAAATAATAATGCATTTGTTGATTTGGACCAAACAAATTTTAAGAAAATTATATTAATCTAAACCGAAGTTATACCCATTGAAAAGCTAATAGGATACATATAGGGTACATTCTGCTCTAGGATACTTCTATTACCTATTTTTAAAAAACCATAACATGTACTAAGGATACTACAACAGGGCAAGTAAGTAAAGGTTAGGCCTAGAACCTAGAATATCTTAATTATGCCAATTGATCCCCTCCAATGACAACACAATGCAAAAGTTACCGGTACCTCTCATATAAAGTTCCGGAACTCGAACCGGTTGTTAGTCCCAAGGAACCAGTCACGTGACGTATCCTGTGACAGGTTCTTTTCCCTCTAGGGAAATTATCCCTGTTACAATATAAATAATTTATAGTTTAAATTAATTTTATCTCAATGTATTTATTTACTTTAAATATAACATTAAATCTTTTTGTACACGGAATTGAATATATAAAAAATAAATTGCGAATTGAAATAGAAACTGCGTAACCTTTTTACCAAAGTAGGCAGTGCTACACTTATACAAACTATTCCTGATTAGATGATTTATTAATTAGAAAAGACGGTAGATTCTCCGTTCAAGCAAATGTGCCTTTTGCATAATTCTCATCATGTTACGATACTGGGTGACTGCAATTCTCTCAATGTATAAGAGTAGTTTGCATCTATGAATTAAAATTTATAAAATTGCAAGAAGAAATATGGACCACTGTCTAGTCTCTAATCAGTTTTAAACTAAAAATCACAACTCTTTCTGAAAAATATTTTCATGCTTTCTTTGCTGGCTGCTTTAACTTTTCAGCCGCAATTAAAATTCTTTTAAAGTTATCAAAAGAAATTCTGCTTAAGCTACGAAAATAACTTAAATAGTAGAAGAAAATAACATTTTACGGTTTATGGTAATTTTCTTTGCATATTTTCTTCACCCATCATCCTGTTATGATTTTTTATTTTTATATTTTTACTATCTATTGCTTTTAATTAAAGGCTTAAATAACAAACAAAAGTTAAACAGAATATTGAAACATTATCAATTAATTAAAACTTTTCCAATTTTAATATCAAAAAAAAGTAAAAATAAATAAATAAAAAAATCTAAAAGTTAATAAAAAAAATAGTAGACTAATAAGGAGAAAAATAATTAATAAAGTTTATTTACAAGGGAACATAAACGAAAATAGAGAGAGCAAACAAAATAGATAAAATGGACAATTTACAAAAAAAAAAATTGAGATTATTAATACTTAACAAAATTTAGTTTCAGCGAAAATGTTTGCAGTGCAGAAGTTAAGGTTTCCATAATACGTTTCAAAGGACCACAATTAAAAATATGTTTAATAAATCAACAAAAATAAAAATGTTAATATGCTAATTGAAGGCACAGAGTAAAATGCAGTTTCTTTAAAAGTCAACGTTTGGTCAACGTTTTTTAAGCAGATCTAGTGAAGTGTAGATAAAATGCCTTCATTTGCATGTTTTTTAATTCCTAATTACTTTATTAATTGAATGAAAAAATCTGTATAATTTTTTCTTTTACTTTGTTTTAAGCAATTTTATAAACTTTTAGAACTTTTCTTAAGTTCTTCTAAGAAAAATCCTTCATAAGCAAAATGTTTTTCCTTTAGCAGATTATTTTTCTCTTTCAGCTGTTAGCAGGCATTATGCTGCTTCACAAGTTCTAAAAACACAAACAAACAGAGCTCTTTTAAGTCAAATCTCTTATATAATTATTATATAATAATTTAATGAAATTATGGCAGCCAAAGAAAATTGGGAAAAATATTATACGAGTATTTTATTTTTAAATGTTTAATGTTTCGCTTTATTTTTTTAATAATTTTCATAAAATTTTTCTTGTGGCTCTTTTGTTTTTTTATTCCCTCCCCTTTTGCATGCTTTTTCAGATGGATCTGTTTTTTTTTCTTCATTTAATCTGCTTAAAAACAACTTACGGTTGATAAATTTCCTTTTTGTTTAGTATTTCCTCTGAAACAAATACGTTTTGGATTATTTAATTATGCAAAATTTTAGTCAGGCTTGCAATGCCGGTCTATCGGTTCGCCTGCAGTTGATATGTGCCGATAATGTAAATATACACCTAATTCTGTTTTTACGCAGTAAATATGTTCCCGAAACACTCGCGTAAAGAATTATGTGAAAAGAGATGGAGAGCATTCATATAAAATTAAGAGATTGTTAAAATTTCACAACTCTTTTCGCCTAAGGATCATGCTTGCGAAAATTACCACCCAACTTACTCGTAGCTGTCATTTGGAAACCGCCTTCAACTATAGATGCAGTGAGAGTAGGAATCTCTTCGTCATCATCACTAAATATGTGCTATTCAGTATCTCAAGGGCTAAACCAATGATTTCATCATCGCTAAGTGTCTTATCTGAAAAGTAATAATGAGATCTGATAACGATATAGCCAAGGAAGCGCTGCACTAGAAACCCGAAGGTTCTCGGCGACGAGGAAGTCCAAAAAAAACAAGGCGAATCGCAAACGTACGTGAGCTGACTACTACAAGGTTTTCATGAAGAACAACCCCCCAACAGAGTCCGTTGGAAGTCATTAATTGAGACCGCTTGCTGAATAATAGCTTAACAATAAAGTGAATTATCTAACAATAATTCGAGGTAAAACTTTTGAAGAGTTTACAGAAGAGGGCTGCAGACCATAAAACATCAAAGACTTTTCCTTCAACATCAACATGAGCTATTGCTTTGATGTTGCAATACTCAAACGTACTAGAAGCACTGGGCCAAACTGCTCTCCATCATGAATATCACGTTGATTCTTTTAATTCTGATAGCACTAATCAGTCCACAACAGAAAATTTCTTCTGCGCATTTTCCATATTTCTAGACCGCGTTAAATCAAATAAAAAAATACAATGTCATTGAAATGACAGCTACAGCCGGGACGAAGTTCGAAAAGTTCGAAACAAGTAACAGATCCGTTTCTTAGCATCATGAAAAGTCGTAAATAAAAACTTTTTTCGGCTCGAAAGACAATGAATTTTAACAAATGCATCGTGACGATTTAACCCTTTAATGCCTAAGAGTTCCTTAAAGCACTCTTCACAAAAGTTGTACTGACACCCCCAACAATAATTGTAACATAATTGTAAAATGTAACAATAATTGGTTTTCTGACAGATATGCTTGACTGTTATCATTTGGAAGTTCGGTTTTTGTTACTAAATGTCTAAGGGTGCCTTAAGGCACTCATTTATGTTTTCTCACCTGAAAGGTAAACGACTTATTGAACGGGCTTACAAATATATAATTTTTTTTTAAATAAGGACCCAAAAATACCCTAAAAAAATTATTCGCATAATATTTTCCCCTTTCTTCTTAAACTGGGCATTGGAGGGTTAAGTTAAGCTTACAAAAGAAAAGTTTTTACTTTCACAAATATTAAGTTTATAAATATTAAGAGGCAAATTTCGGAATGAAGCATAAACCCTGAGCATTTAATCTATTTTACTGCTAAAGCTTAAATTAATAGAAATTATTAATAAGCAAAAAAACAGAAACCTTTGTTAACCGACGTATTTCCTGCAACATATTTAACTTTATCTAATAAATTTCTTTATGTATCTATAACTTGTATGGTGAAAACAAATTGCCGTAAAAATTTAATACTCATAGTAATTAAATTATTAAATTTCTAGAAATGAAAAAGGCAACATCTGGTTTTAAACTGAAACTATTTATTACCGTGAAAAATTAACACTAACTGCCGCAATTTATTTCTAGCAATTTCTTATTAATAGATTCCCTAACAACTCAAGACAACTCAATGCTGAAAAGCATTAATAAAAACTCTATTCTTTAGAACAGCACCTCATCATCTACACAAATAGTAATTTGTGTAAATAGTTTATTGAACAATTAAGCTTTACACTGCATTATATTTATTATTTGGCTTCTTTCTGTCTTTATTGCAGCAAAAACGTATGAAGCCCAACTGCATTTTGTTTCTCTTCTTTTCATTTTTATTTTCAGTTTTTCGCATGTTGAGTTGTTGTTACAAAAGAAAACAAAAAAAAAACAGCAGAAAACAAACCTTTAACCGGAAGTAGTTTTGCTTCAAGCGTTACTAAGTAAACACACCTCAATTTATAATTTCCGTTTCATATCCATAGGTTTTCCATAACAAACATCAAACTGTTAACAACACACACACACACACACCGTAGCATGCACCCATATGCTGGTACATAAATGAAACATGACGGCATGTTTGGCTTTTATGGGGTAAAGGCGTTAAAAACTTATTGTTGCTTCTTTTTTAGTTTTTTTTAATAAATATTTTCTTTTCTTCTCATTTTGTCTTAAAGTATAGAAGTTGTTATTAGTGCAATGCGATCCTTGAGTCAAAGTGGCGTTTTTAATTATTTTAAGTGCATAATTGCTTAATAATGGCTTAAACGTTTTGAGTTTTATGTTGAAATTGTTGTGGCAACAGATAACAATAAACAGACAGACGAACAGAATTGCAAAGATAGAAAGAGAGAGAGAGAGAGAGAGAGGGATATAGAGAGATGGAGCAAGCAAAAAACCAAATCAATTTGAAAAACTGAAAGCTCCAACTAAACAGGTAATTAGAAGTGATTTTTACAAATGTCTGAAATCAGGAAGACATGTGTATATTTCAAACAATTAAGGCTTGTGAATTGATTCGAAATTAATTAAGGAACAGCTGAATAAAAAGTTTTATTAATAATGTTTGTGCCAGCAGGAAATGAAGACTGTTAGAAGATAAATTGTGTAGTAAATTTGTGTAAGCTGACTGCAAACAATTGCAAAGAACAGCAATTAAAGTATTGTTATAAAGAGAAAAAAGTGTTGCTTTTCAAACGCTAAGAAGAATAAATTAGCTTTAATTGGAAATATGTTTCATTTCGTAATCTTTTTTGGTGTATCCAAACGATAAAAGATTCCCATACAAATCTTGTTTAATCTTGTCAAAAATATGACCCAAATTAAAAAGAAAATATTTGGCAAATATTCCTTTTAAGCCTCCCTTCCACGTTATTCGCCCTGAACCTGTCTATTAGCAGAAGGTGCTCATGTCCACCGAATATCATTGTTATTTTTAATATGTATAATTGCAAAAATAAAAAAATTGGAGCTGATAATTCCGCTACTTTCTGGATAATATAACATTTTTTCGGCAAAAAAGCGTTTTATGTATCCACATGGATACATTTAGTCAAGCGTCTTTTTCGTTCTTTCTTTTCCTCCAAATAATACTATTTCTCAAGACCCTCAAAATAGGAGTTCATTTCAATGATAACCTTTTCATTTGACTAAAATCTCTTACCAGACAGACATTTCTTAAAATTTAACTAGAAATAGAGGCTAAATCCTAAGAGTATGCTGGATTTGGTAGCAGTTCGTTGCCCAATTCATGCATCTGTGCCATATCAAAAACGGCTGCGTTTATGAACCTTCTGAACAATCTTGGCACTCATCCTGCGGATATTCAAATATTCATGCAAAATGTGATGTATTCGCTCGGTGGAGATGCCTCCAGCCTCAGCTATTTGGACGCGACCTGACCGTTGGACATCATTTGCGCTGGTACGTACCACAACGAAACTTATTCAAGCACTTTTTAATCATTTAAATTGATGGTGCAGAGTCCCAATAGTACTTATCAAGACTTTCTTTGGATTTGGTGATGGTTTTTTTTTACTTTAAAAATAATATTTAATCTGCCCACGAAATTTTCTTTTTTGTCATTTTCGTTAAATCTAACGAGGTTGTGTACTTTCAGAAGCAAACTAATAGAAGCAGCTTTCTCAAAATTTGACAGCAGTTTTGTAACAAATAACTGTTAACGGTACCAGTGTTGAGTTTAAATTTAATGCTTTGAAAATATAGAATGTCACGGAATCAACAAACTGCCCTCGTATGTAATAACATAAGGTTTTACGTCGAAACATCGTGGCTTATATTTTTACCTTTATGCTTTATTTTAGAAGCCTATTTAATTTTTTATTTCTTTAAGAAATTTTTATTTCTTTTTATGTTTTATTATTTTTATTTTTTTTATAACAAAAATTAAAAATAAAACTTTGCATGGAAAAATAGATCTTTTGCTAAAACTTCCGGAATATATAAAAAATATAAGGCGAATACAAGAGTGATGATAAATCAAAAATTTCAATACGAATCGAATTTTATTCATAGTTTTTTATATATTTAATTTAAATAAATCAGAAGCTTATGTAAATTTCCCGGGCGATGTCTCCCTTTTCCAAAAAAATGGGCTGTACTCATATGTGTTCGCATATTAATTGTTCGCAGCTCCTTTTTGATAAAAGGGAGAAATCTCCCGGGGAATTTTTTATTTATAATTGGGCTGTTACAAATTTTCAAAATATCAAGTTATGAAAAAGATTTACTACACACAGAAATAGAGTCCCCTCTATCATATACTGTACACAAAACCAAAGCCCCAAACGATGTGTCAAACTTGAAGATGCTAAAGTTTCTCTTAATATTTATAATTTTTTCTCCCTTTTCCACAGTTAGCATCAACTTTAATTGATATTTATTCCGCTTAAATGTGTGGCTGGATTATAGCTCAGCCGTCGTTTATTTGGTTTCTCTTTTTTGCCATTTAACTCGTCTCATCTTATGCAAATTTGTCATCACATTTGCCATACTTCCTTCCACATTATTTCAAGTGTTATAATCTAAATTGTTATTAAAACGTCTTTATGTCATCTTCAATAGTTTTCTTGGCAACCAACGAAAAACAAGAAATCAACACACAAAAAAAACTATTTCTACTTTTTTTATTTTTTGTGTACTTCTCATAGGCAGTTTGCAACAGCCAGATTTGAATTTTGATGCTTAACAATAACAGAAAATTTATAATGGCTGAGCTTTTCTCGCTGTTCAATTCATTTGATTTGTTCGTGTGCTCGTTCATACGTTCGTTGGGTCGTCATTCATTTGCTGCATGAGTGACAGAAACTGCTGCATGAGCGAAACAACGTCAACATGGCTATGTGATGCAGGAATAAACGTTGCAAATCCAAATGCAAAACGAGGATGAAAAAATAAGTCAGCAAAAAATAAAATAAAGATTGTTGGCTGTCAACACTATTTGTTGGCAATTTTTTTTTTTGGTCGGTCGTGCCTCCACATCATTCAGTCATTCATTCAGTAGTCATTTCTTATTTTAAGACTTGAGTACGTAAATGCAGCCTGACTATTTCTATAAAATGTTTGTGTATATTTTTGTTTTTAATTTGTGACAAGTTGCCAACATTTAATGTTTAAATACATCATGCTGAGTGTAGCTCAGTGTGTATGTAGTGCAATTTACATGAACTGAAAACGTTTTAATAGGAAAACCTATTGTTAAGAGTTTTTTTTAATCTGTTTTTTTTTTTGCTTAAAAGATTAAAGGGGCAAATATTGTGATGGTTTGATTGCTGAGTTGTATCTTTAACTATGATGATGATGATGGCTTAAATAATGTGGGAGGTTTGATGGTGAATAAATTTTAAATTTGTTAAATAAAATACTATGACAATTTGTTAAAATGAACAGTTGAAAGGAAATACTAAAGACGTTGGAGCAAAATGATTGAAACTTTAAAGTTGTTGTAGCAAAATGAGTAAGTTTGCCAAGACTATTGTGTAGCCTATAGTCTAGTTTAACATTTAATCCCAGAGACGCAGCTGTGATATTAATAATCCTTTTCAGGAGCAATTCTCTTACCACGAGCATTATTTCTAGGTTTTACTAGTATCATCATGATTTTCCTAACTGTACTTTTTCTTGGGGCACCGACTATTGCCGGATACCTATTAACTTAAGAACGATAAAAGAGTTCAGCAAAAGAGTTTTCAGACGAGTTTTTTGTATGATAATTCTTTTTTGTATGAATTCCCTATAAAATTTATTTTTTTTTTTTGCAGACTTTCAATATTTTCTAAACAGTAAATTGTAGCTTCATTATTTCTGTTCTCTCTGTTTATGCAAAAAATACTATCACCAAGAATTGCCAGCAATAAAATTTGCTTCATAAAAGAAAAATACAACAAAAAAAATATGTAAATAATGATTGTCTTTGGAAGTCTGTAGGTTGACTGCATTTAAATTGTGTGGGTCTTCCTGGATTGCAGTTAATCGCGTCAGTAAAAATGTATGCATGTTGGTTTGCATTGCAATCATCTTGAAGTTTTTCTTAAAGTCAACAACTGACAATGACATACCTTAATATGTAAATTTTTGTTTTTTGTTTACAATGTGTAAATACTTTTGAAAATTTATGATAAATAATGTGAGCGAGGCAACTGAACATCGAAAAACGAAGATAAAAGTGAAAAGTTGAGCTAAAATTTTTTACTTGTTTTATTTAAAACTCAAAAACAAAAAAATACAAACAGATTTATTTATAGATTTAAGGAAAAAATGGTTATTTCACGTGTTGAAAATTTAAGGACGTTTTTTGTATAATTCATTAGCATGATTCTAAAATGCAAGTAAATGGTGTCCCGAAATAAATCCAAGATTTTAATTTTCCGCCATTTGTGCAGTAAAGTGTAGGGTTGTCGTTCGAATAAAAATTATTCGAATAATTCGAAATATCAAAAAACAAATTTTCATTTTTATTCAAACGAACGAACATTTTTCAATTTCGAATAAAAGAATTATTCGAATATTTTTTTTTGGAATAATCGAACATTCGAACAATTAATGAACGACGTATAAAATTATTAAATACTTTAATATTATTTCTGAGCTCTGGGAGTTTCCTATCCAATACTTGCTTTTTATAATATGCTAAGAGAACCTAAACAAAGCAGTACGCAAATCCTTTGTTTTCAGGATTATTTTGTGATAAAAATATGTTCTGCGAATGACCTCAACTAAGATGAAGAATAAGATGATTTTTCTGAGGTAACCGGTAATGTTTTTTTCATTGATCTGAAAAAAAACTATAAATAAAGTAAGAAATGCTACTAACGCAAAATTCCTTAACATTATTGATGATCTGAACTGTTTAGAAAAATCAAAGAAAGAAAAGAACAAACAGTTTGTTAAGCGTTAAATTTTTATTTTTGTTCGTTCGAATTATTCGAACAAAATTTCAAAATTATTCGTTTATTCCAACAAAAAAAAACATCATGAAATTTTATTCGAACAAATAAAAAACACGAATAATTGAAAACTCTAGTAAAGTGTTACTAAGCTTAAAAAAAACACTTTGACAGCTGACAGTTTAGGGCTTGTAAAAATAGAGTGTTACACGCCAGAACAACGGGCTTTTATTTCATTGAAAAATATCTAAAAAATAAAAACTTTGTTTTCTATTCAATTCAAGTCTTGCGTTCATTTTGGGACAGACTTTATTAACAGAATTTTATCTGAAGATTTGTAAGAAAAATTATTAAAAGTTTAAGGAAATTTAGCTTTAATAAATTATGACTTTTGAAAGAATCTCCGGCTACAATTCAGTAATTGCTGATGGTAGCGTGAAATTTAGCAAATTTGTTTTAGTTTTAATGTTTGTTTAGCATAATTTGGTTTACTCAAATGTTTATATTATGTTATTTATTGCTTTTGTGGACAATATAGTTTTTCCATCTAATTAATTATGTTGTTGATGTAACACAATTGGAAATTATTGTCAGTTTGTTGACCAGAATGAAAAAGTTTCGGTTTTATTTGTTTAGTTTTGTGTACGCGCAAGTTAATAATTTCTTTCTCATCCTCTATCGAGAAACAAAGTTTTAGCTTGACGCTGTATTTTTTTTAATGTTTAGCTACAGAACTTTACTGTAACCAGCTTCAAATATATAGAAATTGTTTACACAATACTAGAGCGATTCTTTTTGCTTTTTTGTTATCCTCAATTTTGCTGATGTAAGGGAAATAAAAAAATTAATTATCTTCGCTGTAGGGTTTTATTTATGCTCACAAATGTGTCTCCATTGCTATCAGTTTTGTTTGTTAAATCTTTAAAACCCCTCCAAATTTGTAATTCGTACCACGCTGCGTATGATTAATATTAATTTAAACTATTTTTTGGTAAAATGTTCCATTATATTGTTATTGCTTAGTTTTCATTCCTTCCAAACCTTTTAGGTCCCCAACAGGTAATTAAATTAATATATATAATACATCTAATAAATTTTACACGTAAAAGAAAAATAAATAAATACACAATAGTATAAAGAATGTGACGAAAAAAATGTTTTTTTTATTGTTGCCTTATAGTTTGACTTAAGAGCCACCTAGGGAAAAAACCTAAATAAATAAATACACATTAGAAAAATGGAATGTCAAAAGCAACAAGAATGAAAATAAAACCACACACATACGAAGACCAAGCATGCAAAAAATGTGGTCAACATGCCGGTAAGGATATGTCGTGTGTTGCTACTTTACAGAGTCCTCAATGTGTATATAAAACTTGAGCGCACAGTATACTAGATACAAACAACATTAAATTGAAAATGTTCACAAAATAAATACATATAAAAATAGATAGATAGATAAATATACAAATAAATAGTTAAGTTTTAAGAGATGTTACGAACATAATGACAACCACTTGCATGACAACATAAGCAATGGTCAAAGTTTTCTTATCAAATTTAAGGCACTCACTTTCACATACTTTAAAATTTATGAGTGTATTTATTATTTATAGGCAAATTATATAAATTACAATGAAGGACACGCACACACACGCAGGTGTGAATACGTTGGTTTTTACACATTAAAATAAGCCCAGATTAACAAAAAATGGTTAAAGGCTTCATTTGGTCTCCTTACTGTGTAACTATTTGTCGACGTCACATCAAGTCAACACCAAAAAAATAAGCTACTGTCTACTCGCTGTCCACAACAGTTGACTACTTTTAACATTCCCTTGACATTTTCTAGGCCTTGTAAAATAATAAGAAACTATTAAAAGAAGAAAATGATTATCGACAGCGAGTAGGGAAGAGCTTATTTTTCTAGTCTTGACTTGATGTGACATCGACAAAATAGGCATTAGCATTAGATTTTTGGTATTCCTGTAAAATTACAATTTCAATATTTATTAAATGCACCCTACACAACAACAACATATATTCTTAAATAATTAAAGCTCAGAATTTATATGAATAATGATCATTTAAAAACCAACATTTTTGAATTTTATTTTTGTCCTTTTCTAAACGGCAATTGGATAGCAGGAAAACGAAACAATTAATAAATTAAATCGCAATTTTCTACTTCTCCTGCTTTCAACGTTGCCTTTATTTATTTCATTACTAAAAAACAGATTTCGCAATTTATTTTACCCAAACCAATAAATTTTATTACTTTCAATATTGAAATATTTATTATTTCGGTAGTTTTTAACAAAAAAAAAAATAGAAAAAAAGGCAAAAAGAAGGCAAAAAACGAAGAAACAAAATTTATTACAACATTAACAAATTAAATTAAAGAGAAATAAGAAAACATAAAATACACATACTACATTATTTTCATTTTCAATATTTTTCCTCTGGCTTGCGCCAAAAAATCTAAATAATTTGTAATAAACATTTTCTGCTCTTTGGCTGTAGGAATGGCAAGCGAAAATAAAACACAAACTTATCAAATGAAATTAGAAAATGTTCTTAATTCCACCCTTGCTGTAACTTCTTCTCCCCCGGGCCGTTTCACAAAATGACGTAAAAATTATTATTGGCAAGCAAAAAAAATAATAAGCGAAACGTAAAAGTGGAAGCAGCAAGCAGCAAGAAATTTCGAAAAGAAAATTTCTATTATAAATTAATATCAAAAGAAAAATCTTTACCTTTAGTTAATGAGCAGCGAAATACTTTAGGAGAATGATCAAATATTTTTTTCGTCTTATTTCTTTTCCGTTTTGTGCCAACGACCAAAAAAATGGTTGGCGCGAACCTTGTAACGGGCATTGGCCACAAATTTGCCACCAACAAAGTGGCGTGACCTTGACAATGAGGTCATTTTTAAATTGTGTGCAGTGATTTTAATTTGAGCGTTCTTTTTTCTAGGAAAATATTAACGCCTCATCGAAAACTAAAAGACAAAGTACAATGAAATTATTAATTATTTCCCATAATAATGGGATTTGTTTAAGAAAATGTTTGAGCTTTTTTTTAAATACTTCTCTCAAGACTTTTATTAAATAACTTAATAAGGCGCAGGGGAAAAATTTTTGTTACAAAACTTTACAGCTGTGCACAACAGAAAGTTTAAAGCGGAATCTTCAAGGTTTAATTCAGATCTGTTAGTGTATAAATTTCATTGGAAGTGTACAGTTTGAAAAGGATTTAAAGAAATATTTATATAATTAATATCAATCATACGCACTGTGGTACGAAATACTTTAACACTGTGAAACCTCTATTAAACGCTGACATCTATTAATCGACAAGCTGACCTATTGGTTTTATACCTCTATTAATCGTGTTTAAGCTAAAAGCTGTGCTTTAGCTTTATAATAACATGGAATAAGATTTCAAGGCAATTTGATTTATATTTACTTTACAAAAAAATGTTCTGTATATTAAAAAAATATAATCACGCAGCTATAAAGAAAATTAATAATTTTCGCTTGTATATAAAGTGTATTGAGAGTGCTTTTTGATTATCTGTGCTGAACCCGGTCGTTTGCGATCCAGATAATCGAAATATAAATAATTTGGTTAAGTTTTGCAGAAAAGTTTTGTTGAAAAAAACTCTAAGGAAAAAACTTTCTTAAAATTAAAAAAAACAAACTTTACTTTTTAAAATAATTAATTCGTTTTACCTAAACTGAAGCTTTAAAAAAATACTTATTATTTTCAAGATGTTTCAGAGTGTAGACGGTTCAATCCAACCGATTATATGTTGTGATTTATGTTCTACATAAAAAAAATTTTAACTTTCTGAAAGGTGCCTGAATAATGCAATTTGTTATTTCACTAGAACAAAACACAATTTATGTGAATAATTGCGGGGCAATTATGTAAAATTATTCCCCTTTTAGTTGGAGACTGAGTATTACAGGATGCAAAAGGCCAACCTTCAAGGGAATTAGAAATTTCAACCACTCAAGGAATGGTTGGAATTGTGAGGGGGTTAAGGGATAAAGACGAAAGAAATAATTAGTTCTTCGTGCTTTATCTAACTGGTAATTGGGTACTTACCAGTTATAGGGGGGTTTATTTTCTTTAGGAATTGATCCAGTAAATTATAGTGAGTTAATACCAAAGGGTTCCTTTATTGGTAGATAATTACAATATAATTTTAGGTAAGAAATGGTAAGTATTAAAGGTAAGATGTACTGCGATTCCGACGTGACGTGGTTGCGAGTTCAAAGGTAAGTGCCTAAAATTGTTCTCACGAAATGCAGATCTTGAGAGAAATAATTCGGTAACAAACCCGAAGTCAACCGGTGTGACCGGTTGATATCTGCATTACGGTGAGGGCAATTTTACACTACATTTTAATAATTACAGTGAGTTCACGGAATAGACAATTCAAGTTAGGTTAAGTAAGTATAATTCACAATAAGTATAAGTACGGTAAGTAGGTAAATTCAATGTAAATAGTTATAAAAATGAAATGAATACTATATAAAAACAATACTTATTTTGTCCAAATTAGTTTGGACATTATGAAAAAGTGGAACGCCCTGTTTTTAAAATTTGAGTGACAAGTTTTTGCCATAAAATATAAGACAGGAATTTCTTTTCAACATATCTTGCTCATCAGATGAAGAGGATGAATCGAAAACTTTAATAGTTTTAATTTTCGCACATATAATGAAAATAAATAAATTTCCTTAACGTAGTTTAAAATTAATAACAATTTATTTATTTTACTTTCAAAGCAATGTCTTAGAGATTTTTTAATTTGAAGACTTTTTTTAGGACCATTTTATAAGGAATGACTCTAAGAAAATTCAATATCACTCACATTCTAGCATTAACAACGTTATGTTTTCTATGAGTTGTTCTATAAAACAGTAGAGAAATTAATTTTAAAAACGTAACATTAACTTCCTTATTCGAGGCGATTTTTCGCAACTTCATTTGGTTGCGCTATTTATAAGCAAAAGTCGACAGTTTTTCATGCCACTATCAACAATGTCGATTTATACGGAGCGTAAAGTGCAATGCCGTCCATCACTAGTGAGGGGAATTTTTTTAGAATAACACACTGCCCTTTTATAAAACAAAAAAATTTTTAAGAAACGAACACCAAACTGCTCATTGTACATGGAAATGTTGTTTTTTTTTTTGTAGAAAAGAAAACAACATTAGCTGCGCTTTAATCTAGGTAAACAATGTATTTGGCGGCGGAATGCTGTATTTACAGTTGCGGTCAAAAATAATCACCAGGGTAAAAAAATGTTTCTTCGTCATGTACATATTTCTAAACATGATAAACTTATTTTATTGTGTCGTATGACTGTGTAACAACATTGAATAAAAAAAAGTTTATTTTGTTTTTTCTTTTATAATAAAGTTTAAACTTAAAAAAAAAAACTTTAAAAAACATTTAGTCAAAAAATAGCACCATAGTTCATTTTGTACTGAAATTAAATACTTAAACCAAAAATAAATTTAAATAAATTAAAGATTTTTAATTCGCTATTTTATGATGTCTTAAGATATTAAAATTAATATTTTGTTGCGTGTCCTTATTGGCAATAACCTCTGCACAACAATTTTGCATGGAATTCACGAGATTCTGGCATCTTTTTTTCGAAATTGAGTTCCAGACTTGTCGAACAAGTGTCCAAGAACCACTTTTTTGCGAGCGTTTTCGTATTTTTCGGGTCATTGTATTGCTAGAATATACAACAGTGGTATTGCTTCCCGGAGGATATGAATGTAAACATAATGCTAGATCCACCATTTTTAAAGGATTTTGTTGTGTATTTTGGGTTGAGTTCTGTATTAGGGGGTCTTCTTTGCCTCTAAACAAAACAACTTTGGACTCATCTATCCAAAGAAAATTTCTCCACATTTCTGCTGGCCATTCCAAAAGTGTTATATGTTTTTTTTGGTCATTGGTGCTATTTTTTTAACGGCACTGTATTACCAATTACCCCAAATAAACCACAATTAATATCAATCATACGCCCAGCCCACAGTAGCGAAAGGTTTTTCTTTAACAATTATTTAAGCAGTTAATTAAAGCATTTAATTCTAAATAACATTAAGAGATACACAAGGTATAAATATCGTAAAACCCCGAATAAGTTTCATTTAACAAAAAGGTCAAAAAGTTGTTTTTATTGGCGTTTATTACTTAATTTTCCTTAACGAACTTTATGCAATATAAATACTTAATTTCATGTTAAGGTGTTTTAAATTTATTTATCACACACACACACATAAAGCCAATTTTATATCTCCAATAGTTTATTATTCCTACCAGTATATTTTAAGACTTACAGCAAACTTCAAAATAAATTTTATGTTACAAATTTTGTTCTATTTAAGTATTTAGGCTCTTTGAATTGCACATGCCCAGACGCATACACACACGGAGACCAAAAATAGCCATATATGCTATAGCATTTTTATAAAATAGTTTCAGCTTAGCAGCAAAACAAAAACAAAAAATAAATAAAAAAAACTCATGTGTTTATGGCAGCAGTACACAGTAGGTCGGCCGATTTCATATTTCAAACTAATTTTAAAATCCTTTTTTCGTTTTGCAATTGTAGAAAAATGAATAACATCAATTTTTATACGGCATATGACCACGATATTTAAACATTTTCTGTTGCTTTTCCCGTCGTTTATATTTTGCAATTTAGTTTTACATACACATCATGACGCATATTTTTAGGCGTACACTCTTCAAATTGTTTGTGTCCAAATGACTTCAGTCAGGCTGTTAGAATTCAATGCTTCAGTCAGTGTTTTGTAAGTTTGAATGCACAAAGAGAGTGTAGGAAGCTTCATTATTTCCACTATTTGATATTGCTGGTTAAAGTTCATTTGGTTTTTACTGAGTTTTTGGCTTTTTTTTTCTAAATTTTTACCCCTCTCAAGTTACTGCGTTTATTTGGCTGTCCTTCAGTCAGAAAGCAATGACTGACATTGTCGTACACAGTTACTGACAGTCAGGCGTTACAGCATAAAAGTGCTGTAAAATCTCACAAACGCAGTAAAAGAAAAACGAGGGTATACGGAAAATTAATTATTTTGAAATATTGAATACGAAATGGAGTGACTTGGAAAATAAAAGTAAAAAATTAATAATAATTTTTGTATACAATGGAAAAAATAGACGAAATTTCGTTCAACAGTTTCTTATCAATCGACGTCAAAAAAGTATTTCGATTAAGTATTTTTTCTTTTATTTGGAAGGATGTACTTCCAGGATGTACAGCATCATTCTCATACAACGTAAGTATATAATATGTTTTACCGACATCTACTCAACTAATTCTTATAAAAACACAATAGTAGATTATGTTTAAGACATGGGGGGAGTGGGTGCCACGCCCATGCAAAACATATATTATTTTTCAACAACTTGCAGCTTAACGAACTCTCGCAAAACTTTGTACACTCATTTAGTTCTCATTAAAATATATAATGATATCAAAAGTGGGCAGTGCCACGCCCAATTGAGATAATAATTACTTTTTAACTACTTCTACTGAATCGTTTCTTATGAAACATTTAACACGCATTCAGTTTTTGCACACAATACAAAATTTTTGTTAGAAAAGTAGGCAATGCCACGCCCATGTAAACGTTTTATAGGAAATTAGTATGGAAGAATTATTTTAAAAACACTTTTCAGTTTCTTCCATTTTATATTACCCCATACAACGCACAAACACACACACACACGCATACTTCTGTCATGCCACCAACCAATAGATGCATTTCTACACTTCAATGGTTGTTTGGTCGAATAGTTTTGTTTGTTTTTGTTCGTTTCAAGTTTTCAGAGTTCACTGTTAAAAACATGTAAATCCATGTTTGTTTTTCTACTCTTGCTTTCCCAAACACACAGCCTTAGTCACACACACTCACACACATAAACATAGCTACGTATATGGCTGCTATAATAGCCCTGTGTAGTTGAATGTTTGTGTTTGTACTTTAGGTTTTGTTTAAATAAGCAGCAGCAATTGTATGTTAAGGCTATAAATGCCAAACATACGATTGCTTCTTGTTTATGAGTAAATATTGGCTAAATGCCAAAAAGTATGCAATTCTTCCTTTCCCGCTTTTGTTGCCTTCATTGATTCCTGCACAAAAAAAAACACAAAAAACGAGATAAACGAAAGTATGTGAATTTGTTTGCTTTGGTTGTGCAAAGTTTAAAGGAACAAACAAATGAAGCTTTTAATGCGTTTTTTACTGTTTTTTTTTTCCTTTAATATTTTGTAATCCTGCCTTGAAATATGTTAGAGAAAAACAACAACACCCAGTACATCAGATAAAGGGAAAACTTTTTTAAGGGATTTTTAAATAGTTAAAATATTTGTTGAAGCATGATTAGATTTTTTAGGTCACCATGTATTAGGCCATATTTTATGAAAGCATAAGTTTCAGTAAAGTTTGTGTTTAAAGCAGTTTTTAATTAAATAAACTAAACTAAACATGTAGAAAATAGACTCAACATATTCTATGTTTTAAAATTACCGGAGGGGCTATTACAAGTAAAGGAAGAATAATGTTTCAAAACGGGAATATTTTATTTGTTTCTTTAAAGGGCGATAAAATTTAGAGAAAACTATTTAATTTTTTGAAATTTGTGTGCTAAAAAAGAGCCTCTGAAACAGTCCTAAAGATTTTTTCTGTTAACACATTTTTAAATTACCTTCAATATAAAAAAATTATAGATTTTTATTCCAATGTCCAAAAACATTTTTATTTAAACATAAAGTTTGAGATTTCTAAAAAAAAAAAATAAAGATTTATAAAAAAAAGAAAAAAATCGAGCCGATAGACTTTAGCTGCTAGTGCTCTTATTATTAGTTTGCTATAATTTTAATTATAATAAATTTAAAAAAAATAATTAATTAATAAATAAATAATAAAAAAATTTGGGCAAACAAAATCTTTACATAAAAATTTATCATCATTGATGGCGCTACTATCCGTTTAGAATCTTGGCCTCCCGTAAAAGTATGTTCCACTTATCTCTATCTTTGGCAATGGTTATTTCTGCAGAGCACTTTCTTTTACTTTGATCACTCACCGGTGTTTGGATCTTCCGATTTTATTAGGATTGTATGGGTTGTTTCGGAATATTTTCTGTGTTGGATTATCTACGTTCATTCATAATGTGTCCCCTGCCCAATTTAGCTGTTGTATTTCAATTTTGTTACTAAGAGTGAAATCATTTAATTCACGTATACACTCGATCCATTTTTTTTTCCTAGTACACGTCTTGATACTTCTCCTTCAAAAGCATCAATTTTTCTTTTATCTGATTTTTTGACTGAACGAGTTTCAGCAGCATACATAAAGATTGGTAAAAGGAGCGTCTTGTATAAATGGATT